>ML685777.1:6283170-6367519 GCA_007922175.1 Pelusios castaneus
GTTTATATATATATATACATATATATATATATATATATAGTATGACAGTGTTTCACTGTAGTATCGTAAGGAACAGGACACAGTGGGTAATGGATTGAGGTGGTTAGGGTTTTTTAATTTTATCTAATTTTGATCCATAATATGATTGTAGAGGAGCAAATGGAAAAATCTATTAGATCATAAAGTCTATCTGTTCAGGGACTGCATATAGACCCTGTTATAACAAAGCACTTACATGTGTTCTTAACTGTAAGCACATACTTCAGTCCAGTTCTATTCAGCACTAAAGCGTGTGCTTGCATCCTGTTGATTTCAATGAAATTTAAGCAAGTAGAGTCATTGAAATGTAGGACTAGAAGGGACCTTGACAGGTCATCTAGTTCAGCAGTGCTCAACTGCGGTGTTGCAACACATCAGTGTGTCACAGCATGTGGCTGAGTGCCTTGCTGGGAGCTGTCCCATGGCCAAATGAAAGCCGTCCCACCACCGAAAGAAACCCACCCAGATCCAGTCATCCAGTCCCCCTTAGGGGTTTTCTTTTGGTGGTGGTGGTGGTGGGGGTTCTTTCAGCAGTGGCAGGAGGGCTGGGGGCTGCCTGCAGCAGTGGGGGTTTGTGCTGCCACCAGGAGTTACAGCATCATTGTGTTTTTTGGCGCGGGAGCATCTTGCGTTGTGCATGGCTGGGCACGCCGTTCAGCTTATCCCTGACAGTTTGTTTAACCTGTTCTTATGAACCTCCAATGACAGAGATTCCACACCGTCCCTTGGATATTTGTTCCAGTGCTTATCCGCCCATGCAGTCAGAAAGTTTCTTCTAATGTCTAACGTTGCTGCAGTTTAAGCCCTCTCCCTTGCTGTAATTTAAGCCCATTACGTCTTATCCTACCTTCAGTGGATGAGAACAATTAATCACCTACCCCTTCATAACAGTCTACCCGAAGCCTGTTATCATCCCCGTCCCCCCCGATCTTCTCTTCTCCAGACTAAACAACCCAGTTTTTCAGTGTTTCCTCATAAGGCCTTGTTTTCTAGACCTTTAATCATTTTGGTTGATCTTGTCTGGACCTTCTCCAATATGTCCACATCTTTCCCAAGGTGTGGTGCTGAGGATTATGGAGAGCACGGCAGTTGAGGGCTTATCAATGCTCAGGAAATTGGAAAAAATTACTTCTCTTGTCTTGCTTACAAAACTCCTGCGAATGCATTCCAGAATGATAGTCACCATTTTTACAACAGTATTATATTGATGACATACTTCATTTGGGATCTACTATAATCATGGTTAAGGCTCTGTCATGAGTATTTTTAGTAAACGTCAAGGACAGCTCACAGGCAGTAAACAAAAATTCACAGAAGCCCACAACTTATTCTTGATGTTTACTAAAAATATCCTGGGGGAGAAGGGAGGGGAGAATGCAGAGCTGCCAGGGCCAGCCCCACTGCATTGCTGCTGCCCCAGGGAGGGGCTGACCCAATCCCGATAATGCTCCACCAGGCTGCAGGCTGCTGTTCCAGTGGGCCTCGGGCTGGCTGCTGGGTAGCTGTTCCAGTGGCTGCTGTTCTGGTCACTGGTTGGCTGTTCCAGGGGCAGGAAGTGGAACAGGGCAGGGGGGCAGAGCTTCCTGAAACAGAGGGAGATTCCTGGAAGTGGGTCTGACCCAGGCATGGAAGCAACCCCTGCAGGGGAAGTCCTGTCTCTTCCCAGCCCAGCCAGGATGAGCAGCTGGGGTACCCCCAGCCTGGTTCTCTCTCCCCATCTCCCCCCAGAGAGAGAGACCAGATGCACTTTTCACAACCATGAATTTGGTAGAGCCCAAACTATAACCTGAAGTACTCCTTCCTGGGCCTTCCTTTCCCATTTTGTATTTGTGCAATTGATTATTCCTTCCTGAGTGTAGTAGTTTGCATTTGTCTGTATTGAATTTGATCCTATTCGTTTCAGCTCATTTTTCCAGTTTGTCAAGATTATTTTGAATTCTTCTCCTGGTCTCCAAAGCACTGGCTCCTCCCAGCTTGGCATCCTTCACAAACTTCATCAATGATACTCTCTAGGTCTTTATGCAAGTCATTTGTGAAGATATTGAATAGAGCCAAACCCAGGACTCAGGACAGATCCCTGGGAGAGCCCACTTGTTATGCCTTTCAGCTTGACTGAACCACTGATAACTATTTGCTGAATATGGTTTTTAAACGAGTTGTGCACCCACATTACAGTAGGTTTGTCTTGGCTATATTTCCCTATTTTGTTTATGAATCATTTGAGACCGTTTCAAAAAGTGTGGCAAAGTTGAGATATATCACATCTACTGCTTTCTCTCTATCCACAAGTTTTGTTATCCTGTCAAAGAAGGATATAGGTTGATTTGACATTTGATCTTGACAAATCCATGTCGAGTGTTACTTATCACCTTATTACCTTCTAGGCACTTACAAACTGATTGATTATTTGCTCCTTATCTTTCTGGGTATACAATGGTGCTTGCAATATGTTTAAATTAAATGTTTTAAAATCTCATTATTCACTAATTTAAATAACAATTTGGGTGGCATGCCTGGCATGAATAATATGGTTACTGATACAAACACAGCCAAATAAATCTATTAAGTCACAGAGGGTCTTTTTGTATATTTCTAGATGTAGTCAAAACCTGTGAAATTAGTGTGACAGGTACGGCAATTTCCTGCAATAATGTTGGGAGATCTTGTATTAAGTTTATGTACCATTGTGGGGTAGGGATTATTTGTAATCCCCTTCGGAGGACGATAACAGCTCCTCCAGAAACCAACAACAACAGAGATGGGGCAAATTCGCTGAAGTACCATTACCTAGAGATGCTGATATGTTAGTTCAACCTGTATTCTCCAAGACTATCTGACAGAGAAAGGAGCTTTTGGTAAGTAGAATGAGTTCCACCTGACTCAGGGCCTTATTTATGATCCAGCAAATGGACAGGATCTTCTGTCCCGACCTGGGGTTACAAGGACTGACACCTTCTAGAGCCACTTGGTAAAGTTGGCATGACCCCTGGTAAGCTTCTTAGCCTTCATGTACTTTCTTTTACTGATTTTAATGTATTTTATCTTTCAACTTAAGAATAAATGTGTTTGCTTATAAAGAGCTATGTGGTAACTTGGGACTTCTGGCAGCTACAGCTGGGCAAATCTTTCCAAGAGAAAACATACCAGAGATGCTGGCCTGTTCAGGCAGTCCAGCTTG
Organism: Pelusios castaneus; assembly: GCA_007922175.1. Classification (NCBI taxonomy): domain Eukaryota; kingdom Metazoa; phylum Chordata; order Testudines; family Pelomedusidae; genus Pelusios; species Pelusios castaneus. Next base: position 6,286,388 of record ML685777.1, read on the forward strand.
CTGGGGATATCACAGTGTAGGTAGTGCAGGAGGAACAGAAATTCAGGTTTCTACTCAAGTTAGGTGACACCTGAGGAGCTAGGAGGCTAGAGCAGGTGCCCTTGGTTAACCATGGAGGTAGAATATAGGTGCTGTTGACTTGACCTGTGACAATAAGCATCTGGGAAACGATTAAAGGATGTAAATTTTCCAATCAATTCACTGAAGTGTGTCTGCACTGCCAGGGCTGCATCGGGCTCCACAGATCAATATAGCAGGATAAATTGAGCGGGCAGTGAAGACCCACACAGTCAATCCCAGAAGTGCTCTCTGACTGACACAGTAAATCTACCCGCCCTGATAGGAATAACGCTGTGTCGACCGGAGGGTGTTTCCTGTCTATACAGCACAGAGGAGACACCATGGTAAGGGAACATTAGTAAATCGACAGGATATACTCAAGTTTGAATACATAGCTTGCATATCTCCCATCTACACTGCTGGCAGCATTGAGCGGGCCTGAGATACATTGTTTCATGACTTCCACTAATGACAATGGGAACCGTGTGTCTAAATCCCCATTCACTGCTTTCAAAATTAAGCCCTTGACATATGAGATAACTTCGGAGAAGGTGACTTGGCCAACCTAATGCAAGCAGGCAGCACTGGAACTTGTTGGTGAATTAAAAAGCCATATTACTGAAGAAAAGGTAAGCAACCTGGGGGCAATTTTCACGTACTACTACATGGATCACAGTATGACATGGATTACATGACTTGTTTCTGGTATCTATAATAAATAAAAATACAGATATATTTGCAACTTAATTTTCATAGTCTTATTAATAAATGTCATTCTACTTGAAAAAAGGAGCTTTATGGTAGATACTGTGAGAGTGTTGTTCAGAGACAAAGATGAAAGTGAAAGATTTACTCCCATTATATAGGAATATTATTCATAGCCTATAAGAGTGTAACCAGACATTATGGCAACGATCCATAACTAAACATGTAAAGCTCTTTGGTTTGTACCTTCCTCTCTTTGTGCAGCCCAGAATACTTACATTCAAACTGAGCCAGATGTATTTTACTTCCAAACCATGGAGGTTCGGGAAAGACATTGAGTTTCTAGCACACTACTGGTAGCTTCCCCCAGTCTCCAAAAAATATTTAAAAAAAAAACAACCCAATAATCACGGTGCCAAATTCTGCTCCCACATAAGCCCCTTTGAAGTTAAGAAAGCTGAATTTGTCCCACTAACATTAAAATGGGGCTGATGAGAGGGATCCTTTCCCTTTGATTCACAGAGGCCCTAGTCATGATAAAGTTGTCAGAAGGAGACAAATTGCCATGCACTCTGTGTACCTTGTTTTTAAACCTCTCTATACAGTTCTTCCATGGTCTACTTTATCTTGGAGTTTCCTGAATTAATACCTTAGCTTGCCATTTATGGCTCCATCTTGTTCTGTTTTCCATGGCCTGATGAAGAGACTGTAAAGCTTGAAAACACAATAATTTTATTTTAATCTAGTCTAATAAAAAGAATCTCTTATAATTTCCTCATTTTTCTTACTTACAAGACTATGTGACATGTCTAGCTGAAACCCTCTCTGTTTGCTTTATTGACTTATTAATGTTTCAGTACTCTCAAATTTTAATAGAGTGAGTGATTCTCTTATCAAACCCCCTCAGCTCTGATCATGAAGACCACTTCTCTTTTCATTCAAATTCACATAACAGATCTGTGGAAATTACGCCATTTTTCTACATGAGAGAGAATTGTTAGGAAAGTATTTAACGATTTTTTAAAACTGATAATGTCATCTAGTTCCATAGCTGGAAACAAGGAAGAGGAGCCACACCATATGACCCGCCAGCTTTCCATGGATCAACAGTTTGAGAACTTTTGTGTAATGGTTTATAGATCAATCCTGTATACTTTGTATTCATATAAGAATAATGACTCAATTGTTCTTCAGCATAAAAAGAGCTGCCATGTCAGTGCTGAATAGTCTTTACAGCTGGCCCTGCAGATGTTAGACAAAGCAAGAATATCCCAAAGCTCTCATTTTGGTCAGGTGTCTCAGTTTAATACATAATTTATCAAAGAAGCAGCTCAATAAGCCACTGTTCATACTCCAAGACATACAATTTGGCATCTTCTGAGTGTTACTTCTTATGATGACCTCCCCATTTCATATTAGGTGAATGAGTATATCTGAAATATCTTGACATTTAACTTCTTTTATTATTGTTTAAATAGTAAGTTCTTTGGGTCAGAAGCAATCTGTTTATATTTATCTGTAAAATGCTTAGAATCCTGTGACAATATGGGCAGCATGCCTCAACCAAATACTGTACAATGAATTCAGTGGGCATGTTTATTTTGATTTCAGTGGGCTTTAGATCAAGCCATCTATACATTATAATAAATACAAATAGCATATTGTAATAGAACTACATTGAGATATATATATTGGGTCGTCTTAAGTCTCTAGGTAACACAGCAGAGTTATTTTCCTTTGGGATTAGCAAAAGTATATATTATATAGTAGCTTATCATTGTAACATAAAAGTTGTGCATAGTTACAGTAATATCCAATTGCTTGGGTTTAAGTTCTTTATCACTCTGCTTTAAAAAGTAATGTAATTTATTATATTATTTATTTGTTGACCATTGACAACGTGCTTGGCATATTGAGACACAAGATAAAGATTGACACCACAATTTAAAAGACTGACTTTTGGATTAAAAAGCATTGTCTGTTCTATTTGATGGTAAAGAAATTCAGCCTGATCTGGGAAAGAGGACTCTCTGGAAACCAGTTAGAATCTGCAGGTAAGTTTTCCTCCACCTGCATATAGAGAATAACTAGCCCCCAGGGCTTGAAGCTGAGAGTAGCAGCAGAAAAATGCAGAATTCAGGAACTTGAAATTTCTAACCACAACAGATTACATGCATAAAGGGAACTAAAGAAATGCTCCTGAAGCTACGAATTAGCACAGCATAGACTGTGCTGTGACCTGATTTGGTAAAGGGTTTTAAGCTAATCTTTTCTTGAGATATGTGTGTTAACAAAAACAGGACAAAGCAGCACATTCATTGCAAGACTACATAGCCTGATCTGAAATTTTGTAATCTTTGATTTGTACATTTCAATTATTAAAATGAAAATTTAAGGTACATTTCTAATAGATGCACTTTGAAATCTCTGCTGAGAAGGGCTATATAACAGATTCCTTCAAGCCCCCCCTTTGTAACAGATGACTCATACACCTGTTTGTTGTTTAATACCCACACAGTTTTTTCACAGTGATAAGCTCCCCTGTCCCACAGTCCAAGTCCAGCTCTGAGGCTTCAGACTGCTTGCCCTTGCTGGGCCCAAGGCAGACTGAATACAGCACTCCAGCCAATGTCAGCTTATAAACCTCCTTTGCTTTTCTAGCTCCCTTATGTTGCCTGCCTTCAGGGAGTCAGCTGTTCCATGTTATTTCATTAAGGCTGACTCTCCCTGGCCTTCTTCAGCCTCCAGCTGTGAGGCACTGCTGATTCTGTTGGTTTTTTTCCCAGCTCAGGTAGCTGGTGTCAGGGTGGCTGAGGTTGGTCTGCTGTATCATAGCTATCTAGGTATCTCAGGAACTGCCCATACCTAACAACTACTCAGTTGGCCTTTTTCAGAGTCAAAACTTAAAAAATTTCCTAGCCCATAAACAGTCCACTTCTGCTCCCAGAAGAACAGCACAGAGAGCAAGCAACTCCTCCAGGCCCTGAAATTGTCCCAATTACATGTAAGGCAGGTACCCCAGAGGGATAATATATGTAAGTAATAGTAAGAGATAGGTAATAATATTTGGTGAAGAGCCAATTGGGGAGGGTTACTTTTTGACTGCATGGTAGTGATGAATGTTAAGGTAGCATAAGGGGGAAGGGATAGGGTTCAAGAGAGAATTTTTAAAATCAGTCCCTATCTCCCCCCCACCCAAACAAATATATAAAACCAAAAAAACACTTAAAATTATTGAAGCCCTAGAGTAACATTGCACACACCCCAATGCTACTGCCTGATATTTAGTCATGTCCCATGTGTTTTAATGTTTGTTACATTCAGCTATTATGTTTTGTCTTTAATTAGCTCCCTAGCCTGCAAATCCAACTACATGTGTTTAATTTCATGCATGAGTACTTTTATAGATGGGACTAATCACATATCTAAAGTTAAGCACATATGTATTTGCAAGATCAAGTTCTTAAAACTGAAAACGCTTTGGAACAGAGGTGGTTTCTATATGTGGTTCGTATAGTGCCCAGAAAAATGGGCCCTGATTTTTGGGGGGGCTTTGGGTCTCATAGTAATGTAACTAATGAAGCATAATACAAAATTTAATCAGTAACAAAGTATGCTACATTGTGTCCAAAATACTTAGCTACACAGAATTAATGAATGTAAATTATTGTCAGAAGCTTTATTTATTTGCTGTTTTCCATACAAAAGCTCTCTGATCCTGGAATCCTGTAATTGTGTGAGAATTTAGGGTTTGTTTGTTTTTCTCCCTTTTAAAAGTAAGTTTCTAGGTCTCATATGTAGTTAGTCCCCCATTACAATGCCTCTGGCATTTAGGGCAATGACAAAGCTCCTCCGCTCCAGTCTATTTCTCGCAAGTCTTTCAATGGTTCTCCAGATATGCTCTAGGTTTTTCAGCTCAGTTTCCACAGCTCTTTGCCATGTTGTTTTCAGGCAGTTTCAGGTTTGCCTCCTGATCTCTGTCCATCTACCCTTACTGACACACAGGATGTGTAATCTATCATGGCTCATGTCTGCTGTGACCTGAGTTAACTTCCCTGCTACACATTGTCTGTACCTTACAATACCCAACTTTGATTTTTATCTTGGTGTTGAGCACTTTAGTCTTCAAACCAGTGGCTTCTTTTGGGCTTTCACCACCTGCAGTCATAGAGGTCATTGATTCCTGAAGGCCAACATACACAGTAATGGTTGATTTCTCCACTGCTGTTTCCTTAAACACGTTGTTATATAACCCTCAACCTGGAGGACTAGGGTGTCTGTTTTGTCTCCCTTTTCCCACACAGACAAATCTGGCATGATTGTACCTACTGGGAGCAAAAAAGTCCCCACCCACAGAGATTAGGGATCACTAGGCTAGTGGTTTTCAACCATTGTGCTGCAGCCCACTGTTGTGCCGTGAGAACTATCCAAGTGTGCCGTGAAATTTTGTGCAAAGATAATGAAAACCAATGTAAAACAAACATTGTTTCATCATCTTAAACAACATTCTAACCAACCAAAATTACAGCTCATAAAAAATAATCATCTAATTAAAAGTGAGGTATTGGTCTTGCAATTCTAAAATGTGAACATTCTAAACACAGGTAGCAAAGGGCAAAATTTGGGTGACCTGTATGCACTATGTTGCAATCCTCTCAGGTAAGAGCCTAGTAAATTGTAAGTAAATGTGACATTTACAAGCAATCAATTCAGCTGAAAAAAGTGGGTGTGCTATGGCATTGTTTGTCTCATTGAAGTGTGTGGTGTTACTGAAAAGGTTGGGAACCACTGCTAAGTGATCTCACCACGAGCAGGGACAGCAATTTCACCTTGTGCAAAGAAAAGAAGGCAAATGAAAGGCGCCCACCCTTGAAACCCTCGCTGAGAAGAAAGTCATCCCGATTGCTGGCTCTGATGTCTGAGGTTAGCCATCCTGAGGATGCAGCACCCCTCACTCACCAACTGGAGTCAGCGGTAACCATGCCAGCCGCTAGGTATCGCCCAGCCTCGACCCTGACGCGCAACCAACCACCTTTATAGGCAGCCCGTTGCTTCATTGATGCTTCCCCGACACAAGAGGCGGGCTCTTATGACTGACAGCTCTGGAAGCCAATTGTCTGGCACGTCACCCCTTGAGGGACCGTTGAACCCAGCCAATCAAACTTGCTGGATTTGTTCCCTCCCTTGGCTTAGTCTCGAGAGCCACTTACCGGAGGGAGGGGGGAGATGGCACGCAGACCCTCAGCCAATCCCTTTGCAGACGAGGGGGAGGCGACCTCCCGCTTCTCCCGTTCTCGCGAGATTTCGCCGCCGAGGTGACTGCGCAGCCGCCATGTTGGTTGCTATGCTGCCCTGTGTGAGGCGGAGGGCGGGAGTCTGAGGGGAGGAGGCGGCGGTTGTTCCCCGGCCCGAGGCGGAGCCTCTCGCAGTGGTGCCCCCCCCCCCCGAGAAGACCCCCGCACAGGGGGTGCGCGCGCCCCGTCCCGCCCCCTCAGTGCCGCCCCCCAGCGGTGGGGCTCGTAGTGGGGCGGGTTCCTCGCCACCGTCTCCCGGCCCCCTCCCTCGGTCCGGCCGCCCCAGGACGATGCGCTCCTCGCCGGGGGCGGAGCGGCGGCGGCGGCGGCGCGAGTGAAGGCGGCGGCCAGCCGGGCCCGCGGGTCTCGCCTCATCGGGAAGGACGCGGCCGGTACGTGAGGCGGCGGGGGGGCACCGCATTGGGGCTGGGCGGGGGCAGGCCCGGGTCCGGGGGTGTCTCCCTGCGTGTCCCGGGAGGGGAGGCACGGCGGGCTTCGGTGGAGCCTCGCCAGGGGCCGGTTTACACGGGGGCTCCCCTCGCTGAAGCGAGTCAAAGGAACGGCCGCGGGAGGGGCTGCCCAGCTGTGCCCTGAAACGAGGGGCACTAAACGCCGGGTCCTGGGATTGACACCTCCCTGCGTTTGTTTTCCTCCCGCTCTCTAAGCCCCCCACCTCCAGCAGCTGGCGAGGTGGGATTTTCTCCCCCGCGACAAATCAATATCTTAGTCTTTAAAAGGGCCACAGGATTCCTGGTTGGTTTTGTTGAACTGGGACTTATCAAAATACTTGTGTTTGAAAAATTCGCTGGAGGATTTGAAGGAAGACACTGGTAGCTAAGCCACAGTAGCACATGCATTTTGTCATTTTAGGTAGGATGCTCACCAGACTCAGGTATCAATGGTAGCAAGCGCTTATTGCCTGTGTGTTCGACTGTTGGATGCCATGTTCCAGGGGGGTAGCCGTGTTAATCTAGTCTAGCAAAACAAACAAGGAGTCTGGTGGCACTTTTAAAGACTAACACGCTTATTTATTGCATGTGCTTTTGTGGGAGAAAATCCCACTTACATTCTCTAAGCTCCTCCATCTTCAAGCGTCTGAGGAAGTGGGATTTTCTCCTATAAAAGCTCATGCGGCGATAAATAAATGCGTTTGCCTTTAAAAGTGCCTCCAGACTCCTTCCAAAGGGGTAGCCGTGTTAGTCTATTGTAGAAAGACAACAGAGTCCTGTGGCACTTTTAAAGACTTATTTATCGCACAGCTGTAAATTTCCTATCTTCAAAGTGTCTGACGAAGTGGGATTTTCTCCCACGAAAGCTCATGCAATAAATAAATCTGTTAGTCTTTAAAAGTGCCACAGGACTTTGTTGTCTTTCCACCAGACTCCTTGTTTGTTTTGACTATTTGATGTTGGTAAAGAAATGCAAAGTGTTACTGATATGCTCCCATGCAGCCGGATATTTGTGAACTCATTAAATCTTAAATGTGTTGTAGTAATCCATGAATTTGATTTCAATTAGACTTTATAAAACAATTTTCTTGCAGCATGGTTGTATTGTGCCAACGCTTTTCAAGTTTGCTGCCTACCCATGTTGTGGGTACCTTGTTTTTGACAATATTTCTTGGTTCATCAGCCTCAAAAGTTATTCTTTTCCTCTCTGGTTTTTTCATAGTGTAAATTTCAAATTTTTTATGTTTTACAGTAAAACTGATAGTTGGGTCAACCCTTGGGTAGGGTAAATATATAAATATACACACAATCTCAGCAATGTTTGTGGTTTATAATCTCAGAAATGCAACTTGTTTACATAGGGAAATGTGATTTTTGAAGATCAGTTTTAAACATTTAACTTGTCTTTTGAAAAAGGCATAACAAAATAAGATTGGCGTTTTAAAAAAAAAACAAACCCCAAACCCCTCTTTGCTATCTTTAATTTTCCAGTTCCCTTTTATTTTTATTGTCTTTTGACAGCTATTTAGCCTACTTAAAGCTATTGCAAAATTGAAACCTCTAGGAAGCCTCTTCAAAAGCATGAATGTGCTAGTGTTTTGCTTTCTCATAACTCGATCCAGATATACTTAGATTCTGGTTTGTTTATGTGTTAGGTTCATAATGAATTAAGATACCAGAATAAATTTTATTTGTTGTATGAGTTACCTAGCTCAGCAAAACATGTTCATTGTCACTTGGTTGCTTTAAAGTTTTAACAACTTTCTAATTCCGGCTGAATGTAAAAACAGTATTGATTGAACACCCTTGCTAAAAATATTTTCAGGGTTGGGTGTATTTAGAACCTTGCTTACACTAAAGTTAATGAACTACCTTTTTGTAACAAGTATATGCAATGCTATTGTTAGAGGATTTATTTGTAAAACAAAAATAAATGAAAACAACCCCCTTGCCTGTTAAATCTAATGTGTTAATTACTGCTTGCAGTGAATGAGCTCTCTAATAATGGTAGAGGCTTTATTTTTAACTGTTAAAATGTCGTTTTAATTAGTATGTTGCTGTTGAATATATGGCAAGTGTACGCCTTCTCAAGAACTGTATTTTTGTTCTGATTCTGCAGTGACCTCTGTGCAGGCAGAAGGCTCCACCTACACAGAAGTAACATTGCAGCATTTACGTTCTAAACATGCTAGCCATTATTTCTTGTGAGCACTTGCTACAAGTGAATGATTCTGTTCATCTGTGCCTGCTTGGAGTTCGTTGATGTCCATGCCTGTGTGCATGGCGTTGTTAGGCTAGGGCTAAAAAGTAAAGGTATGAGGTGGATTAAAAATCAAGTGTACTGATTGATTATTTTTTGAAAATTATTTTTTAGCCACTGATGACTTTTGTTACTTAAATTACAGTTGTGCCTAAAAACCCTAATCACAGTTGGGCTTCTTGTTTTTAGGTTTTGTACAGCATTGGTTGGTTATCTTGGAAATGTGTGTAATTAAAATATTAGTGAACCAATATCTACTTATAGAGTGTGAACACAGTTTTATTGAAAAATTCTGTTGTCAGGAGGGTCATTGTATTATTCATATGCTAAATTGTTAAAAACAATTCATACATGTAATCTGAGCATTTTTTTTCATAAAGTAAATCAGTACAATAAGGTGTAAATATATTTGAGTGGAGGACTTCCATAACAAAAATCAATGTTATGCTTGTTCTTTGAAGCTGTTCATATCACCACCTTTTGGCAGATATTGTTTAGTGTGATGGAGGCTGTTTGCTTTATATCCTGTGATGTGAACAGAGCGGTGAGGAGTGAAGTTGAGTGGTATTTTGCAACTGATGGGGGTGATAGATGAAGACAAATAACTTGCATTACTTTTAATAGCTTGTATGGGCACAAATATTAAGTGAATGTTTTGTTTAGTTTAGTTTTTAAATAAAACCTGATTACAAATTGGTAGAGGTTAAAAGCTCCTCCTCTTCTTTTCTTTTTCTTTTTGTTATAAAAGCTACCGTTAGATTACTGTTTAATATTGATGAGTAAAATAAGATATTAATTTGGTTTATTTTGTCTGTGTTGCAGAATGCTTCTATGATGCTTCTGTATCTTTGTTCCCCTTCCCCCCATGGGTCTACATTTAATACATGATCATATATATCCCATGCCTCCACATGGTGCCTGGGTGCCATCTCATTTCCCCTTGTACCAATTGAAAGAATTATTGAACAAGAGAATCTTTCACTAGATGCTCATGACTATGCTTTCTTCATATAGCAATTTCACTCTTGTTGCTCAGAAACTGATGAAAGGCCATGCAATTTTACTCTGCTTCTATTTTCAGCACTTTGAAAATGGTATGTACCAGATTAGTACAATGTGATTGTCTGCAGTGGTGGAAGGAAACCAAATGTAGAGAGAAGAGGTGGTGAGGATTCTGGGGTGAATGGGTGAGAGAAATCAAAGCTAAAGGGGATGACCAATGTCTAGTGCAGTATTTCCAAAATAGTGAGATTCAGATAGATTCTAGATGGGTTGCCTTATCCAGGATTGGATTAATCAATCACTAGGCCCTAGTCTAAGCAAACATATATTTCTTTTGGCCCAGTGTCTGTGGGAAGTCTAGTCAGAACAAAGATGGAGAACAAGTCCACCCTGCTGCAGCAGCTCTTGTTCTGTAGCACTTGACTTGGCTCCATGTTCTTGGGGATGCAACCAGGGGTGCAGTGTCACTTAAGTTTGGTCTAGCCATCCCTGTGTTGTGATGAAGCGGTGGCCAAGCTGCAATGCCACTCAGATTTGGCCCAGCGGCTGGAGCTGGAGCCAGTTCCACAGGACAAGAGCTGCTGCAGTGAGCTGAATGTTGGGCGAGCGCTCACTTTCTTCTCTCTCTTTCTCTGTGCTAGGATTAGGGTTGCAGGGGTCAGAATAAAAAGCAAAGCAACCCCACCCCAACTAACTCCAAAATGCAGTTGGTGGGTCTGTGTTTTAAGTACATATGTGTTTTTTTTTCCCCCTTTGAGCCAGCTGTGGATGCAATGCTTCTTTGGGAGTGGTGGCTGTCTTCCCCCTTCCACCACCCCACCCCACCCTGCCAGTGATCTCCAAACTAAAGTAGTAGAACAGCAATAGTATTAACCTTGCTTTTTAAAAAAAAAATAAACTGTAAAGTTTGACACTTTGTTGAAATTCTATCATTCTGTGATGACATATTGAGAGGACATCTTCAAACCATAAAGTGACAGTAAGAACTCAGAATCTAGTTTGGGGTGGGCAATAATATTTACAGGTATGCTGGGAGTGGGCAGTGGAGAGCCGGCCCTGGGGGGCATAGCAGGGGAGAGCTAGCTGCCCTGGTGGGGGGAAGGGGCACTGGCCAGGGGGTGATGGCGGCAGAAAGCAGGTTAGCTGGCCAGGGGGTGGTAGGCGGCAGGGGATAGCTGGCTGGGGTAGTGGGCTGGACAGAGGTCTCAGCCATATTTTGCTCACCCTGATCTAGTCTCCCCCTACTTCATGGTTTAGAGAAAAGAAAACATTTAAGTATTATCATACAAGAATAGGGTTGGAAGGGATCTCGAAAGGTCATCAAGTCCATCCCTCTGCTCAAAGCAGGACCAAGCCTGACAAAATCATCCCAGCTAGGGCTTTGTCAAATTGCGCCTTAAAAGCTCTGTGGTTGGAGGTTCCATCACCTTTGTAAGTAACTCATTACAATCCAGTGCTTCATCATTGTCCTAATGATCTTTTTTTCTCATATCCAGCCTAGACCTCCCCCATTGCAACTTGAGACCATTGCTCCTTGTTCTGTCATCTCCTACCACTGATTACAGTCTAGCTCCATTCTCCCTGGAATTCCCCCCTTCAGGTAGTTGAAGGTGGCTATTAAGTCCTGCCTCAGTCTTCTCTTCTGCCAACTAAACAAGTCCGGTTCCCTCAATGTCTCCTCATAAGTCATGTGCTCCAGCTCCCAAACATTTTTTCTGTAGTGGGGGAGGCCCAGACCTGGACACAGTACTCCAAATATAGCCTCATCAGTGCCAAATGGGGTGGGATAATCACTTTCCTCAATTTGCTAGCAGTGTTCCTACTAATACAGCCCAATATGCCGTTCACCTTCTTGGTAAAAAGGGCACACTGTTGACTTATTTCCAGTTTCTTGTCCGCTGTAACTCCTGGGCCCTCTTCTGCAGAACTGCTGCTTAGCCAGTTGGCCCCCAGTTTGTAGCAGTGGATGGGATTCTTTCATCCCAAGTGCAAGACTCTTCCCTTGTCTTTGTTGAATCTCATCAGATTTCCTTTCGCTTAATCTTCTTATTTGTCTGGGTCACTTTGTATCCTATCATTACCTTCTAGCATATCTACCATTCCCCCCATCTTAATATCATCCACAAGCTTGTTTAGGATGCAGTATACCCCATCTTCCAGATCTTCAATGACAATGTTGCACAAACCAACCCTAGGACTGATCCCTAGCATAGTCTGCTTGATACCAGCTGCCAAATAGATATCAAGCTATTGATCACTGTCTGTTTACCCCAACGATAGCCAGGATGTCCATTCACTGTGTAGTTCGTTTATCCAGCTCCTATTTCTTTGGCTTGTTGGCAAGAATACTATGAGAGGCATGCCAGAAGTTTTGCTCAAGTTAAGATGGATCACATCCCGCTTTCCCCACATTCACAGAGCCAAGTCATCTCTTCAGAGAAGGCATGTACCACTTAGAGCCTGGTTAATGGGACTGTTTAGCATTTTTTTTGTTTAGCATAAATTTGTTTATTTTATTTTTTCAATTCTCACTTACAATTCTGACATTCTGCTGGCATACCATGTGTTGGCATATGTTAAGTACTTTTATAAAGATGACATTATAAATTGTTCTCCATGAATTAATCTGCAGCAAGGGAGATCTAAGTGAAGTATTAGGGGGAAAACTTTCTAACTGTAAAAATAGTGAGGCACTGGAATCGGTTTCCAAGGGAGGTTGTGAAATCCTTGTCATAGGTGGCTTTAAAGGATAGGTTAACTCAAAAAATGTCTAAGTAGACTTGGTGCTGCCTCAGTGTAGAAGGTTGATCTAGGTGGCCTTTTGAGGTGTCTTTCAGTCCTAAGTTTCTATAATTCTGTTATGGTCAGGAGAATGAATCAATCAGATTTAGGTTAAGAAAAGAAGTCTTTTATGGTGGTCTGTACTATAAAACAATAACTTCTGTAGTTACTTTTCAAAGTGTCCCTCGGGGTTTGTTGCAAAAACCTGTAAACTCTTCAAACCTTTGCTGAATGCAGGTTTACGCTTAAAATGCTGCAGCAGCACAGCAGTACCATTGTAGCACTTCATTCAGTGAAGATGGAGCAGTCTTTCTTTCGGCATAGTCAACTAAAGCAGGTAAGAAGAGCTGTATAAAACAAGTGTCTTGCTTCCATTGAGATCTGTATTAGATCCTCATCCTTTATCTTCTGCCTTCTAGTGGAAGGATAAGAGTACTGGAACACTTTGACTCGTCCATGGAAACTTTGTTTTGTGCTTTGGTTACTGTTGACCAATTTTAAAAGCAGTATGGGAAATACAGCTGTACTTGTCTATAAATGGGTTGTGTGGTATATGGCTTTAAAGGTGGCAGGGTGTGTACTCATTCAACAATAAAGGAAACTAAAAACCTTTAATTATGAGTGTGTATGATATGTAATGGAGAATGAAATATTTTCATTGCTTGAGGAATATGCAGTGAATGAGAACTGCCATTTCAGACTTGTCAGACCATCTCTGCGGTTTTGGTTGGGGAGAATCATCATAGTGCAGTCCCAGAGTGAATTTTCTGTTCTCCCTTTCTCCTTTTAGCCACTTCTTGCCCTTTTCAAGGAAAGGACTCTGGCAACATACTGATTGGATAGTACTGCTTGACCAATACCAAAGTTTTCAAGTATATTATGGTTGCTATCAAATCTCCCCTCAGTCTTCTCTTCTGTAGTCTAAATAAGCCTAGTTCCTTCAGTCTCTCCTCATAAGTCATGTGTCCCAGCCCCCTAATCATTTTTGTTGCCCTCCGCTGGACTCTTTCTAATTTGTCCACATCCTTTCTGTAGTGGGGAGCCCAAAACTGGACACAGTATTCCAGATGCAGCCTGACCAGTGTCGAATAGAGGGGAATTATCACATCCCTCGATCTGCTGGCAATACTTCTACTGATACAGCCTAATATGCCATTGGCCTTTTTCGCAACAAGAGCACGCTGTTGGCTCATATTCATCTTCCCGTCCACCATAACCCCCAGGTCCTTTTCTACAGCGCTGCTACTTAGCTGATTGGTCCCCAGCCTGTAGCAGTGCATGGGATTTTTCCGTCCTAAGTGCAGGACTTTGCACTTGTCTTTGTTGAACCTCATGAGGTTTCTTTCGGCCCAGTGTTCCAATTTGTCCAAGTCTCCCTAGATCCTGTCCCTGCCCTCCAGAGTATCTACCATTCCCCCCAACTTGGTGTCATCCGCAAACTTACTAAGCATGCAGTCTATTCCATCATCAAGATCATTAATGAAGCGTCCCTTCTTTTTTGTTTACACATTTCAAATGTATGTGTATAAAGTTGTCATCTCTCTCCATTTTGATCCCATTTTAGCCAAACTATACATATTTATTTTTAGTCTTCCATGTTAAAGTTGTCTTTGCTATACCCAAAATGTATACAAAGAAGAAAAACAATTTTTCTCTTTATCTCAGATATTCACATAACTGTCATTTTCGCACAGAAATATGATTTTTAGAAAGCAATCTGAGAGAGGTTGAACAGGACTTGAAATCAGGGCCTTAAAGTCCACAGCACAGAACTTTACCACTTGAGCTAAAGAAGTAGCTGGAAGCAATAGTAGGTTATTTTTTATGTGCATTAGCCACTTCAGCGATATGACAACACATGTTGCCAATCATTTATACAACTTTTTGCTTGCTTTTTGATGGTTGCCCGTGGGAAGTGTAGCAGCTGAGGATTCAGAATTGGAGATTGATGGAGCTCCCTGTGCCAACTGAATCTGGGGCAGGAGCCCAAAAGCAAAATTAGTGAAAATCTCTGATAAAAGGCAAACGAACAAGGAATCCTATGGTACTTCTAAAGACTAACAAATTTATTTATCGCACACAGAATTTGGTGAGTTTTCAGGTGTGGTATAAAATATTAATTTGGTTGTATTTTTGGTAGATTTATGGACTACGTTAATAGGTAGGGTAAGTGTCATGCTTTGTATGTAAGAGGATTTGTCTTTGGGCCTTTAAGTTTGAAGATTTATTTTGAGTGTCATTTTTATAAACAATTGTTTTTAATAAATAAGCTGTGGAGAATCTAAGCCATTGATTTCTTGCTCCATGTATGTTTTCTCCAAATGAGAGTTCTTGAAACACTTGATATTTTTTCTTTTCTTTAGCACCAAGAAAAACTGAATAGATTGCTAACTGTGCCAAGAGTCAGTAAATAAGAATGTTACAGTTCAACACAATCTTTTCCTTCAACCACTAACAACCATCTGCTATTACATCCATATCATAATTAGAAATATACTATAAAATCAATCATGCAGTGTACTAAAATTATTAGAAAATGGAAAACTAAACACTTTTTTACCTATTATCATAATATTTAGGCTCCATATGTGCATAAGTTCCATGAAACTTGAGAATATGGGATTGAGATGACAAATCTAAAGACTTCATCTTTTTCCATGGAACTGAGTCCCCCAACAAAGCCATTGATGTAGAAGCCAGCTCATTCGGTTTTTTCTTTCTTTCTTTCTTTGCTTATAACAAACTTGGCACCAAGGCAATTACTAAGAAGTCATGAACTGAAGATTCAGTCTCTGCTGATTTTTTTTCAGTAAGAAAAACGCAGGGTACCTGACCTTTTCTGA
This sequence comes from Pelusios castaneus, assembly GCA_007922175.1. NCBI lineage: Eukaryota > Metazoa > Chordata > Testudines > Pelomedusidae > Pelusios > Pelusios castaneus. Next base: position 6,301,782 of record ML685777.1, read on the forward strand.
TGCTAGGCTCTTCATTTACATCAGTAGTGCTCTGTCCTGTTTCCCTCACATTGAAGAGTGGATGAAATTTTGAGATGCTTCAGATTGCACTGCCAACAATACATTAACATTCAGCTGTAAATACCTTCTGATGCCGATGTTACCATAATTTATCTGTCTGAATGCCTGAATAAATTAAGTAACTGGATAAAAAGCAGCTGGCTCAAATTCAATCTGAATAGGACAGAAATCATAATAGGAAAAAAGGAAACACATTGAGGAACTGGCAGGAGCTTTGACTTCATCTTCAGCTGAAAGCCTCTGCTCTCTGATTTTTAAGTTACTATATAGTATCTGTATTATTTGGACACATCATTGTCCCTAGACACCAGAATAGCAGCAATGATCAAAAAGTTAATTCTTAGAATAGCGCCCTTTCTTACTTGATGGAGCTGGGTTTTTATATTTCATCCAGGTTAATCTGTTACAGTATGCTCTCCCAGTAAATCTTTGTGAAAGCTACACAAAAACTAGCTAACTTGACATGTACTAGACAACCCGTCAGGAAATGCATGCTACTGAATGCATCATAAACAGATACTTTGAATGCTGTCTTCCCATCCACTTCTAGATCTGTTTAAAAACTTTGTGCTGATTTTTCAAGGCCTTAACTAGATTTCAGTCCATTCATCTAAAAAACCACTTGAGATCTGCAGGGTTGCTGCTGCTGATATAACCTGACTTGAGATGAGGGCACTGTAAGATTTATTGTCAAGCCATCAACTAAGATGATTGGCTGTTTATTTCTATGGCCCCTACCTCTCCGTTGTCCTAGTCCCTATCTTCAAAGGTCAACATGTCTTTCAGTCTTTGAGTTTTCTGTAGCATCCTATAGTTTTATAAGTTATAGTTATGCAATAAAGTATTTCCACTGAAGATGATAAAGCTTCTTAGAAAATGAAGTAATGAATGCGGTCTCCTTGGGTGACACTTTTTTCTTAATTGTGTTTGTGGAACCTACCTAGAATGTTGGTGGGTGTATTTTACACTTACAAGTGCATAACCAGATAATTAACTCTACTGTATTAGCCTTTGATTTTATAGTATATTTCTACTTCGATGTGGGAGCAAGAGAAGATGGTTAGTGGCTGAAGGCAAAATTGTATTTAGCTTATTTTTTGATTTGTCTTAATATTACAATGGCAAGTTTTCTGTGTGGAATTTAGTGTACAGCTTAATACCATCATAGGCTTGCAGTGAGAATAAAAGATCTTTTTGGAATATGGAATGTAAACAGTTTTCAAGTAGAACTTGGTGCTGGTCGTGAAACTCAATCAATCATGCAAAATCATAATGCAAGAAAATCAGTTGTTTCTAATAACAGTTCTTATTTAAAAAACAATTCACATTTTTTCTGAGTCAGCAATTTTTCTCTCATTGTTTGAGTTTAGGAAATTAACTTTCAAGCTTAGGTAAGAAATGTTTTCATAGTCTAGTGGGAAAAGATAATTATTGATAAACTTTACCTTTAAGTCTGCATGGGTTTTCTGAAGCATTCAGCATTGATCTAACTCTGTTTTAATTGAAGTTATTGTCAGTTTTACTATTGAATCAAGTGGGAGCATTGTTAGCCAAGTTCTAAGCACTTTCAAAAATCCCACCCTAAAACTTAGTGCTCTTCTGTTGCATGACTTAATAAAATTATCTACACTTTATTTATCAACATGTTTTAAGATTGATCATGTGACTGTTGCTCTTTTCCACAAAATTAAAGCAGTGAACTCTCTTCAGCAAAATTATAAAGAAAAGCGAACTATAGAAACAAGATAGCATTTTTTGTTCTATTCCACAGAATTGCAATAGTTGACCTAGTGATATAGAGAACTGAAACTGCTCTGAATGAAATGAATATGGAAGTCAGTTAAATGGAAATTGCCTTTGCAGATACTGTACTAGCTGCAACCGTTTTCCATAATAGACATTAAGATAAATGAACTGACCTGCAAATTGCAGGAAAACTACTGTAGTGGGTCTGGTGAAAGTGGTTAATTCAATCTTTTGTAGCAGGAGAAACAGAATCTTTTATAAAATAACACCGTAACTGTCAACACAAGTAAGGTCTGTTGTGTAAATGGTAACAGAGTTCCAGGTTTTAGTGGAGAGACAGTTTATTTTTCAGAGCAGTGTCTTGCAAGTAAAATTGTTTGATCATTCTTATAGACCATTTTCATTTCTGTAAGTTTTCCTATAATATGAAGATTGTACCTTGGGTTTCCAACCCCCACTGAAGTGTATTATTTATACCCTTCTTTTAATTTTCAAAATCTGTGGATTTTTTTTTGAAAAGCCTTTGAGAAGTTGCATGGTATTAATGAGCTGCATATATCTTCTACTTCCAATTATAAAAAAGACTGTATGTAATTATAGCTTAGGAAAAAAGCAGTGCTTATGCTGGTGAGTAACAGTGAATATTTTAATTGCTTACTGCAGTTCCATTAAATAGTTTACAACTGTCTTGAGAGTTTCTAATCTTTTATTTAATTAATCTTTAGAATTAAATTCTCCCGGAGGAATTTGCTGGTATGGAGTGCAGACATATTATCAGATGTTAATTTTAGCATTGCTGGCTTTTCTGTAATTCAATTGGGATCCCCCCCCCCCCCATGGGTGCTTCAACAGAAAAATTCTGTTTTTAAGGGTAATTACATATACCAGAAGTAGTTGTTCATTTATGTGGCTTGCTTGTCTCAATTTCTCATCCTGTCTCTTTGCCTTTGGAGGGTGTGTGTGTTGAAGGGAGGAAAGTTGTTTTTGATGGTTTGACTGATTTTGGAATTTGTCTAGGGTTGCACAGTTATTCCATTATTTAAATACTCTTTATTATATTTAGTATTTTCATTTGGTGCTCTTCATAAAATTAAGAGACTACATTATTTTTGACAAGTCATATTGGTAGGAAATTAAATTAGGATTTCAATCCTTAAAAATATATTTGGTCTGAAATTGTGGAATGGGATTTAGAAAGGTATTTGTATATTTCTTGAATTCTGATAGAAACTTCCTTTGGGCATCCTTCTTACTGAGTATGGATTTTTTCTAAGTTTTAAGATAAATAGTATGTTAACATTTTTTAAATGAAAATAAACATTCTTCAGGAGTTTTGAAAATGTCATCATTTTAAAACTATTTCCTTTGCTGCACAAATCAGAAACCCAATTTATAATAAGTAAAATGTTTTATTACACAAACTGTAAATATTAGTAACTCAAATTAGGTCTCTTAACTTAATTTTCATTGAGAATGGCCACGATGACTTGCTGGAGACTGTCCTGTTGGGTTAGTGTAATAGCCTTTCAGTTATGGAGACTTTTGTTGAGATCAGGCTGAGGTCAAGCAAACTAAATTATTCTAATTCTGTTCCAGTTTCACTCCAAGAATACTATTAGGTAAATAATGTGTTAAGACACAGCAATAGGCTGATTATCAGGAATGTGTGGAGGTGCATGTCAGTGTGGCACAGAATAGTAATATATCCAACCTCAGTATTGCTGCATCTTGGAGTTTTCAGTTCTGCTTTTTGGTATACATGTCGTTTATAATAATAATAATAGTATTGGTCCCTGCACATTATGCCTCTTAAAATGTTGTAAAACCATTTGAGAAGAAATTTTGAATTCGCTTAGGAATCCTTTTATAATTTACTATAATGATTTTTTTATTACACAGAATATTTTACTACCCTTTGTAGAAAGGAGAAAGAGCATACGTTTTAAAAATTTCTGTTGTCTAGACCAGCGGTTCACAACCACTGTGTTGGGATACATTACTGTGTTACCACACAGCGGTAAGTGAAGTGTTTCGTGGAGAGCTGGAGTGAGAGCTAGATTTGATCTGGGTGGTTGGGCTGGTGTGTCCTGGAGGATCATGCTCACCACCAAGTGTGTTGCGACTTGCAAAAGGTTGAGAACCACTGCTCTAGAGGAATTTGATGGTTCTTTAGTTTTTCCTCAGTGTTTCTGGTAGGAGAATTGTATACTAGTTCTAGCTCAGATTCTTGATCCTATATCAGATTTTTGAGAGAGAAAAATAAGTAAGTAGTTGTGATCTTATAGAATGTAAGACTTCAGTAAGATTTGGAACGCTTTTACTCTATTTTGTGTGTATGTCCATTTTCAGAGCTGAACACTGATGACACTATTTCTTTTATGAGCTCGCTTGCTAATCATGGTTTGTCTGATATGAGATTACTTGGTAACAAGCAATGTAGTTTAAAAGAAGAAAATGAAAACAATGTTAATTTACTTTTGTATAGGATTATGTTAACTAAAGGTGGGTCTACTCTAAACCAAAACATCTGGTGTGAAATCCCTGAAAACTTGGGTTTGTACTTGGTTAGGAGCCATTTATAATATTTAGAACTTTAAGGCTATGTCTACACTTGCAAGTTAATTCAAATTAAGGAAGCTTAATTCAAACTAACTTAAGCCTTGGCTACACTAGGCTTTCATTAGTTCTAATTAAGGGTTTCCTTTACTAATAAACTTGATTGCTTAGTTCGAATTAACGGTTAATTCAATTCGTTAATTCGAACTAAGTCAAATGTGGCCATATTAGTTCGAACTAACTGCTTAGTTTGAACTAATGGGCAGGTTGACCTTCCTGCAACTGACTAATTGGAACAAGCAAGTGCCCTGCATGTCCATGCTAACGGCACTTGCTTGTTAAGTTAATTAATTAAGTTAATTCGAACTAACTAAAATAGTTTGAATTAGTTAGTGCAAATTAACTAATTCGAACTAGCTTTTGTAAGTGTAGACATAGCCTAAGATATTAGAAAGCACAGAAACACCAAATTATCAATGTGTATAATTAGAACATTCTGTTTTGAATAGGTAAGAGGGAAAAAATTATATAAAATTTCAGGAGTACCTAAATGACTTACAATCATAAGTTTCATTTTCAGTAGTGACTCAAGCACATAGAAGCTTATGTCTGATTAAGGTTGGTGGTATTTAAGCTTTTTAGTGCCTATATCTCTCTTGAAAATGGAACTTTAGTTTCTAAGTTATGTACGTACTCTTGAAAATTTTACCAACGTTCTGGAAGCCTTTTCCTTGCAGAAACTGCTGAAATGCTTTGTTGTTCAATGTGCTTCACTGAATTTGAAAACTTTATAGTATGGAACAACGTTCCTTTATTCTTTTCCATCCTCTTGGCTCCTCCCGACATATCAATTAACTCTGGTTTCCCACATTCTCTCCTTCAGGTTTTTCTTTAGTTTCTCCATTCCTGAGCTTCTCACCTAACTCCAGAGTGTGGTCTCCATCAGGCTACAGTATAAAGGCACGGCTAAAGCAATCTCCTAGATCTTTTTGCCCCGTATTATTCTAGACATGTCTCTGTGAGTATGGCTGGCTGATGGTTATTTTCTAGGCACTGGCAGAATGGTAGGCATGGTCAGGGTCTCTGCTTGGAGTTCCAGAAGACTGTCATGCTGCCTAGAGGAGTCTAATGGAAACTAACTGTAGATGTACTGACTAGAATGCCCCTCCCTCAGATCTGTAGCTTTTCCCATCTGGAGAAGGACACAGCTGCTCAGGGCTACAGCAGGGGGCATCCAGAATTGAGTGTCCTGGCCAATTCTGGAGACTTAATAAATCTGTGGATGTGTCCTTTGCTGTATGTTCGTAACTCAAGTTAATTAGCTTGGGCTAAAATAGCAGTGAAAACATGGCAACTCTGATTTTAGCTTGGGTTAATGGCTCCTGTTCCAGCCTCTGTGGCAGCCTGGGGTTAAACTCAAGCGGCTAACCCAAGTTAAAAGCCAGGTTGCCATATCTTCACTGCTAATTTAATTTGGGTGAGTTTATCTGGATTAGGTAACTTAGTAAAGAACACAGCTTTTTTTTTTTTTTTTGGGGGCGGTGTAGACATATCTTGTCTGTTGGAACGTGGGGGCCAGTTAGTTGGTTTGGGTGAAATGATGACAAAAACACAGGTCCCCCCTCAGTGCTAGTTTTCTCACCGTCTATCTATTGAGTCCTAGAGCTGCTCTTCACAACTCCCGGTGAAGCTCCGGCACCAGGGCAGGGATAAGTGGTGCATAAAAGAGCTGTGTAATTGGCTTCACAGTGCTGTCCAAGAGCTGAATTGTATGTGATATTGGGGAGTAAGCACTATTTACCAGGAGCTCCGTTCCAAAACTTTCAGCTCCTTTACTTTGCATATGGTATAAGAAAGAGATTCTGATCTTTTGAATGTAAAGATGAGAAAAATCAGTTTCCATACAAAAGAAATCACAGAAGTCCATGAATGGATATTTAGAATTTAAGAAAATGTATTCGTGAATCAAAATTTTGGACTTCACCACTATTCTAGATAATTGCAAAAGAAATACAGAAAACAAAGAAGCGGAAGAAAAAAAACTTATACCAAACAGGGTTTGTGTAGGAGATGTGGATTCCAGGGTTGTAGCCTCAGGCTGCTCATAACAGGCTTGGACACAGCCCATAATCCATGCTGAGATTCGCTGGGATGACATAGGACAGCTTTTCATTTGGTCAGCATTTGTGTGGAGTTCAGTGGCCTTCCTGGCACATGCCCCAATACAGGACATCTGTAGGGCTTCTGCATGGTCTTCAGTGCAAACCTTTACGTATCACTACGCAGCAGGCTCGGGACAATGCTGGCTTTGGCAGAGCAGTATTAAAATTGTCACATCCATGAACTCTTGCCCACTTCCAGGGGTTCTGCTGGTAAGTCATCTAATTGGGAATAGACATGAGCAAGCATTCGAAGAAGAAAGAACAGTTACCCTGTAACTGTTGTTCTTCAAGATGTGTTGCTCATGTCTACTTTATAATTCACCTTCTTTCCCCTTAGTTGGAGTTCTGGCAGGAAGAAACTGAGAGGGGGCCAGTAGTGCCCTGCGTATGGGCGCATACTACAGAGAGCACTAGAACTGGCCCCACAGGTGCCATTAGGGAAAATCTTTCCAGCACTGGTGCATGTGTGCTCAAACAGCTAGTTGGGAATGAACATGAGCAACACATCTCAGAGAACAACAGTTACAAGGGAAGTAACCTTTCTTTCCAGATCTTAATGTGTGAGCTGCTACTGCTTGAGCTGGAAGGCTCTGGTCTGTTAACTAGGGCTGTGGAAGGCTCACAAACCTGATGTGGCCTAGCCACCATGAAAAGTAGACAGAACACTACAGGTACTTGGCTGGTGTGGATTGCATTGGATTTAGGTCTGGAGTAGAGTAGTGAAGCTGCCTCTACTCAAACACTGATCTTAATCCATGTAAGCTACCCCAGACATGTTAAATTTTACCACCCTTTGCCCTCACACAGAGGATTCCTTTTGAGATGTTTCTTTCCCTTACTCCTCACTAAGCCTTGGAGACTGTTGTCCTGTCTGCCACTAGACTGCTGGCAGTCTCTTTGCAAGAAGTCATCCTTTTTCTCTTTTACTGGTGCATCCTACAAAATATAGTGCTGAAATAAGGGATATTTGGTCTCTCAAGGTGTGTTTGTACCTCTCGTTATACATGTTAAGGTTATGGCTCTGCCAAGTTGCTCCAACTAATTTCTCTACCATTAGTGCAACTTCACCTTATAGCGAACACAGGTGATATGCAGGGAGATAAATATTGGAATTGAAATCTGTGGAACAGAGTACAAGTAGTTATGTGTTTTCAATCCCGTCTCACATTTATTTATTGTAAATATGTAGACTTTTAAGGCAAAAAAGGACCATTACATCATCTAGTCTAAGATAGGCTAGAGAAATTCATCCAGTTATTCCTGCGTTGAGCCTAATAACTTGTGATTGATTGTAGTGTCTTCCCGTATGTCATCCAGTCATGATTTTGAAGACTTCATGAAATCGAGAATCCACCAGTTCTTTTGGTAGTTTTATTAACCTTTGTATAGTTCTTACTTAAGCAGTCCCAGTGGCTGATGCCAGCTCTGGGAGAGGCAGAGATTGGTAATGGGGCAGCAGAAGTATTGCAGAAGTAGTGTGTATGTGCTCTTTGTGTTTCCTGATTTTTCAGAAGTTTAGGCACTCTACACATTTTGGAGTGGCATTAGGTACCACTGGACAGCTGTAACTCTGTGTTAACGGATTTTTGGGGGAAGCATTTAATTTTTATATAAAAATTCATTCAAGGATAATGGTAAAATAAAACTAACCTGAGGCTGTATGCCATTTTTGCCGTGTCCTTGCTTAAGAGAGGCTTGACTTGTTTAGCCCAACCAAAAGAAGTTTAGGGGGAGATATGACTGCTCTCTATAAATATGGCTGAGGGATTAATACTAGGGAGCAAGAGGACTTATTTAAATACAGCACCGATGTAGGCAAAAGAATAAATGGATATAAATTGGCCATCAGGAAGTTTAGACTTGAAATTAGACCAAGGTTTCTAACTATCAGAGGAGTGGAGTTCTGGAATAGCCTTCCACAAGGAGTGGTGGGGATGGGGGTGGGGGAATCTTAGCTGGATTCAAGACTGAGCTTGATAAGTTTATGTAGGGGTTGGTATGATGGGACAGACTAACTTGGCAATTAACTGATCTTTGACTACTAGTAAATATGCGCAATGGCTTGTGGTGGAATGTTGGATGGGGCGGGTTGTGAGTTACTACAGAGAATTCTTTCTTGGTTTCTGGCTGGTGAGTCTTGCCCACATGCTCAGGGTTTAGGTGATTGCCATATTTGGGGTCAGGAAGGAATTTTCCTGCAGGGCAGATTGGCAGACGCCCTGGTGGGTTTTTTTGCCTTGCTCTATAGCATGGAGCACGAGTTGGTTGCTGGCGGGTTCCTTGCTGGTGTACCCTGAGGTCTTTAAACCACGATTTGAGGACTTCAGTAACGCAGAGGTTAAGGGTCTATTACAGAAGTGGGTGTGAGAGGTTCTGTGGTCTGTGTTGTGCAGATGGTTAGACTAGATAACCATAATGGTCCCTTCTGACCTTAAAAATCTGTGTATTTTGACAATAATTGCAGCTTTCAGAGACTAGTAACATTTTGATTATGTATTTGGTATTTTTGTCTCTCCTGTGAAAGAGCGTCTGTCCTCTTAATCGTTGGGATTTACTTAGGCTTTGTTGACACTATAGTGTAGGAAATAATGCTATATATAAATGGATCTTATTTTAACATGCAGCAAATTGGGCTGAAATGAGAGAGGACATAAACATTTTGCTAAAAGGCCAACAGAGCTGGGGAAAGCCATGGGATTCTGAATCAGTTTAACAGAAATAAGCTTTTAACAAACACAATCATTCATGAGAGTACTGTGGCACCTTGAAGACTAAAATGTCTTTGGGCATAAGCTTTTGTGAGCTCCAACCCACTTCGTCAGATGCGGTTATCTATAATCATGTGACTTGTTCAAATGGACCAACTTGGTCCAGCAATTTCCATGTTTCTACACCTTTTGCATGCATGCACGATCTCTCTTAAAAATAATCACTTAAAGGTTTCTTTGTTATGAACTTATTCAAGCTAATTATTTAACAGAAAAAGGCAAAAAAACCTTTGCTCAAACGTTATGGGAATTTTGAAGGGCCTCAGGGGAACAGAGGTAAAGCAGGGGGATGACTTATTTTTATAAGAATTTTAGCATATAGAAGATTTAAGCCTATGTGAAATACCTCCAGTCTTTGTGTAACCTTTGGATGTTTTCTCTCGTTGTAACCGCACATGCAACTTCTCTTTAAATCATGTGAGTTCTTCCTCTGTAAAAGACGGTCACTTTTCAGAATATGTGCAGTGGTGGCACCAAGTGGCTTTGTGACCCCCTTGAATACCTATCAGATTTACTCTGTTTACAAATAAGTTCTACAATGTGAATTGTCTGCAGATCTATCCTTTGGGGTGTTGCTCCATGCCTCATAAGTATCAGAACTGTTACTATTATTAGATTTGTTTGGGAGCACCATATTTAATATGGGAAATTTTAAAAATCCAAGGTTTCTTAAGCCTCATACCCATTATTAGTTCCTGTTTCCCTGACTCTAGAGCAGCCCAGGAAGCATTTTTCTCCCCATAGTCATAAATAGTTCTTGTTTTGTTGCAGTCTCATCTGGAGCCCAAGAAACCTCATATGGGACTCAAAGAGGATGAGGAAGCACTCTTCTACAAACAACCAAGCTCATTTCCCAGATCCTTTCACTGTGCATAATTCTCCTTGATCCCTGGGGCTGATGTGTGTTTCTAAGCAGGATGAGTTGTCAGATCAGTTTTTCTTGGTGTTGAAGTGGAAAAAGCATTGTGCTCAAGGAGCTCACTGGTCATACAGCAGGAAGAGTCTAGATCCCATTCCTCCTTTCTGAGGAGTTTCTTGAAACTGACTCTTCTCCATAGCCAGGGATTAACATAAGCGGTAGGCAGGTATGCATGCGCACTTAACATTTTAAAAAGCACATTGCAAATGTTTCCCAACAGCAAAGCTGCATATCTCAGGCTATGTACACACTACCATTTTTAACGCGCAATAATCCTCTTCCGCATTAATTCTCCCGTGGCTGTTGTTGCGCGAGATCGCGTACACACTATGCTTGCTCTAACGGAACAAAGCCCCCCCCCTTCTGAGCGCAGTCCTCCAGGAAAGCGAAGGGGATTGTGGGTACGTATCCCAGAGTCCCCAGTATCATCTCCCGTGGTGCATTCCGCTACTGACGCTACCCAGCGGTTGCCAATAGCAACGAGCGCGAATTTCAAATTGAAGCAACCTTCTTCTCGGCACTGCCTTTTCAGAATCGACATGGATTCAGCTGTGATCTTGAATGCTGCCTTCAGCATTGTGAACACAGCCCAGATTCTGTTGCGGTTTGCCTTTGGCTATGATTCGGAGCATGACACGGATGACTCGGTCTCGGATGATGACAGCATTGAAAACCAAACGGACATTCTGATCAGTTTCGCGGACCAGCAACACAGCCTGAACCGCCGTGTTTGGTCCCGGCAGACGAGCACAGACTGGTGGGAACGAATCGTCCTTCAGCTGTGGGATGATGATCAGTGGCAACAGAACTTTAGAATGCGGAAAGCCACATTTATGGAGCTATGCCAGGAGCTTGCCCCTGCCCTTCGATGCAAGGACACGAGGATGAGACCCGCCATGACCGTGGAGAAGCGTGTGGCTATCGCACTTTGGAAACTGGCGACTCCAGACTGCTACCGCTCGGTCGCAAACCAGTTTGGGGTTGGACGCTCGACCGTTGGAGTGGCACTGTCACAAGTATGCAGAGCCATCAACCGTCTTCTGCTCGGGAGGATGGTGACCCCGGGAAACGTGAGGGAGATCATCGCAGGATTTAATGAGTTGGGCTTCCCGAACTGTGGGGGTGCAATAGATGGGACTCACATCCCTATTCTCGCTCCCGACCACCTTGCCTCTGAATACATCAACAGGAAAGGATACTTTTCGATGGTTCTACAGGCACTGGTGGACCACCGTGGTCGCTTTATGGACATTAATGCTGGCTGGTCTGGAAAGGTGCACGATGCACGCATCTTTAGAAACTCTGGACTATTCAGAAGGCTACATGCTGGCACATTTTTTCCAGACGAGAAAATAATTGTGGGCGGTGTAGAGATGCCAGTGGTGATACTTGGGGACCCCGCCTACCCACTGATGCCATGGCTCATGAAGCCGTACACCGGGAAGTTGGATCCTGACAAGGAGCGTTTCAATTACCGGTTAAGTAGATGCAGAATGGTTGTGGAGTGTGCCTTTGGCCGTTTAAAAGCGCGCTGGAGAGCGCTGTATGGCAGGCTAGATCTCCACGAGGACAGGATCCCATTAGTTATTTCGGCTTGCTGTGTTCTTCACAATATATGTGAAAGCCGGGGGGAGAGATTCAGGAACTCTTGGACCACTGAGGCACAACGTCTGGAAAATGCCTACCAGCAACCAGACACGAGGGGTATCCGGGGGGCGCAGCTAAGGGCAGTTCGCATAAGGGATGCGTTAAAAACCCATTTTAGTACTGTTGGTTAAAATTGTACCTTTGAATATAGTTACTAACCATTTCCTATATGTTTCAACTGTTAAAAATTAAGCTTTAGAAATTTTGTGTTTTTCCCCTGTAAACATTCATTGAATCAAAAACCGTTAATGTTAAATTAATGAAACAAATAAAGAAAGTCTGATTAAGTTTAACAAGGATTCAACTTTATTTAATTAACATTGATCAAAACTCGGGTTTGAGGGGAGTAGGGACTAAAGGTGGGTGTAGGTGCGGGACTCAACTACATATGTTGGGGGAGGGGTTCTGTTAGGGTTACACCATGGATGTCCATGGTGGTCTAAAAACTGTCTGGGGGGGGAATGTGGCGTGGATGCACTGAAAGGCATATGAGGCTGATGATGGGGGGTGCGAGCCTGTAGCAGACCGACCATGGTCTTGAGGAGGTTGGTCTGCTCCTGCATGATGCCTATCAGGGCATCCTTCTGCTGCTCTCTCCTCGCACTGCTCTGTCTCCTGTCCTGCCTGCACTGCCTCCTCCATTGCCTTGTCTCCCTCGCAGAAGCCTCATGGAACTGCATGAGCTCCTGGAAGACGTCTTCCTTGCTCCTGCGAGGCCTCCGCCTTATCCTCCTCAGACGCTCAGCTGCAGCTGTAGACTGTCCACCGAAGGTCATTCCTGTTCAGATATGAAAAATGTAGAATGCCGCTATTGTTCTCGCCACGGTCAGGAGCAAATGATGTTGTTCTCCCCACACATTCCTTCAATACACAAGAGGGGACCTATGGGGGGGCGGTAACAGATTTCCCAAAGCTTGGTACGGGTTGCAGAGCTAGTACAACGGAGAGTTGACTATTGCCACACCAAGTTCTGATCCCGTGCCCGAGATGGCTGAAATAGAGGCAGATCTCACACTGCTTAGAGTGCCTCTGCAAGCGAGAATGCATCTCCTTCATGTTGCCGACTTCAAGCCGGGACCTTACGCTGCAGGACTGTGCGCAGCAATGTTGCCCGCAGGAGTGCTTGCGAGTCTGAAAGGAAGAGTGTCCCTGAATGGTGGAGTGCAAAGGAATGCTCTACCATGTAATCTCAAGAGAAGACTCTGGAAATATTTGGATGACGCGTTCAGTGAGTTGAAAGGGAACGACTACTTGGAAATCGAGGCATACATCGATGACCTTTTTAAGTAATGCTAGTAACACCTTTACAGTTCTGTAAGGAACAGAACTGAGGACACCGAAAACAAAAACCCCTTGCAAAAAAACCATGTCTACGCTGAGCTGTAGCACCTAGAATAGAGGACATTGCGAACGGGACTTACCAGAGCTGCCTTCTGATGATTCCTGGGTAGGCGTGGAGAAGGAATCAGTGGAGCTTGTTTCTGGCTGGGTGGAAAATAACTCCTGGCTCCCCGGGTCAGTGGCTCCGTTCTCTCCGTCCTCGTAGTCTTCTTCTTCTGATTCCTCGTCCACAATTGCCTCGTCGCCTTCTGCTGCCTTCTCTGTTTGGGGTGCAGTCTCCGAGGTGTCTACCGTGCAGTTCGGGGTGGTTGTGGGATCGCCGCCCAGGATCGCCTCCAGCTCCTTATAGTACTTGCACGTTGCTGGCGCGGAGCCAGAGCGCCGGTTAGCCTCTCTGGCTCTGTGAAATGTTATCCGCAGCTCCTTCACCTTTGCCCGGCACTGCAGGGTGTCTCGCTCGTACCCCTTTTCGGTCATGGCTTTGGATATTTGACCGAAAATGTCAAAATTCCTCCGGCTGCCACGTAACTGTGACTGCACGGCGGACTCTCCCCAGATGCCGATCAAGTCCATCACCTCTGCTGCTGTCCAGGCTGGAGCTCGTTTGCTGCGGCGCGACGACATTGCGAGCGAAGCACACAGAGGCAGCAGCACCGAACAGCGAGGCAGAAGGGAGAGTGGTGAATTCAAAAATTCGCGGGACAGAAGAGGAGGTCGGGAAAAATGACGTCACGACGATAGAGTACAGGCGGAAGTGCAGAAGGGATGGAATTTGAATTGTGGGCCATTTCCGTTATATTCACATTGCGCGATAAGCGTACACACACTGGCCATCGCGCAACAACTATTCCGCGTTAGCAGCAACCACGCTCGTTTAGGTGGTTTACATTTTGCGCAAAAAGAAGGGACTTAACGCGGAATAACTGTAAGTTGTGTGTGTACGCTCTGTTTGTTATTGCGCATTAAAGGGCTTTATCGCGCAATAACTTTGTAGTGTGTACAAGGCCTCAGTGTCAGTGAGAGAGCAGAGACTGTAGCCAGGCCCCACCCTTTCCCACCATGTGAGTCCACAGCAATTGGGCCAGAATGCCAGAGCTGCTCCCCCTTCCATCCCTGCTCCACCCTTCCCTCCTGGGAGTTGTAATGCTCTTAAAGGGGAAGAGAACAGCAGCTCTACCTCCCCTGTACTGTAGTGACTACCTCCAGCTGTAGCCTGTAGGTACCCCAGAAAGCTGTGGAGTGGACTGTACCAACTTTGGACAACAGAGGCACCATGCATGCACAGATGGTCTTTGGATAAATTGCTTTGGGGCCTGTTTAAAGTGAGTTGGATTCTCTCCCCCTCCCCCCCATTGATGGATGGTTCCCCCTTCACTTTGAAATGCCTGCTTTGTTCTGCTCAGCTAGCTTTCCCCCTCCTTTTCATTGTAAGAGAAGTGATTTCTCCTGACCCCCCTCCCTCCAAATTATGGGTCCTTGGCTCACCACTGTTGTGTGTAGGTGAGCTTCAGGGACTAGGCTCTGGGGGTAGGGGGCAAAGCACGGTTCCCTCCCCTAGCTGTGGAGGGTTGGCTGAGGAGACCCCCCATTTCTGTCTCCTCCCAAACTGAGGAGCCCAGCCCTGGCTCTGCCCACCCAGCCTCTGTTCTCCCTTCCCTCGCGGTGGGGGGGGGCTGTGCACAGGGGAACAGTTAGACACACACTGCTGGCTGGGCTGGCCAAGGCCGGCTGGCCCAGGAAAGCCCTGCTGGAGCATGACAGGGTCCCAGCTGGCGTGCCTTGGCCACTCAACAAAAACCCTGAGGGGAAAATAAATGCAAAAACTCCTGGCTCCCATCTTTTTCCCCCACTACTAACTTAATAAATAAATAAACCCTGAAAAAACAAAAAGAGTGCAACCCATCCCTCCCAGCTCCTTCCTTTCACGTTACCACCCTAGCTCAGTGCTATCAAAACAATAAAAAAGTACAGCAGTGCAAAAATAATAGGGGGGAAAAAGTGGAAAAAACAAGTGCAAAGTGCAAAAAAATGCCTCTCTTCTCCATCCTAGCATGTAAGTTAAATGAAGACGACATAAGAACATAAGAAAGGCCGTACTGGGTCAGACCAGAGGTCCATCTAGCCCAGTATCTGTCTACCGACAGTGGCCAGTGCCAGGTGCCCGAGGGAGTGAACCCAACAGGCAATGATCAAGTGATCACTCTCCTGCCATCCGTCTCCATCCTCTGATAAGCAGAGGCTAGGGACACTATTCTTAACCCCTTTCTGGCTAATAGCCATTTATGGACTTAGCCCCCATGAATTTATCCAGTTCCCTTTTAAATATTGTTATAGTCCCAGCCTTCACAACCTCCTCAGGTAAGGAGTTCCACAAGTTGACTGTGCGTTGTGTGAAGAAGAACTTCCTTTTATTTGTTTTGAACCTGCTACCTATCAGTTTCATTTGGTGACCCCTGGTTCTTGTATTATGGGAGTATTTAAACAACTTTTCCTTGTCCACTTTTTCCACATCAGTCATAATTTTATATACTTCTATCATGTCCCCCCTCAGTCTCCTCTTTTCCAAGCTGAAGAGGCCCAGCCTTTTCAATCGTTCCTCATACGAGGCACTCTCCAAACCCCTAATCATTTTAGTTGCCCTTTTCTGAACCTTTTCTAGTGCTAGAATATCTTTTTTGAGATGAGGAGACCACATCTGTACACAGTATTCGAGATGTGGGCGTACCATGGATTTATATAAGGGCAATAATACATTTGCAGTCTTATTTTCTATCCCCTTTTTAATGATCCCTAACATCCTGTTTGCTTTTTTGACCGCCTCCGCACACTGTACGGACATCTTCAGAGAACTATCCACAATGACTCCAAGATCTTTTTCTTGACTCGTTGTAGCCAAATTAGCCCCCATCATATTATAGGTATAGTTGGGGTTATTTTTTCCAATGTGCATTACTTTACACTTATCCACATTAAATTTCATTTGCCATTTGGATGCCCAATCACTTAGTTTTGTGAGATCTTTTTGAAGTTCTTCACAATCTGCTTTGGTCTTGACTATCTTGAGTAGTTTAGTATCGTCTGCAAACTTAGCTACCTCACTATTTACCCCTTTCTCCAGATCATTTATGAATAAATTGAATAGGACTGGTCCTAGGACCGACCCTTGGGGAACACCACTAGCTACCCTTTTCCAATCTGAGAATTTACCATTTACTCCTACCCTTTGTTCCCTGTCTTTTAACCAGTTCTCAATCCATGAAAGGACCTTCCCTTTTATCCCATGACAACTTAACTTACGTAACAGCCTTTGGTGAGGGACCTTGTCAAATGCTTTCTGGAAATCTAAGTACACTATGTCCACTGGATCCCCCCTGTCCACATGTTTGTTAACCCCTTCAAAGAACTCTAATAGATTAGTAAAACACGATTTCCCCTTACAGAAACCATGTTGGCTATTGCTCAACAGTTTGTTTTTCTATGTGACTGACAATTTTATTCTTAACTATTGTTTCAACTAATTTGCCCGGTACCGACGTTAGACTTACCGGTCTGTAATTGCTGGGATCCCCTCTAGGGCCCTTTTTAAATATTGGCGTTACATTAGCCGACTTCCAGTCTTTGGGTACCGAAGCCATTTTAAGGGACAGGTTACAAATCTTAGTTAACAGTTCCGCGACTTCACATTTGAGTTCTTTCAGAACTCTTGGGTGAATGCCATCTGGTCCCGGTGACTTGTTAATGTTGAGTTTATCAATTAATTCCAAAACTTCCTCTAGTGACACTTCAATCTGTGACAGTTCCTCAGATCTGTCACCTATAAAAGCCGGCTCAGGTTTGGGAATCTCACTAACATCTTCAGCCGTAAAAACCGAAGCAAAGAATCCATTTAGTTTCTCTGCAATGACTCTATCATCTTTAAGCGCTCCTTTTGTATTATCATCATCAAGGGGCCCGACTGGTTGTTTGGCAGGCTTCCTGCTTCTGATATACTTAAAAAACAATTTGTTATTACCTTTGGAGTTTTTGGCTAGCCGTTCTTCAAACTCCTCTTTGGCTCTTCTTATTACACTCTTGCACTTAAGCTGGCACTGTTTGTGCACCTTTCTGTTTGCCTCACTAGGATTTGACTTCCACTTTTTAAAGGAAGTCTTTTTATCTCTCAGTGCTTCTTTTACATGGTTGGTGAGCCATGGTGGCTCTTTTTTGGTTTTTTTACAGTGTTTCTTAATTTGGGGTATACAGTGAAGTTGGGCCTCTATTATGGTGTCTTTAAAAAGCGCCCATGCAGTTTTCAGAGATTTCACTTTAGTCACTCTACCTTTTAGCTTTTGTTTAACTATCCCCCTCATTTTTGTATAGTTCCCCCTTTTGAAATTAAATGCCACAGTGTTGGGCTGTTGAGGTGTTCTTCCCCCCACAGGGATGGTGAATGCTATTGTATTATGGTCACTAGTTCCAAGCGGTCCTGCTACAGTTACCTCTCGGACCAGCTCCTGCGCTCCACTCAGGATTAAATCTAGAGTTGCCTCTCCCCTTGTGGGTTCCCATACCAGCTGCTCCATGAAGCAGTCATTCAAAGTATCGAGAAATTTTATCTCTGCAATATGACATCTGATATCTGAATACCAAACTGTTTCTGTTGGTACTCAATTGAGAACCTGATCTGAAAAATTGTCAACCCCATGTCCATAGCATTCTGTCACCAGTAGTCTTCTCTGGTGTCACCACTAGTTCTGTTCTTACATTGTAGTCAGTGAAGATGGAGACCAGCATAGACTCCTTGAAGTTGAACCCAGGTTTTACTGTTCAGTGGATCAGTTTTTCTCCACCAATGCCTGTTGAGAGGTGGATTTACTTAGTGCATGTATTGAAAATTATCACCAGAAATCAGCTCTCTGTCTCACTCCGAGCTGGCAGTGGGATTATTAATCTCCTTGTGGGATTATGTATAAATTATGTATAAACTCTGGCATTGCTACCATTGTGAGATTTAGATACGAGTTCCCTCTTTCCTTTGCTTTGACTCTTCCTCTGTTGAGTATCCCTCTTTCCTTTGCTTTGACTCTTCCTCTGTTGAGTATCTGACTGATGTTGGAGCTGACACAATCTACATTTTACCCAGCAAATCTCCTCCTCCAGTGGTCTTAAAGGAAAAATGATCTTCAGCAGAGGAAGGCCATGATGTGAGATGTTTTATCTCTATTGACAATAAGAAAGTTAGTGAAAAATATATTTTTGCTTTCTTTGCTACATTTTGCAAAGGAATTTGGACATTTTGTTAAAAAGATTTATCATTCTGCAATCTCAAGATTACTAAATAGTCATGAATTAATGTGTGTTTTCCTTGTAGTGGACAAATGTATGACCTTTGGTCAATTATTAGCTGAAATAAGAACAAGAATGGGGTATAGCTCAGAAAGAAAAAGATTTTAAGATTTGTCTTAAGATCTGCTTTAGATATTTTCAACACTGTCTTATGTTTTGACTTGCAATGTTATTTTAAGCAGATTTACATGGCTCAGGTCTTCTGGACTGACACAGGAAATATAGTTCTAAATGGATTAATATAAATTATTATATTAATCCTTTTTGGATTACCAATATTGAGTTCTGTGGGCTATTGCCTATTATGCATGAAGTTCAGAGCTATTTCAAGAATCAAGAGGATCACAGTGCTTTTAAAAGGACAAAGTCAACTTGAAATCAATTCAGCTTAATAAAAATAGTTTTAAAAAAAAAATGAGTCCTGTGGCACCTTATAGACTAACAGATTTTCTTCGGCATAAGCTTTCGTGGGTTATAACCCACTTCATCAGATGCATGAATTGGAAATCACAGTGGAGAGGTATATATACACATACCAGGATGGAGGAGGGCAAGTGTTAGAACACTTGCCCTCCTCCATCCTGGCGTGCGTATATATACCTGGCATGTGTATATATACCTTTCCACTTCATGCATCTGACAGTGGGTTATAGCCCATGAAAGCTTATGCCTGAAGAAATTTGTTAGTCTTTAAGGTGGCACAGGACTCTCATTGTTTTTGCTGTACACAGACTAACATGGCTACCCCTCTGAAAATTTCTACAGTTTAAAAAAGAGTTTTGGGTACTATTCTTGCCCCTGAATTCCCCTTCCTGTTTTTGCAGTTTACAGCGACTTTCCTGCTTTTAGAAAGTTCTTTCTTTCTGATGTTGCTTTGTGAAATATACACAAAAATAGAGAAATGTCTGCCATTTAGAAGGCAGAGAGCGAAACTTCATATACACAACCTGCTTTTAGATGTACAAATAAATTAAAAACTATTGTTTTGGTACAGCAGTCCTAAGTGTTGCTCAGTAATAGTGAGAGAGTTCTGTTTGTCTGTATGAAGGACCAGTGGGTCCTTGATTAGCCTCAGTTTTGAAATCTACTAGTCAATGAGGAGGTGGAGCTAGACCAGAGGTCTGCAACCCAAAAGACAGGAAGAGCAATTTTAAAAATTCCTTCAGTATGCAAGTATTTTGAGAGCCGCAATGGGTGTGGTTTCCTGGTCCACCCTCCCCACCCAACTGCCCTGCTCACCTGGCTGCTGGGGCCCACCCCCTTCTCATCTCACCCCCATTCCGGCGCCTTGCTTCACCCCACCCACACCTCTGGCTCCCTGCTGCCAGGCCAGATTGGGCCTGCTTTGCCTCGCCTTCCCTGCCTCCCCGCTACAGCTTCTCACCACTGAGCTGGGCTGGACCTACCTTGCCCCATGCCCCACAACTCTGCTTTTCCCTGCCACTGGGCGGGATCTGGCCCACCTTGCCTCATGCACCCCCACCTCCATCCCGCTCTCCACCACTGGGCTGGGCTGAATTGGGCTGCCTCACTCCGCTCTCCACCACTGAACTGGGCCAGACTGGACCTGCCTCATAACCTTCCCTCACCCCCGCTCTGGCTCTGCGGAACCCGGCTGGATCGGGCCCACCTTGCCACTCCTCCCCCCCCACCTCCCCAGCTCTGCACAGGCCTGCCAGATCAGGCTCCCCTTGCCCCCCCACTATGGATCTGCACTGTCTGGTCAGATCAGGCCTGCCCTGCCCTGCCCCCTGCTATAGTTCTGCACAGGCTGGCTGGATGGGGCCCGCCTCATCCTGCTCCCCAGTGCTTCACCTGCTCCTGGCTCCACACTGTCCGGCCAGATAGGGCTTACTCCCCGCAGCTTCAGTCCCATACTACTGGGCCAAATCAGGCCCACCTCACCCTACTCCCCACTGTTGGGCCTGTGCTTGAGGTATAGGGACTTGGTGGATTGTGTGTTTGGTCAATCTGTGTGTCTGGCTTCGTTGCCTTGTGACTGGGATTTTGGGCCCTTTAATAGGCCACATGAGAGGTCTGTTTTTATATGCCTCTGAGGAAGATTTGGCTTGAATCTTCATTCAGATCCAGTGTCGGAAATCTGAGTGATTAATTCCTCTCTATCAACAGTAGTTAGGCATCAGGGTTTATTTAGTATATCAGTTGCTAGATGAGCCCCAGAGCAGGTTTGGTTCCTTTCATTTAGATTAGGGATATCAAACATGCGGCCTGCGGACCAAATGTGGCCCGCAAATCTCTTCTATCCAGCCCACGACTGCACTCGGCGGGACCACACGCTTACCCTGAGAGAGAGAGAGGGGTCTCGCATACCCAGTGCTCTGCAATGTTGCGAGAGTGTCAGGTCTGGTGACATCACAGAGCCCTGAGTATGCGAAACTGTGCTCTGCGAGACCACACTTTCTCCCTAACAGAGAGAGGAGGTATCATGGAGTACAGTTTCTGCAATGCTGCGGAAGTGCCATAGTATTTTGATTTATAGTATGTGCGGCCCACTTGAAGTATATTTAAGTCAAATCTGGCCCACCGTAGCCAATGAGTTTGACACCCCTGATTTAGATATAACTGTATACCACATAGCAGTTATGTATTGTGAGGGAACAATTGCTGATACCTGCCTTGGATTTGTTGTTTTCCTTTCTGCCAATGGACAGAACAGATTTCTGGTGCAGGGAAGTGCAAGCTGCTTGGGAGTACAAGTTTCAGTACTGCATGACATCCAAGAAAAATGACTTCTTGGATGACCAGATTGTGGAATTGTTGCCACTAGTACCATAAAGGGAATGATTAACAATAAAGGAACTGGAGAGAGTAAAAACCCAAGTAATATGCTGGCAATTCATGACCAAGAGAGGAGAAAACCAGGAGGTCTTCAACCTGCCTAAAGGGCTTGAATCATTATCCAGCGCTCAGCAAGTCAGCTACCAAGGAGTCTGTCTCTGGAGAAAGAGAACAGAAAGCTAAAGGGGATGTATCCAGTGGGCATCATCATGTATGAAACAAGTAGCTACCAAGAGAAAGGATGTTCAGCCATCCTATAAAAGGCAGATAGTTATCATTGGTGATAAAATATTAAGGAGAGGGAACAGAAAATTCTCCCTCGAGACGTGTCCCCGTGGGTTTTTCTCTTTGGGTCGCGTGAGCGCTGACGGGCTGTCTTGTGCTGAGAGCAATGCCCTCCCAGCACGCACGTGACCTGACTTCTCCCCACCCCCACCCAGTCGTCTCTCAACCGTTCACGGTAACAGACAAAGTCCCTTCACTCTCTTCAGTTTACGTCAGCTCCGTATACTCTTCTTAGACTCTTTTGTTCCTTTTCCATTCCAATCCCCTTTTCTTTTAAACCATCTTTTCTAGTTTTTTTTTTTAAAAAGCCACTTTTCACGCCGCAGCAATGCCGGGTGTTCCTGGCTTTACACGTCGCGAGTCCTGTCAGGGCGCCATCCCGGCGTCCGACGGACATTCAAACTGAATAAAGTGCCTAGGCAAGGGGCACATCTCACAGAAATGCCCCCATTGCCAAAACTTAGGTTCAAGGCCACACAGAGACAGAGACCTCTGCTTGAAGCTACTTATGATGGAGCGCTTTCTCCGTCCAGCTTCACACCCGGGGCAATCAGCCACTCAGCCCACCCCGGACAGAAGCCTGACCCCTCCACACGCCGGCTGAAGACAAACAAGTTCACCGTCGCCAACCACCAGATCCCGTAGCTTGGAGGCTTCAGGTTCCTCTGCTACGCTGGCTTCAAAAGCCCGGAAAAGATCCACCTCTCCTCATTCGGACCATCGGGCAGAGATAAAACACACTGACCACCAGGCCAGTACTTCCCAAATCAAATAAGCAACTGGCTGCCACAACACCCATTTTGTTGGCACCGAAGGCTGCTCCTGCAGCACAGACACTGGACACAGCACAGGAAATGGCAACACTCAAACCCAGCACTTTGGCTCCGATTCAAACCTCGCAGCTGTCAAAGTTGCCGGCACCGTCTCTAACCGTGGCACTGATGCTCTCCTCTGCGGAGTCATGGACCACAAAGGAACCAGCAAGCTCCTCGGCACCGACTCATCCCCGGGACCAAACAACCCTGCGGAAGAGGACTAAAAAAACAAAGCATTGCAACACATGGGAGGACGAGGGCCCATTACTGCCTGCCTCTCTCAGACAGGAAACAGAGGGAGCTGAATCCTGTCTGCCGTGCTCTGAAGTAGCCTCACCATTTCAGTCCAAAGAGGATGATGTCAGGAGACAGGCTTTGGGATTTCCATCATATACTATGTCCCCTCCAAACAAACAGAGCAGATACCATTTTTCTACCATGCCTCCGTACCCCTGGTACATACCACCCTGGTATGGAATGCCACCATCCCAAGGTGGAGAATCCACAGGGACAGTCATCTCGAAGAACTACATTTGCTGCACAAGGTGGATAACCTTCCTTTCATCAAAGGGCACAAGGACATGTTTTTTCCTGGAGCAAAAATACAAACTATAATCACAAGATTGAGTGGGATTGTGAAATCATCTTGCAAACATCCACTGACAATGATAAACATTGGAACCAGTGCCAGGACATCATGTGCAACTACACAGGTTATAGATTTCAGGGATTTTGGAAGAGAACTGAAGAGGAGGAAAGTCTTAGTCATATTATCAGTGATCCTTCTGGAACCATGAGTGTCTGAAATCCTAAGGAAGAAAATGCTGGAGGTGAACAGTTGTTGGTTGTGAAACTTGTGTGAAGTTGCACGTTTTGTTTTGTGGAACATTGGGCCGCATTCCAGTGGGAGGGGGTCGCAGAATGAATGGTATGGCTTCCATCTCATAGATATGTGGCTTATCTTCATTATTGAAGTCTTTCTGGAATGGACAGGAGGATGTTAAACTAGCAACTCAAAGGAGGAGTTCTACGAAGGCAAAACAATTCAAGTTCAGTGTGAACCAGTTGAACCAAGTGGCAAAGAATGTGAAAAGACATTTTTCAATCACTTCATAGTAATGCTAAGAATCTGAAGCAAGTAGAATTGCAAACTCTCATCGATGAGAAGAAATTTGATATGTTTGGCATTACTGAAACCTGGTGGAATAAATTGCATGATAACTGTGTTTAAAATCTCTGTTTATAGCCTACTTAAGAAAGAGAGAATCGGTAAAGAGGTTTGTGGAGTAGCACTCTAAATTAGATGCCATTACCTGTTTTAAAATTACTCATAATTCCTCAGGATCTTGAATACATATAGATCAATGTGCTAACTAACAAAACTGGAAGAGGTGAAAGGGAGCTGGTCATGTGTTCTGTTAGAGACCATCAAATCAAAATGGAGGATAGGATGAGTTAGTCCTTATGCATGTTTGTAATGTCTGGAAAGAAGTTTTTTTTTTTTTTTTTTTTTTTTTTTTTGTATCGGGGACTTCTGTATTAGAAAAATATGCTGGAAGTCCCAGCAAGCCAGTAGTTAAGCATTGTTAAGAGTTTCTAAACATTATATATGATGACTTTCTAATACACAGGGAATTGCAGCCAAATTGGACCTAATTATGACTGATAAAGATGAATTTAATCACAGGAATGGAATTTGGTTGTTTAGGGACCAGTGATCATGACCTGGTTACATTTAATAGGGACAGGGGACAGTCCTAACCTGCAATTAATTAATTATATATACAGACCAGTGTAAATATACTCTCTCTTGGTGCTTCAAAAGCATTAATTTTGCTAAGCTGGGAAAAATCATGAGCTAAATTGATTGGGAGAAGAAAAAGGTGAATGAAATTGGGAGTTCTTTAAGAACAGTTAGGCAGAAGACACTTTGGCTAAAAGCTCTTCTAGTTCAGTGGCAAAGTAAAAACAGTAATTAGAAATAAAAAAGCAATATGTAACAAATAGGATAAGGGTGAAATAAATCATTATAATGATTGCTACCAACTATAGAAAATTGATTAGGAAAGCTAAAAGCATCAGGGAAAAATCCATGGCTGGCAGGGCTAAGGAAACTGGTTTTATTTTATAAAGGGGGGGAGGATGGAGTTGGGTTTTGTTTTTTTTTTAATTGGAGGCAGTACCTATACAGTTTTTTTTAAAGTTTTTTTAAAAAAAGATAATTGTGTTCATTTTAAATTGCTTAAAATTGCTTTACCAACAGTGGAAGGCTTTATTCCTTAGGGCTAACATTTTAGGAATAACTTTTAAAGTTTCAAAGTGATGCACAAGGATTTAATCACTTAACTCACTTGAATGACCATAAGATTTTCATGGTTAAATCTTTGTGTACCCCTTTGAGAATCTACTCCTTAGTATCTTTACTGAAGCCTTTAACTTCAGCCCTAGAAATGGCTTTTGCTCTGTGTAAATCCTTTGAAGTTAATGTGTCTTGGGTTTAGTTACTTTGAAAAGAACATATATACCAACCTTCTCTACCTCCTCCTAATATTTCCATTCTCTGATCAGCCAAATTTAATCTTGAACTTGGCTATGAGTGTAATAAAAGCTTTTTCTTAATTTTGACAGTTTCTCTGTCCAATTCAGACTGCTTTCAGTTATGCTTATTAGCTTCAAAGGCTTCACCCCACGGATGCTACAGCTAGCGTTAAAGATGCCAATTTTAGCAGATACTCCTGAGCTTTAGGATCCTACTGCTTCTGACAGCAGTGATCTGAAGATGCTGGTGGTGTTAATATCCAGCCCAGGTTAGTTTTCCCATACCAACATAGTCCATAAAATATTTCCCTTTTCAAATTAATCAGAAATGAAGCTTGACTTGATATATATGGATAGTATCTTGGATATTATTGCTTTAAATTCACCTCAAAACATAACATAGTATAGGTTTTTCTTGTGTAATAATGAGCTGACTTTTTTTCTCTTGGCCATATGTATCCATTTAATTATTTTAAATAGCTTTCAAACAAACAGCTCTTTATGCTGTTCTCCCTGCCAATATCGTATATTATAACCTTTGTAGTTAGAGATGAAGATGAGGTCAAATACATATACTATTCAGCTTTCTTTCCTTTATTGAATTGTTCCTCTGTTCCAGCAGATGAACTCTGTCTGCTTCTACTCGAGTTTAACATAGTTGTAATTAGAGCCTTGGAAGACTTGTTGTGACTGATCATTACTATAGCCAGTTTCTCACTGTCTTTGAAAGACATAGTTGTTACTTTGCTCTGTTATAGGTGCTAAACGGCTTCCTATTTTATGCTTATTGGTTGAAGACAGTAATCTTTTTCCTTTTGCACGTTGGAGTCTGAGCTCTTGTGACTCTGAGGTGGTTTTGTTTTTTATACTGGACTGCATAAAGAAATTCTCTGCTAATGAGACGAGGAGGAAGATTCCTTCCCAACCCTGAATATGGTGGTCATTTGGACTCTGAGCATTTCCACAAAACCCAACCATCTTATGAAAGAATTGTCTATAATAACTCAGCATTAACTATATGTCATTGTAGCGGTCCCATCATACCATCCTCTCCATAAACTAATCAGTCAGTCTTGAAACCAGTTGGGTTTTTCCCCCCACCTCTCCACTTTGAAGTTCTGGAACTGGCTTTCTTCCTCTGAGAGTTGGAAACCTTCATCTGATTTCAAGCCTAAACTTGGTGATGGCCAGTTTATATTCTTTTGTTCTTGTGTTAGCATTGGCCCTTAATTTAAATAACTTCTCCCTCTCTGGTGTTAATTCCTCTGATTTATTTATAGAGAGCAGTCATATCTCCCTCAGCTTTCATTTGGTTCGATTAACAAGCTGAGCTCTTTGAGTCTTCTCTCATAAGGTAGGCTTGCCATTTCTCAGGTCATCCAAATATCCCTTCCCGGCACCAGGTTCCAGTTTGAATTCATCTTTCTTAAATATGGGAGACCGGAATTGCGCACAGTATTCTAGATGAGGGCTCATCGGTGCCTTGTATAATGGTTACTCCTGAAGGGATTCTGTGCCAAAAAAACTAAGAATTTTGCACATATTTTAAAATTCTGCATGTTTTGTTTGTCAAAATAAAATGTAATCATGCCCTTTTTTATTATTTTGGTGATTTTTTTCAAAATATCCGTAAGCAGTTATGTCTAACAATACAGATGATAAAAAAGATTCAGGAAATGTTTTTTAACAAATAAATACCTTACTAGACATATTAGCTTTTCTATATACTTCCACAGAGTAGATGGGAATACTATTTCCATGTGTGTCAAGCATAGAAGACTTCAAGGGTATGTCTACACAAGAAAGAAAAACCCATGGCTAGCCTGTGCCAGCTGACTCAGGCTGTAGAGGTGTTTTATTGCTGTGCAGTCTTCTGGGTTCAGACTAGAGTCGAAGCTGTGGGACCCTCTAATCCTGCAGGATTCTAGAGCCGAGGCTCCATCCCCAATCCAGAAGTCTACAGAGCAATGAAATAGCCCCACAACCCAAATCCCATGAACCTGAATTGACTGGGACAGACCAACTTTGGGTTTTTCTTGCCTGTGTAGGCATTTCCTAAGGGCAGCACATACTTAAGCGTGAAGTTAGACTATGGTCTGGCACAGCACATAAATGTGTGTAAAGTTCAACACCTGAGTATCCCCACTGAAACAAATGCTTTTCCAGATTGGCCTTAGTTAGTGAATGGCATAGTTTAGTAATATTGTACAGTCACTGGACTAGAACTGAAATTGTTGCTGACAATAGATTAAAAGGGCCATTAGAACAGAGCCTCCAGCTCAGCAACAGGGAGCACAGGCCAGTGTCTGCACAGATGTGGGAGATCACCCTGTAACCCCTCCCTTTGCTGAGACATGGACTCGGCGATGAGGTGTTCCGGACCCTGACACATCACATGGGCCGGAGCCCCTCTTCGTCAGGTACACCAAGATAGTGAGTGAGAAGGTCAGAGTTTGACATGCACACCCAGCCCTGCCCCCGATCCAGGTGCAGGGCAAGCCAGCTCAGCCTGGCGGGATCCAAGTGTGAAGTTGAGAGTTCTGTGTGGGGCATTTTGGGTGTGTGTGGACAACCATACGAGGCAGATCTGGATGTGTATGGGGGGTTTGGGTGTAGGGGACGGTGTGAGCTCTGGTTGCAAGGGGAATGGGAGGATCCATGTGAAGTTGATTTGGTACTCAGTAGGGTGGGGATCTATATGCAGCATCTTGGCGGGGTGGTCAGGGTATGGGGGTGTGGTGCTCAACATGGTGTGGGTTCAAGTGCAGGTGCTCAGCATGGGGTAGTTTGTGTGAGGCTCAGCAGGGGTGGAAGTCAATGTATGTGGAGAGATCCAGATGCATGCAGGTTGGACGGATGGAGTGTGGATGGAGAGAACTCCCTGTACAATGATCTCTCCCTCCACAATGGGGTTAGGAAGCAGGGGTGTGTTTGGAGCTTCCTGCATCCGGTAGAGGTTCCCAGGGGTGAATCTCTCAGACTCAGGAGCGGCCCATGTAGGGGAAGGGGAAGGGGAAGTCCTGTCCTTGTGCTTGCTTTGCACTACTGTCTTGTGCAGGTGGGTGATGGGGAAAGAGAAAAATTGCTGGGGACATTAGCTCTGTGCTTGCACAATGCAGCAGAATTCCCTCAAGAGTAAATGGTACTAACACTTCCTTGTCTGTAATGTTAATCTCTTGCCTGATGCATCCTATGATTACATTAGCCTTTCTCATGGCCACATCATATTGGCAGCTCATAGTCAACCTGTCGGAAAGCAATACATCTAGATCTTTCTCCTCCTCTATCTCTTCCAACTGATAAATCACCAGCTTATAGCAAAAATTCTTGTTTGCCGCTAAGTGCATGATCTTGCACAATGCACTATCAAATTTTACCTCATTTCTGTTACTCCAATTTTCAAGGTTGTCCAAATCTTCTTGTATAGTATTCTGGTCTTCTTCCATATTGACAGTATCTCCTAATTTTGTGTTATCCACACATGTTATTAGCACACTCTCACTTCTAGTGCCAAGGTCATTAACAAAAAATGTTAAATAAGATTGGTCCTATGACTGATCCCTGAAGAACCCCACTAATAACCTCTCTTCATCGTGACAGTTCACCTTTCAGTATAACTTGTAGATGAATGAAAAAGTCAGAGTAGGCAAACGTGCAGGTTACTCCACAGGAGTGATACTTCACAGGTATGCCTCCTGACGGCATGTGAAGCAGCCATCTTCATTGGGATCAGCCTGCTCTAGGTCCCATTCGTAAGGATGAGAGACAACAATCATTTCTGTTAAGGTCAACATTACGGCTGTCAGTAAGGCTGCTATTTCTCTAGAGCCCTTTTAACTAAGTCCCTAATTGTAACTAATTGAAAGCTATTGGAAACGGCAACTTTGTTGAAATAAAGCAAAACTTGGCATTTGCTCCTAATAATTTCTAGGTCATGAGAAATTTTTAAAAATCTCCAAATATCATGAGTTGGGAACTCTGTATTAAGCTCTATATCTCAAGTTTACAAAATGATATTCAAATTTTTTTAATTTAAGAAAGGTTCTTATGTCATGGGAAAATGATACTTTTAAAATACTGACTAATGTAATATGGCCTCTCTTCCTTTTCCCCACATACCCCCTTTTTTGACATTTTGACAGTACTGCTGTATTTGGTTATCAAGACCTGCAACGCACACAAGTAGTCTTTCTTCAATTTAGTATTCTTTCTCCCCACTCAGATGTTGTTAACCGGTTGGGGGGGCGGGGGGGAGAGAATCAGCTTCCAGTCTTTTAAAACTGCTACAATGTGAGCTGGATAGGTAAAATATCACTGTTGAATTTCTGTGGGACTTTTTGCAGAGTTTTTTTTCCTCTTGTCATGGAGCAATTCAAGCTTGCTGAGTATTGACATGTAATTAGACAGAAACATTCCTTATGCAGCCAGGATTTCCTCTCAGTACTGAGTGCAAATTCTGCACGAGCGGGGAAAGAACTATGATAAAAAAGCTTTAGAACTGCTTAGCTGAAATTGAAAGTAGAGACTGGTTAGGTTGGAACTACCATACTCTGTCTTTCTCTGCTGGGATTCTGCTTTGTATTACTGAGACTGAGATTAAGGTAAATTGAATCAATAAAGTAAATATTACAGTAGTACTACATATGTTCTGATATAGGGACTGATTTTCTCAGCTAAGATTCTGTTTTGCACTACAGAGATTGAGAACTAGCACCCATTACTAAATTTTGTAATAAAATTCACACTAATAAATATTTCACATGTAATCAGATTTTTGAAAAATGTTAGTTTTTTTATAAATAAAAGCAAATCAGTGGGTTTTATTGGCACTCAATTTTTTGAACAGTTGGTACTCTAGTATTTATATGAATATAGCATATTTGAGAAATTCCAGCTTGGTACTATTGATTCTGTGTGTGAAAATAAAATTGCACAATATTGTGTTTTAAGTTCCTGAAAATGCCATTCAAGAAAGTAGACAAAATTATGACCAGAGAGTATTTTTATCATTTGTTCAGATAATTAAAATAAAATGAAAAAGTGAAACATAGGTAATAGCTGTGACAGAGTGGGGTTGTCTGTGTCAAATTGTGAATTCCCATTTTGTTTTATAAATATTTCTTTTAAAAGGCTCCACTTCATTGTAGATTAAAGCCATTTTCTAGTAGGGCCTGAGAAGCTGGTGCAGAACAATATAGAATTAGCAACTGAGTGTCTGTACTGCAGGTCCATCCACAAAGAAAAATGAACTCGATACAGAGGCAGATGGTGTGACAGGAGGGGTTGGAGCCTAGAATCTCCCCATCTTGGCACACAAGCCAGAGAGGTCAAAAACTATATTTAAGGGGGAATGCTTTCTGCAAGGCAGGGAGGTGACCACTTACACATGCCTGAAAATGTGGGTTGGAAAGGAAAGGAAGGCTGAAAGGGGTCTGTCTTTCCTGAATGCAAACCCGAATTCAGATTCGCAATGGGCGAGATCATATTATGATATTACCCAGGCAACAACCTGGACAGTTGAATTGCTGTATCCTCTAAAGCTCTAGTCTAGGGTGCCTTTTACACTGTTTACTGTCAAATCAGCCACTCCTGGCCTACTCATGCACAGCCACTTGCATGTCAAATCACTTCCAGGTGTTTACACGAGTGCTCTTTTTTTAGCCTTCATGAATAGATGGGGCGACACCCACATATCCCCAGCCATATGCATCTTGCACTGTTCAGTGCACTGTTGAACAGTGCAAGCTCATAAAAATAGTCGTCGTTCCAACAATGGGTAATGAATATGCAACCACCCTACTGATCTGAGTAGAGATTTCCCAAACACTTCACTAAGACCCAGTGGTTTAGCTAAAACAGAAAAACAAGTTTATTAACTAGAGAAAAACAGATTTTAAGTGATATATAAGTGATAAGGCATAAAAGTCAGTGTTGGTTACAAAAGAAATAAAAAGAGAAATATGCAAGCTAATTCCTAAACTTTAACAAAGCTAATTTTTAAAAAAGGAAAAGGTTTCTCTCACCCACGAGCTTCAGAATACTGTATGGACTGGTTCCAAAGGGGTAGACATGTTGGTCTAGTCCAGCAAAACAAACAAGGAGTCCTGTGGCTCTTTTAAAGACTAACAACTTTATTTATTGGATGAGCTTTTGTGGGAAGAAAAATCCCACTCCATCAGATGCTTTGAAGATGGGAAACTTACAGAATGTGAGCAAAATAAATGAAGGGGCATGTAAGTCATAGGATTAGGTCAGACTGTTAAAGCAAATCAAAGCAGATGTTAAGATTCAAACACTGGAGACTGGAAAAAGCTCCAGGCCAGGATGAGGCCCTCACACCCCCACAGTTTAATGATGTTTCCTTTTGTCTTTTAAGTGATCTTGCTGCCATGAGTAGAGAACGGGGAGGAAAGGTGTCCAGAGGCATTCCCCTCGCCCCCTTATACTCTCACCCTTTGTACGGAAAAAATCTCTGCTAGGCCATTGGTTCAGGCATTTCTGTTGCATAAGGAAGCCTCCAAGCATCCTTCAGGTGAATTGCAAATTTCTTCTTTAAAACTCCCCTGCTGGTGCATCTCCAGTTAAGCAGGTAGAGGCATTTTAGCACCTAGCTGGTTGCCAATGAGCTTTGTCTTTGAGGAAATGGTCTGAGGGCATTACTCAGAACTGCAGCATATTTCAATTACAAGCATACAATAAATCAACCAACTCCATATACAGTGTCGATACACACATTTTAATAGGACAATGATGTTCAGTAGATAGAATTTTCAAATGATACCTCAAAAGGCATGCTTTGTCAGAATATATCATAACGATATCAAAGTGTTGAACATTGTGTACAGGGTTTGTCATGGGGGGCATTTGGTGTTGCACACACCCAAGAGATTATGCTTAGGCCCTCAATTATCTTCCAAAAACTGATAACTTTCTAGGACTGTTTGGTAACATTCTTGTGGATAGGAAATTCCTTTGGTTAAACCAGTGTTCTTTGCTTGCCTGTCACATTGTTCAAGACGCAGTTAATGAAGAAGCTCAGAGCATCCAGCAAGGAACTCCAAGGGAGTGCTTATAAGCAACTGGAGACTCAGGAGGGGTCAATTGCTGATTCCAAGGTATAAGGGGTCTGGAATGAAGAGCTCCATGTTCCAAGGAAGGGTTGCAGAGATGATGTTTACACCCATGAGTGAGCCTTAAAGACCCTAACCTACAAACAGACCCAGTTGATTTAAGAGCATAGAAGATACAACAGTTGGGGCCACTCACAGCAAACCACTGTCCATCCTAAGATGGGCACTGGCCTAAGGTGTGGCAATATCATCCTAAACTTCTAACACATCAGTGTTCAGTCATGATTTAAACTTCCTTCAAAAAATACCACCTAACATAGTCCTAAAGCATACTCTGGATGTTCAAAAGTTCTCCTGTAAGCACCATCAACCTCACAGTTGATTATCTGAAAGATTTGATATCCCAATTTTCCAATAACACTTGATAGAACTCTTAAAAATACTGACTTCAGTGAGGCTTTGAATCAGGTCCTACATTATTTCATCTACCTTTTGGTAAGTATATTACTTCTGTTTAATATAAGACAGACTTTGATCAAAATATACATGTGTGTTTAACAAAGGAGAGAGACTACGAGAGTGAGAATAAACGTACACAAGAGACTTTAGAGAAGAATGAATAATTATAGGTTGATGACTTCAGTCTCACTAGAAATCTAAATGAAGATAAAGATCTGAAATCACAAAAAGACAATGTAAATATGATTGAAGAAGCTATGGATCCTTTCTATTGTTGAATGAGCATGACTGATCTCAAGCACAATGGTCCAACACAATACAGTAAGCCGAATTGTGACTGATAGAATGTAATCCTGAATTCCTTCCATGCTTTTTGTAATTTAAACTAAAGTTCTAAATTTCTACTCTGTGTTTGTGAAGGAGGAAATCCTGTTACAGTTTGCTACATCAAAGTGTGAAAATCCTGGAAGCAAAATCATGGAAAACAGTAGAATTGAATTCAGGATTCTGTGTATTTAGAAAAATTTGAACTACATAGTAGCAGTTAGGTCTGTTTTGGCACTTTCTGAATGATTTGGTCAATATTTAATAATAGCCATGATGTTAAAAAGGAAATATGTTGGTTAAAATTTATCTATATCTGAGAGCAGATACAAAAGAGTTCAACATGTAAATAGTAGCTTGGGGACTTTACATACAGAATTGCAAGGTGCTAATTTTTCACAAGTTGTGTTTGTTTGAATAAATAAATATGCTTATAAATTAAGCCCTAGTACGTTATTTCATAAAGCCTGGCTTTTTATTAAGAAAAAATGCTTTTTTAAATCTACAAAATGACAACATTCCACAGGTGGTCAAGGTCCATACAGCACATTAGAATTAAATCATGCATTGAGGACTTTGGATTTATATAGCTTTAGTTACTAAGCTGCATTGTTGGTTTTACTGTTCCAACTATTGTAATTAATCTGTGTGCTGCAATAGAGCCCAGTTGCTAGGTGAATTGTAGACACGCTTATGGAAGGCCCTTGGCCCTTCAACTCTCAAAACACTGACCTCTGTCATTTGAGTTTAAAAAAAAAAACAACAAAAAATCACTCTCCAAAATCTTCAGTTTGCTACAGTAGTAGTTCCTTATTTTCTATGGCCACTGGAGAAAAATGTGATTTCTCAAGCCTGCATGCATGTGCACACATTGTATTGTATTAAGTTTAATGTCACCTTATAGATGGACAATAGTGTAACCATTTTAAAGGGGACCTATATACCTCAGAGAAATGGATCAATTGCTATTTCAAAAGCACCAAGCAGGGATTAATACAATGGTAGGAGGGGCTAAAATGGGGCCCAGCCTGGGCCACCCTCCCCCCAGCAGCTCCCTGGTCCCAGAACTGGTGCAGGGATAACTTTCTTCCATTGAAGGCACTGGGACCATAGGTGTTACCTACTCTCAGCACCACCATTTGAGCTGTAGAGAGGAGCCAGATCAGACATGCTAGATGGTAGGGGAAGAAGCATACCTTTTAGACCTCTGGACATCTGGAGGGCTTTCTACAGTTTTGACTGGATTGTCTTTCTCCTGTACTGACTTGCTATCTACTCCAGTGCTTCTGTTCCCCCTCACCCTTCCTCAATCTCTTCACCTCAACTTTACTATACACCTGCTTCTCTTATTCTCTTCTCCCCTGCCATTTCTTTCCCTCCCATTTCGTGTTTCTGATCTCTCTTCTCTTTGCAGCACAAATAATGGAGAGGAGAAGAGATAACACCTACGGTTCTAGGGGCCCCATAATGGGGGAGAGTCATCCCTGCACAATTTTGGAACTAGGTAGTTGTTGGGGAGAGGGATGGCCTAGTTCCTGCTTTGTTGCTTCTGAAACAGCAATTGATCTGCTCTGAAGGAAATAAGGCTTCTTTAAAATGGTTCAGCTATTTTCCACCTATCTGGTGACACTAAACTTGGCACAATACAAGAGAATAAGGGGAGCAGGTGTGGCGTGAAGTTGAAGTGAAAAGACTTGGGAGAAATGGGGGGAGACAGGAGGATTGGAATAGACAGCCAGTCAGTAAAGGGGAAAATTCATGGAACTTGTAACAGGCAATTTCCTGCAATATCTTTGGGAGATCTTACTGAATTAAGTTTGAATAGTTTTGGAGTCGTATTATAAATTAAATTACTGTGAGTGCACAGGTAACTTCTATGCGGGAGAGACATGCCAGTGTAAAGGACTATTTTAAACGCTATGCAGACAAGAAGGAACTTTTGGAACAAACGAAGTTGTCGTAGGAAATACCTATGGGTGGGGAGATAATTTGGAAGCCGTGCCCTGAGGTGAGAATCCAGTGTCTGGTTTATTACCTATTCGTGATCTCTGAAGATCAAAGACCCATGTTGTGTAAAGGAAAGACTAACGTAAGCTTATGTGCTCTTGTTTGAACAAACAGTTGTTATAAACCCATAACTGGCAGAAAATCCTTGTGTGGCATTTGTAAGACTAATCAGCTACCAGAGGTCTTTTTAGAGTTCTGGCTGATCTCTAATAAGCCTATTAGCATCTGCATATGTTCTTTTATTGTATTTAATGTTTTCCCTGTAAGATTTTCACCTTAATAATAAGGGCATTTCTACATTTAAAAAGCTGTAGATGCATTGCTGTAGTGCTTCAGTATAGACGCTACCTACATCATTGGTATAGGTATTTCATCTTCCTGAGAAGTGATCGCTAGGTCAGTGGAATAATTTTTCTGTCAGTCTAGAACTGTCTGCATCATGGGTTAGGCTGGCACAGCTACCTCCGAGGTGTGGATTTTTCACACTCCTGGGAGATGTAGCTTCCTATTCTGATGCAAGTCCCCAGGGTGGACCAACCCTAAATGTGCTTGCTTAGAAAGGACTGTGTGATAATTTATAACTGTGGCAGTCACACTGTTTATAGCTTCTGGACAGACAGCAAAGTCCAGTTGTTGCCCATGGAGGTCATCTGTCTTGCTGGGGAGTTCATGGAGTAGACAGAGAACTGTGCAGCCTGTAAAAATCCCAGTAAGGAGGTTTAGTGGTGGGTCTTCACCTAAGAGAAGTGACAGCTGAGGATTTGGGAGCCTAGAGTGTGTACCCTTCCTGGACCACAAGGGAGACTATAGGTGTAGTGGCCCTGAACCATGACAGATCTAATGTAATTACTACCATTGTGTAGTAGTTCACGCTCTGTATTATACCTGTTCACCCCATTCTTCGTCTCTCTTGTCTGTTTAGACTGCAAGTTCTTTGAGGCTGGGGCTATCTGCTACTCTGTGTTTGCAAATGCCTAGCACAATTTGGTCCCCTTCTTGGTTGCTTCTTAGAGAGTAACTTAATAAACATGTTAAATAAATAACTATATTAGACAATGTATCATAGTGAACTCTCTGCTTCCAGAATCATCTATTACTTAGTTATTAAACTGCTATAAAATTGCTTAATTTTTTTATATTATAAAGCTCAAGCTGTTTGTCTGTTTACAAGACTTCTATAAAAAGCAGATGATGCCTTAAGTAAAAGTTAATTGTTGCATTTTCTGTAGGCTCCCTAACCAAGCCAGTAATACTGGATTGTTCTATCCTTCGTTATGGAACACTCCCAGCAGTTGCTTCATCTCTTGCAACCTGAGCTGAGATTGGAAATGCACATCTTCTTGCTGAGAGTAAAGAGAATCTTCTTGGAGTAGTTTCTCAATGGGGCTCCACTCTAGGTGTGCTTATGCCCCTGCACCTTTGACTGGAGATTCCTCATAACCATGTTTGTTCAGCCCATGCATGTGTGTTACTCGGTCTTGTGCTCCATGCCATTAAATAGCATTGCATGGGCAAACCACCTTCAGATCTTTCTCTATTGCTTCAGCCTGAGACAGCACCTTTGTAGTTGCCTGCATTGTTTTACCTCAGTTGTGTCTCCTTAGCTCTTTTAGTAGTTAATTATAGCTTTTATTATTTGTATTTTTGAATAACTATAGTATATTAAAAAAAAACTTGAAAAAAGATGTTTAGGTTGATAGATTCTTTCCTCCTGGGAGTTTTACTTTACTGAGAGGGTTCAGTTCTCCTGGTCTCAAACGTTTCCTGTCGTGCTAGGAGGCAGTCTCAGTGAGTGATGGACATTCTAGGTGCATCCGTTGCCTGGAAGAATATTGTGTTTTCAAAAAAGTGCAGTTTCAGTTTGGCATTAAAATCTAGAATCAGAAAAACTGGGGGAGGGAGGGGAGAATCAAATTTTAATTCCTTGTGTTGAAGTGCTCATTGTGCCTGGCCTTTGAGCAAGGCTAACGAGGAAACCTCACTGCCCCCTCCCTACTTATGCCAGTCTCGGAGTAAGTCCACAGTCTCTGAACCACTCTCTTTGAGAGCATTTAAGAGGAAGATCCAAGATGACTCCCAAAGATCATCCCTCAAGTTCTCCAGGTAGGGATTTTATCTCAGAAAAGTTGTGGTCTCCGATGACTTGAGACACTTTGGCATGCATTGCTGTCTGATCCGGTACGCATGGGGCTGCTTATTCCTCAGGTACCGAGGACACTGTTTGCTGGAGAGACTGTAAAATCTCAGGCTCCAAGAGGTCATCAATATTGTCAACAGAATGAGGTGGTCAGAAGACATCTACCTTTTCTCAGTCAGTGCTGAGCTTGGACTCCTATTGGAGTGGTTGAAATTCACAGTGTCGTCAGTTCCCTCAGCCAGTATCGCTTTGTCCAGGCCATGGATGCAGTACCAACACCATTCTTAGTACTGCAGGAGTTTTGCTTTCCATGAGACCTTGCTATGTCCGAGATGCCCAACCTACTACTGCTTGGCTCCGACATACTTTGAGTACCAAGAACTTCTAGCTTTCCAGACATTCAACTGGTACTTACAGTTTCACCTCATGCTGCTTCTGATTCTATAATGCTGGAGCATGTTTCGGAACACGTATATTCTGATGATCTTGGCTCTGTCTCCCAAATATCTGTGCAGGGCTTATCTTTCTATTTCTTTAGAGGCCCCTTTCCAGAGGTCTCTGAAGTGATTGGTGCTACTTGAGAGATGGCCACAACCACCATGTCACTGGTATGAACACCGGTGGCTTTGGTGGAGGCCTCCATATGCACTGCATCTTTGGCTATAGTGAGATCCTTTGGCAGTTTATTGCCTGTAATTTTCTAGGGCCTCAAGCATCACCCATCAGAGAGAGAGCCTTCATCATCCTTCCTCTCTAGGAGACTGGAACCTCATGAAGAAACCTTTGTGGAACAGGAAGCTAGAGCTGATGAAGATGTTGCTCCACCAGCCAACATCTTTTCTTCATCCCTGCATTAAACAGTTTTTCTGAGTGATTTATATGCATTTCAGACATGGATGCGCATGGGCTGTATGTGCCAGAGCTAGAAATTTATGTCAGCAGTGTCCATTGACTGACGTGCGTCTCACATTGCCTCATGCTCCAGGTGAGGCTGTGTTATCCCATCAGCACCCACTTTCTGAAAGGGCTGATGAACTGTGTCCCCCACTAGTCCTTAAACCTGCAGCACCCTGGAACCTCAATTTTGAACTCTGCTCACCAGACTGCCTTTTGAGACACTGGCCATGTGCTCTCTCTCACACTTATCTTCCTCATGGCCATCACTTCTGCTAGGGCAGGTCAGCAAATTGGAAGCTATTGATGGCTGATGCAGGAGCAACGTTGCCCCAAAGAAAGGTTCGGAGCCCACACCCCTCCCCCTTGATCCAATCCAGCCTGGATCAGGCTCCTGCCGCTGCCGGCCTGGCTCCAGATACCTGGCTGGGGTTGGTGCTGGATCCTGCCGCTGCTGGCGTCCTAGCCCAGGTCACCAGCCAGGGTCAGGGCTGGAGACTGCCGGTGCCAGATTCTTCGGCAGTGGTGGCCCAGCCCTGAGTCCTCGTCCAGAGTCAAGGCACTGACGCTGGCACTCGGGGCATGTGCCCCGTGTGCCCAGTGCCAGTGACGCCACTGGGCTGATGCCCATTATGCAGTCTTCCATAAAGGTAGTTTCATTATGCTTCACCCTAAGTGTCTCCCAAAAGTGGCCTTGGAGTTTCATCCCAACCAGTCCATCAACTTCCTTGTCTTCCATCCTAAGCACACACTACTCTGCCTTGACAGAACCTGTCTTTCATGCTTCTCCATACCTTTTCATAGCTGTTGGGGAGAGGTCATGGGGCCAAACCCTCTCCTCACAGCACATATCAAAACGGGTCTCTATATGTGTCTGAGTTCTATGGGCAGATTATGGCTCACTCCATGTGAGCTCATGCAAATGTCTCCGGATCTCTGGCGGATTTCCCCTGGCACCACATATGCTAGGTGGCGACCTGACCCTCCACGCGTACATTCACTGCCCACTACACCTTTGTCCAAGGAGTGATGAAAGATGTGACCGTGGATCATGCCGTCCTGCAGACAGTGATACCTCTTGTGCCCTTGATACTCATTTGGAATACATGTAGAAAGCATCACTTGAAAAAGTAGTAAGATACTTACCTCTAACTGAAAAACAGAGTCCTGTGGCACTTTTAAAGACTAACACATTTATTTATCGCATGTGCTTTCGTGGGAGAAAAATTTCCCATCTTCAAAGCATCTGACAAAGTGGGATTTTCTCCCACAGAAGCTCTTGCGCTACATAAATCTGCTAGTCTTTAAAAGTGCCAGGGGACTCTGTTTGTTGCTCCCAGAGAGTACTTATTAATGGTTCACAGTCATGCTAAAAGGGTGTAATGAGTGGGGTACCGCAAGGATCGGTTCTGGGTCCAGTTCTGTTCAATATTTTCATCAATGATTTAGATGATGGCATAAAAAGTATATTTATAAAGTTAGCCGATGATACCAAACTGGGAGGGATTACAAGTGCTTTGGAGGATAGGATCACAATTCAAAATGATTTGGACAAACTGGTGGTCTGAGGTAAATAGAATGAAATTCAATAAAGACAAATGCAAAGTACTCCACTTAGGAAAGAACAATCCATTGCACACATACAAAATGGGCAATGATTTCCTAGGAAGCAATACTGCGGAAAGGGATCTGGGTGTCATAGTGGACCACAAGCTAAATACGAGTCAACAGGGTAACGCTTTTGCAAAAAAAGCAAACACCATTCTGGGTTGTATTAACAGGAGTATTGTAAGTAAGACATGAGAATTAATTCTTTCACACTACTCCATGCTGCTTAGGCCTCAACTGGAGTATTGTGTCCCATTCTGGGTGCCACATTTCAGGAAAGATGTGGAGAAATTGGAAAAAGTTCAGAAAAGACCAACAAGACTGATTAAGGCTCTGGAGCACTTGACTTATGAGGGAAGATTGAAAGAACTGGGTTTGTTTTGTCTGGAAAAGAGACGACTGAGAGGGTACATAAGTTTTCAAGTACTTAAAAGATTGTCACAAGGATGAGGGAGAAAAATTGTTCTCCTTAACTGCCAATGATAGGACAAGAAGCTATGGGCTTAAATTATGGCAAGGGAGGTGTAGGTTGGACATTAGGAAAAAATTCCTAACTGTCAGGGTGATTAACCACTGGAATAAGTTGCCTAGG
The DNA here is from genome assembly GCA_007922175.1 of Pelusios castaneus. NCBI lineage: Eukaryota > Metazoa > Chordata > Testudines > Pelomedusidae > Pelusios > Pelusios castaneus. The sequence continues at coordinate 6,341,834 of ML685777.1, forward strand.
AAGGTTGTGTAATCTCCGTCATTGGAGGTTTTTAAGAGCAGGTTAGACAAACACCTGTCAGGGATGTTTTAAGATGGTAGTTGGTCCTGCCATGAGTGCGGGGGACAAGACTCGATGGCCTCTCATGGTCCTTTCCAGTTTCTTTGATACTATAATTTATTTTCAGCCCATGAGCTTCAGGATGAGTTTTTCCATATATTGAACCATTCATCTCACAGATAATTCTTGTTTTACTGTTGATCAGAACCATTTTCTAGTAGAGGTTGCTGTTGTTAGTAGTGGCACACCTCCACAGAGAAGGAATTCTGGTGCTGTCTTAACTAAATGATTGGCTTCTGAAAGGTTGCTCTGTGGATGTACCTTACAAGCAATTTGTGAGACCATAGACCTCTTCCTCAAAATGGGCCTACAATAGAGCATTAAAACATCTACTTCGACCCCTGTGTAAAAAAATTAGAATTCATAGGCGCTCATCTCCCAATACACAGATTTGTGGCCCTATCCTACACAATAGACACAATCCAGATCAACCCTCAAACCCCAGTCAAGAACTATCTTCAGCTGTTGGGCCAAATGCAACTGGTACTTTAATTATAGACTGTGGAAAAGTCCAAATGCATGTCCTTCAGGGGTGCATCAAGGCTGATTTATTCAGTGAGTAGACACACACAAACTATAATACGTTCCATACCTATCTTCAAAAAAGAATCTCTCAGCTGATGGAAAAATCCTCGCAGTGTTTGTGCAGGAGACCCTTTTGCTCATCCTTCCCCAATGGTTGTCATAATGATCAATGTCATCCCTGGCCTGCTGGGTGGAGAGCACATCTGGACGCTCACGTGGTGTAAGGTAGAGGTATGCCTCTGTAGACCACTCTGCACATCAACCTCCTGGAACTCAGGGCAGTCAGGTATGCCCGTCTCCGATTTCTACCAATCGGCGCAAACTCACAAAGGTTGCAACGGACAACGTCATACATGTTTCATATCAACCAACAAGGAGGAGCAAGATCCTCTTCCCTTTGCACTTTGTAATTGGTGCATACGTAATCTGTTCATCATTTTAGCAGATTATTTTCCAAGAGTTCAGAATGTGACTGTGGCCACATTCAGCAGGCATTTCTCTTAAGACCATGAGTGGGCAATGGTGCACTTCTCAAATAGACATTTTACCTGTGATGATAAACAAGAAATGCACCTATTTCTGCTCCAGAGGCTGATTGGGATCGGGGGCGGGATGCATGTCCCCTTCAGTGGTCATTAGGTCTGTTGTATGCATTCTTTCCACCTCTAATATCCAAAGTTTTACTCAAAATAAAACAGGACAAAGTTATTCTAATAGCTCTGACCTGGCCCAGGCAAATATGGTTTCCTTACCTTATACCGTTGACTGTTTACTCACCGATCACTTTCCAGGGCTGCTCCTTATCTCCTCTCCCAGGAAGATCTTCATCCTAATCTTGTAGTACTTTGTCTCAGATAACTGCTGCTTGATGGTTCACAGTCTGCTCAGAGGAAATAGAGTGCTATTATGCAGCAGAAAATAGTGCACATGCTACATTTACTTATAAAAAAAGAACAAGATTTGGCTGCTGATGTGATCTCATACACATTCCACCAACCTCATAGCTGCCAGATATATTGGACTACATCCTGTAACCCAAAACCCCCACGATTCTTGTTGAATTCCATTACAGTCCACCTAGCAGCCATTATAGCTTTCCATTCTCCAATAGAAGGATATTCTCTATTTATCCACGCAATGACAGTGAGGTTCCTTGGGATTCTCAGGAATGAGGTGGCAGGAATGAACTGTTGCTACCTAGGCTTCCTTGAAATGAGATGTGTTTTGATCAAATAATATATTCTAGTGCACTTACCTTAACTAGATAACTAGCATGCTATCATCAATGATTTTATAGTTACTTTAATAAGAATTTGGATTAAATTAAGTCTATTTTATATATTTTCAGTATAATTGTAAAACTGTCTTCCGCAAGTCAGTAAAACAACTTCACTGTGTCCAATTGATAATGCAGTTTGTAAAATGTGGTTTATCTGTATGTTTGAAGTACTAGAATGGAGGTTGTTACATAGCTTCCCATGATCGGTTTTCTTTTCCATTGTACGCTGCAATGAATTTTGAAGATAAACTGGGGTTGATTTCCTTCTCAAGTTGATGACTTGGTTGTACATTTTATACTTTTTTCTTTCATGTTCAGAAAACAACTTTACATTTCATGGTAAAACAGGACAGTAAAATCATTAGGTTAGGGTTGTAAACCATTGTTTGACGATCTGTTTTAAACGTCTAAAAATAGAATGTTTAAATGGCTTAACAGTGTGTGCACGGTAGGGGTGTGGGGTTTAAGCTGCACCATGCTTGGCGCCTCCCTGCCGGTGAGAACTGCCCCACTGAGGCTCTTGTCTGCAAGGAGGCACTGAGCCTAACGCTGCTCCCCCAGTCACATTCTTACTGAGCGACAGCTGGACAGCTCTCACTTGGTGCAGAGGTGCCGAGTTCAGGGCAGCCTGTGTCCTCCCTCTCTGCACACATGCAGAACTGCAGCGGGGCAGCTCTTGCTTGGTAGGGAGCTGCGCTGGTCTTGGCACATCCACCAAAGACAACATTTTAACTAATTAGTAAACGATAAAACTGTGGTGTACTGTTCAAACGTTTAGCCACCTACATCCCTACGTCAGGTTCTAAGTGGTTTATTCACTTGATTACTGTTGTTTCTTTGTTGAAGATGCCACTGGAAACAGTATAAAACCCATGCTATACTTCTGCATGAAACTAGGTCTGCAATTTAAATCTGGAAGCTATAGTTTCACCTTGGAGTTTGCTTAGAGCAGCTAAAAATATCACCGCTTGTGTAATTGTGTGCTAGCATATTACCAGCAGGTTGCTAAATATATCAAGTGTACCAAGTTTTCAGTTACTAAATTTTGATCAACCAAGTTTTCTCGGTCCCTGTCAGTTATACTACCTTCCACTTGCATCGCACCCTCATCCAAGGGTTTAACGGTGTCAGTGTATAATTATGGGAATCGGAGGCCTTGATCCAGCACAGTACTTCAAGCATGTGAGTTGTCTCAATGAATTTAACAGGACTAATTGCTTACTTAAAGCATATACTGAAGTACTTTGCTAGAACAGTGTTATTGGTAAGAATCTGTTTTTGAAAAAGCAAAAGCAAGATTTAAAGTTATATTTTCTCTCTATTAGCACTTATCAGTAGGTTTTTTAGGTTGCTCCTGATTTCTCTCTCAAATAACTAGGTGTTATAGGTGGGTGGCGAAAAAATCCAACTCTGAGAGTACACCCTGCAAGAAGGTGATTATAACATAGAAAAATTATATCTAATAGTTCCTATTTCAGGGGTCATGGAACAACATAATGGACAAATGGGTCTTAAAGATTGTAGTATCTGGATATGCAGTTCAGTTCCATGCTATATCTGTTCCTCATCCCTCACATATACACCTTCTCTGATCTTCTTCAGGGACCCCTCCTATGAGAGGCTTCTTACCTCTTATGTGATAGAATTGGTGCTTGCAGCTTAGAGAGGGAAAGATTTCTATTCCAATTATTTTCTTACGCCCAGGAAGAAAAGGGAGATTGGTTTTCACAGCTCTTATACAGGCCCCATTTAAACCCAGGGCTTCATATTCTTTCTTCACTTGTCTATCAAGACCTTTCTTACTGTGACCACATCAGCTGGAAGGATGAGAGACGGGGGGGCTCTCATGATTAGCGATCCCTTACTAGTTTTCTATATAGACAAGATATTCCTCAGACCTCATCCAAAGTGTATACCTAAGGTTGGTCTAAGTTGCGTTTACATCAGGGTATTCATTTGCCAATGTTTTTCCCTAAACCATATTCTAATAATGATGAAACTAAATTACATATCCTGGATGTCCAAAGGATCCTTGCCTTTTATATTCAGAGAATTACGCTCTTTTGATCATCTCCATGATTCTTTATTTCCTTTGTGAGGATGATAATTACTCCTATTTCCACCCAAAGATTATCAAAGTGGATGTTGGGATAGATTAGACTATGTTATGAGTTGACAAAGGTAGTTTCATCAACTAATGTGAAGGTTCATTCAACCCGGACCTGGGTGAGCTTGTTGGTTGCCATGACATATGTCCGCATTAGTGATATTTGTTAAGCTGCCACATAGGGTTCCGTAATATCTTCTCCAGACATTGAGTTGGTATAGGCTTCTGGTAGCATAGTTCTTCAGTCTGTGGTATATATTTAGGTGGCTGCTTGGAAGTCTCTTAGAGTGGAGTACACACATGGGCAAGCACTTGAAGAAGAAAGGAAGGTTACCTACCTGCATAGTAACTTGAGCTATTTGAGATGTCATTCAGATGTGAATTCTACTATTTGAACCTTCCTCTCTGTATCAGAGTCCCTCTATGATAATATGGGAGCCATGATAGAGAAGGAACTGGAATGGTGATTGCTCCTGCATCACTCTTTTATACCTTTGATAATGGGTATGAGGGTAGTCATGTGTAGACCACATAGACACTGTGAGCAGAACATCTGCAATCTCTGGCATGTGGAGCTTATTTGCCTCTAGGGTGGAATACACGTATGGATAACACATCTCAAAGAACTCCAGTTACTGTACAGGTAATTAACTCTCATTTTAGATGTGAACAAAGAGAGTAGTAATATTATGCTTCATTATTAAATAGCAGGGTTTTATTACTGATTTTCATTTTATAAAGAAATAGGAAATGTGTATGATGTCTGTTTTTCAACAAAATAGCTTCCTTATTAAATTACCGTTCTAAGTCATGCACTTTTGCTTTCTTAAAGTTATATCAGTTACATGATTTCTTCTTTCATTTTTGTTTTTTTTCTAAAGACCTTGTGTGGACAGTAATGACCGCACGTTTCCGATTGCCTGCTGGCAGAACCTACAATGTACGAGCGTCTGAGCTGGCACGAGACAGACAACACACAGAGGTGGTCTGCAATATTCTTCTCCTGGATAACACTGTACAAGCTTTCAAAGTTAATGTAAGTACAGCATTCTGTATGAATTGATTTAGTAACAATTTCATCATATTCCTGCCTTAATTTGTATACACCAAGTACTTGTCTTTTCTTCAGTGAACTTTTGTGTCAAAAGTTTGACCTCCACACAAGACATGAAAAGTGTTAAATCAAAAATAAAAAAACAATAAAGGTGAATACTATATTTGAACACACATGCCTGCACAGGTGTATGATTATCTTGTATGCCTCCTCAGTTTTGGTGTCCTGTGCAAATATATATTATGAACACTTGCATTTGAGATTTGATTATAAAGAGTATAATCTTCTATCTGATCCACTTTCTATTTAGGGTCACTATATTGCAAAGTGAAGTCAAGGTAGTTTTGCCATTGAGTTGAATGGGAACAGTAACAGGCTGTAATTGTTGTGTGTGCGTGTGTGTGCACTTTAAACATGCAATCATCATTTGTAAAGCTATATACTCTCTTGACTGTATATTTAATATGTTTATATACATTTATGTAATCATATTTATTATTGAACTAATAGATTTTTCTGAATACCCCACCACAAGTATCTCTGTCCCATCCACTCCATCAAAAGTTCATTTACTGGCACATCTGCCAATGTGATATATGCCATCACGTGCTAACAATGCCCTTCTGCTGTATACATTGGCCAAACTGTACGGTCTCTGCACAAAAAAAAAAGACACAAATCAGACCTCAAGAATGGTAACATTAAAAAACTGGTCGGGGAGCACTTCAGGCTCCCTGGACATTTTGACTTCAGTGTGAAACTGCAGACCTGGAATTCACACTCAAATTTGACACCAACAGGTTAGGTCTGAATAGGGATTTAGAATGACTGACTCACTACCAAGGGTAATTTTCCCTCCTTTAACATTCTCATCTGTTGTTCTTAAAAGCCAACATACAAACTGTTTGAATCAAAACAACTTGTTTGGTTTGCTGAAATAGACGAACAGACAGCCGCTCTGGAATTGTTTGAATTGACCCTATGACTTATCCTACATATACAACTAACACACTACAGTTTCTATTTCATGAATCTAATGGTGGGTTTATATCCATGAAAGTTTGTGTTAAATTTGTTAGTCTTTAAAAGTGCCACAGGACTCCTTGTTTCTTTCCTCTCTGTTTTTCTCTGATTCAATTCTACTGAGAACCGACTTGTTTAAAATGACAAACATGGTACATAAAAATTTTACAGTGTAAAAACATAATAGAGAAAAATTGTTGTTTAAAGCAACAGACATAGTACTTACCTATTAAGAAGTGTAGGAGAGAAGAGCCAGGAAACCAATAGCAAGTTAGTTGGTGAATGTGACTGGCAAAATAATTACAAATATTGTAATGAAGTTACTGTGTAAATATGTGGAAGGCAATTTTCTGTTAAAAGTATTAGGTTGAGCAAATCTGATGACCTTCCAAACTGTAATTACTGATCAAATGAAAACGTGTGCTCTTGTACGCATACGTATATTTACTTGGGCATTCAAAAAAACATCTGGCAGAGAACCTTTTTACAAAAGGCTATTCAAGAAAAACTAACGCTGTCATGGAATGAAAGCCAAAGTACAGTTATGGGTTAGAACAGGGCTCGGCAATCTTTGCCAGCCCCCATGCCAGCCCCACCCACGGCACCCTCAGCAGGTGCCAGGGGCAGGGCCAGGCCTCGGGGTCTGGGCTCAGGCCGGGGCGGGTGGCCTCTGGTTCCCGGCCAGGGCCGGCTCCCGCCGGCAGGCGGCCTCCAGTTCCTGGCCGGGGCCAGCTCCCGCCGGCAAGCAGCCTCCAGTTCCTGGCCGGGGCCAGCTCCTGCAGGCAGCAGTGGCTCTGGGTGGGGCTGACCCACCCCATTCCCCATCAGCAGCCCTGCCCAGCAGGGAAGCATGGTGAGCGGGGGCGAGCCTCAGCATGCAGCTCTTGTGGCCCCAGGCCGCGCTGGGGGCCGGGGCCAGTGGGGGAGCCTGAGCGGCGCCACATGCCGCTCAGAGTCGAGGGGATTGCTGACCTCTGAGTTAGAAACTAAGAAAGAAAAAATATTCTCAGCATGGCAAAAGGTCAACAGTGGGGTGCCTCAATATGTTTACAAGGACTAATGTTCAAGTTATATTTATTAGTGATCTGAAGAAAGATGGAACAATGTGGTGGCAAAATTTAAGGTGTCATGATTATTTTGATCTATCAAGACTAGGCAATACTAACAATTTCGGAGGGTTAGGTGAATGAACAGCATGATGGGTAATTGGAGAGTAGGACTTCACCTGGAGGATAAAGTTGATGTGGAGTTAAGGAAGAGCTTCACTCTGGTGATCCATAGATATACTTGAATATTTTTTCTGTTGTGATGACATTTTTAGGGAGTTGTAAATAGATTATTTTTTTAAAAACTTGAACAGCTGTTCATTTTACTAACTTACAAATGGGAAGTTAGTTGAGATATAAGAGAGAATCATGTAACTGAGTGTGATTGTTTCATGTAAAGTACAGAATAAAACTGAATTTTTATCTCTTTACTATGAACAATTTCGTCATGGTAAAATTAAGTAGAGAATTTATGGAACAATCTTGGGGGGAAAAGACAAAATCAAGGTTTGGTCACAGCGAGTCTGAAGCCAGAACCAGAGCCCTGCTGCCTGAGACTGACTGAGGGAGCTGAAGACGTCCTGGAAATCTGTTAAAGTTGTGAAGTCCGTGATGTCCATGACCACATCAGACCCTTAAAATACTAAGTACTGTTAATAATGGCCTGGGCCACACACAGTGCTAGCAAAGTTCGGGCAGGTTTCTTTACCAGTAAACCAAAATTGTGTTCTTTGACTCCGTCCTTTCAATACTGGTCATCCTTAACCACAGAGCCTTAGGGCTTGTCTATACAGTGTCAGCAAAGTGAAATGGAGGGGTGTGATTTGTAAAGTGGGCTAATGTACTTCACTCTAATTGCTCCTGTGAACCTGCTGGTGCACTGTGAGCCTAGTTCACATTGATGTACTCCCACTTCAAACAGGACGACATGGACATGAACAGCATACCGTTTAGAGTCCTCCAGCAGGATCTGCTACACAGGGCAATTAGAGTGCAGCATGCTAATGTGTTCACAAATCACACCTGTCTGGTGCTCTTTTCAGTGACATGTAGAGAAGCTGTCAGTTATACAGAATTGTTCAGCTGTGTAGTAAGCTTCCTCAGAAAGTAAGGGTAATGCACTTAACCCACACATTGTGCAATGTTATTCTGTCTTAACTTTCACTGTGGGCTGTTGTTTTTTAAAAAGGGTTTCCTGTAGTCCCTGAGGGGCATTTTAATTTTTTAACAGTTGAATGAGATTTTTGCACTCTTCCCTTCCCTGCACAACTGCTAGATGCAATGAGGGAACCCAAAGGAGTTCCCCCCACAGTTTATAGCAGGCAGAAAGGTGCAGGCCTGCCCAAGAGAAGATTATCAGTGGCTGGCTGTGGGTAAATACCTCCTTGCTCTTAAGTATTGGATTGGCCCAAAACTCTCTGATCGTAGCTTTTCCTTCTTGAGTTGAGGACAAACAACTTTCATCCCACCCCTCAAACTAATGATGTTTCCATCCAACAGTTTCCTGTATTAAGGGCATGCCACTGCCTTTCTGAAACAGAGGTAAACCTGTGACTCTGGACAGTGGCCTGGTCTCTACTTTCTGCCATTTTTGGTAGCAGTCGAAGTGAGAAATGCAAACTACATAAGATGACTTGCATATCCCACTTAGCTCTGGGGCTCTACTGCATTGAGTCGAAGGCAAGAGCCATCCCTTCGACTCACCATTACTCTTCTTGCAGGGGTGGAGTTATTGAATCAAACTCCGAATCGACTGAGCAGGTCTTCACTGACCACTCAGTCGAACTGGAGAGAGTGAACTGATGGCGGTGAATTTGTCGCTGTCAGCATAGACCTGGCCAGTCACACTGCAGCCGTGATGGCAGTGTTAATGCAAGAGTGAGTAGATGGACTATTTTATTTTCTAGGCATTAAATGCCATATCTCATGGTATGTCTTCACTGATGGCAGCAAATTTGCTGCTGTCAGATTGATTTATCCGGATCAGTTGAGCTGAAGTGAAGACCTGCTCAATCAATCGGGATGTTGATTCAGTAAAGCTACCTCAAAAAAAAAAAATAGTGCTGCATTGATATGTGTGGAGATTGCACGCAGAAGAGAATTTAGGAAGTTGACATAAGTTAAGCAAACTACTCTACATAGCTTGCATAACTTCTATTGACTGCTGCCAGATTTCCCAGTAAGTGTAGACCAGGCCTTAGTTATATGAAACCACCTCTCCTCTTAAGTCCCCAGCAAGACACATGAACTGTGTAGACCGAGTCCACTGCATCCCCCAAGTCACCAAGGATAGAACTTTCTTGCCTCTGGAGCTGGACACCGGTTATGTCCAAGCCCAAGCCTGGCTATTATTGCTGGAGTATGATGTGAGAAGTTTCTTCCACATTTTCTAACTGCAGTTTCTGGAATCTCCTGGTATCTGTTTTAGGCTTCCTTGTTCCTGTCCTCCAAAGTTAGATAGCTAAGTGCATTTGGCAATCATTGAGTTGTATGTTTAAAAAAAAAAAGCTTTACAAGCAAAAAGTATTATAAAGTCTATCTAGATTCTTTGGCAGAGGAAAGCTTGTAAGTATATGCCAGTGGTTCTCAACCACTGTGTCGGGACACCAAGTGTGTCGCGAAGAGCCGGGAGGTGTCTCATGGAAAATTGGCAACTCAGCTTGGGGCTCCTGCCGCTCACTGCTCTCTGCTGCCCTCGAGAGCCCACTCCTGCTGCACTACACAGGCAGCAGCCAGGGCCAGATGAGTAAAGGGACTTAGTGGCTGCAACCCAGAGATCCTGGGCTGGGGGTGGGGGAAGGGCACCACCTGCCCCACAAAAATAAACCTGGCCCCATCGAGCCAGACCACCAGGGCACCCAGCCTGCGCTGGCTTGACTCTGCCCCCACTCAGGTCCCGGAGTGCTGCATCCTCCAGAGTGCCATAGCCTCCCAAGTGCGCCCAACCCACGCACCACTGCTACCTGCAGATTGTAGTGTGTCACGCAGGGGAACATCATCTGTCAGGTGTGTCGCAGTGGAATAAAGGCTGAGAACCACTGGTGTATGCAATAATATTTTACTCACTGTTTGGTGAAGAAAATGTAACTGTGAATTGGTTGTAAAAGAGTATATCAGTCTATTTGCTCTGTAATTTCCATCACCTGTAATCTGGTAATTCACTTTATATCCCCAATATGATTCTAGTCATTTCTTTCGTAATGTGAAATACTTCACAGTAAGGTCCTAAGAATCTGTTAAAATGGGTACGTCATGCTACTTCCAGATTGGAGGAACTACACCTGTCAACCAGTGGCAGCAGGGGAATACCTTTAAATTCTCCTTGGTTTGGGGGTTTTTTCCTGCCTCCTCGGTGTCATATAGCATTTCCTGCAGCAAAGCTTTCTGAGAAAAATTCCAAACTTTATTTCAAATTTAGACTAACAATTTGGTACCATAGTTTGTCTGCCTGATTCCCAGGATTTTGTTTTATTTGGAGCGGATTCTGCATTTCCCCATCTGAAGTGTTTGTGTGGGCTGGTACCTATGTAGGCTTTAGAAAGTATGCTTGTCTAAGTTGCTGCCGTCAGTGCGATCTTCCGGGTTCGATTGAGTGGTCTGTGTAGCCGCGCTAATTGATCCGGAAATCGCCATTGCAACTCCGGCCCTGGAACTGAAGCATCACCGGTAAGCCGACCGGGAGGCATTTCTGGTCAGCTTACCTTAGTATGTAGTGAGCTCTTAGTAAGTCGTCAGGAGATATGCAAAGTATTTTACATACCTTGCATATCTCCCATCAACTGCCGCTGAAAAGTGCGGCAAGTGTAGACTGGGGGTAAGAAAAGTTCCAGGCAAAAAGAAGGCTCTTTGTATCCTGCTTCAGGCCTTTACCTGATGGGTGATGGGAGAACTCTGTGGGCAGAGTGCAATATCCCTTACTGCCCAGTCTGGGCAAGATCACCTCAGTTCCCATTCCCTGGACTGGAAAGGAGCCCAGCAGGATTGGATAGGCCAACTCTGCAGCTCAGGCCTGGCAGAGTTGCTGTAGTCCTGCTCTCTGGAAGGAAAAAAGGCAGGATTGAGGAAAAAACTGTCACTGAGGCAAACAGTTTGACCTCTTCCCCTATCTCCATGGAGAAAGTAGAGCCAGAAGGGGCAGTATGACAGATGGATAATTGTACTTACACCCTGGTAGCCCACACCAGCAACTCCATCACTGATTACAAAGTTCAGCAATTTCTTCCCTCTCCGCTGGAAGAATTGGATGCAGCACAGACTCTGCCAATGCAAAAGTTTTTTCTCCATGCCTTAGTGCGTGCGTGCGAGCGTGCGTCCACACACATCATTATCCACTGTGCTTTGTTTGCCCATAACTAAGGATTATCTTACTTTCCACTACGGAGGCATGCTGCTGTGAAAATCCCATTGCAGCAGGGAGGGAGTATGAAGAAAAAAATTAATGCACCAACCTAAAATTTCCTTTTTTCAAGTAATAAGACCTGCAGATGTGGTCTATCTTGGAGACACATGGATCATCCAGAATAGAGAAGGATATTGACATCCATAGATTTGGATTTGTTGGTGTTAGATGGACTTTACCATGCTATGCAGCTGGAGAAATTGTACTTTTTTCCTCAGTGTATTACTCAGCCTGTAACTTAGGATAGTAGATTTAAATTATCCTCACTGTATAAAACTTCAGGAAGTGATGTATCCCTTGCTGGCTAGTTACTGAGAAGTCTGGTTCCTCTTCCAAGCGGCAAGTAGGCTGAAGTGAAATACCCATTGCAATATACCTGTGGACCTTATTACGTGAAGAAAGGAAACTTTCAGGGAAATACAGAGAAAATTTCATATTGTGTTGTTTTATCCACATTGCCTCTTGATTATTTTAGGTCTTCATCATTACTGTTTACATTACTGTGTGGCATTGAATTCCATGAACCACTTAACTGGCTCCAAGTCTAATCAATTCAAATCATTTTGACCTAGTTACATTGTTTATTACCTTCTGTGTTCAGTGACTTTTCAGATCAATTTTTTGAGCAGTACAATAGTTAAAGGATTTTCAAAAACTTGTTGAAAGCTTCATTGTATGAACAAATAAATAACAATGCTCAGATGTAAGCAAACATGTCTGAAGATAGGATAGTCAGTCTGAGTTATGAATGTAATAAATAAAAGTGAGAATCACTTGAAATGTAAGCAAAAAGTAGTGTGGCACAACCGTGGAGTGTAATTGAACTGAGCCATAAACTGCATCCTTTCCAGCAACTGAAGCCTTCTTACAGAATGTGTGTGTATCCGCAGCATGGGTCTCTCCAAGGTACAGGATACAAAAAGAAACAAACCCGTATTGCAAATGCTAGCATATGTTTAAATAAGCTGGTGGTGCTATGCAGAAATGCTACTTTCAGGTTCCCATTGGATATGCTTATTGTCTATTATGGAGGGTATTGGGTGTAATACCATAGTTAAAGCTGAGTTCCACTTCGTACTTTTCAGCAGGCGTTTAACTTCACAGCATATTATGTGATTTTATGTATCTTGACTTTAGTAAGGCTTTAGATAGTGTGTCTCATGACCTTCTCATAAACAATCTAGGGAAATGCAATCTAGATGGAGCTACTATAAGGTGGGCTCATAATTGATTGGAAAACCATTTCCAGAGAGAAGCTTTCAATGGTTCACAGTCTAGTTGGAAGGGCATGTCAGTGGGATTCCACATGATCAGTCTTGGGTCTGGTTGTTCAATACTTTTGTCATAGGCCTCAGCAAATGTGCTGCATACTTAGGGGCCAGTACAAAAACTGAGGTGCCTAAGTGTGTGTGGCACTAAAGGGGTCCCCGGCAGTGGGGAGGATCTTTCGCACACTGCACTACCACCGAAAGCGGCGATGGCTGTGGTCGGGTTTTCAGTGTTGCAGAAATTGGATTTGTTTAGTCTGGCAAAGAGAAGAATAAGGGGGGACATAACAGTAGTAAAGTACATGAAAGGTTATGACAAAGAGGAGGAAAGAAAGTGTTATTGTTTACCTCTAGAGATGGGACAGGAAGCAGTCAAGTTAATTGCAGCAAGGGTGGCTTAGTTTAGATCTGGCTTGTCCAATGTGGGGCCTGCGGGCCAGAATCCGGCTCGCCAAGGGCTCTTTTCCGGCCCACGGATCTGCCGCACGCACCTGGGAGCTGGGGCTGGGCTGCCCAGGCAAGCGTTGGGGCTGTGCACAGGGCAGGAAATGTGAAACGCAGAGGCAGGCTGCTCTGCAGCCAGCTAGGGTGAGTGTTGGTGAGCGGGCGGGGCTGGGAGGGGGACCTGGGTCCTGCTGGAGGTGTTTGGAGGGTGGAGAGGATTGCTGCAAGACGGGAGCTGTGGCTGGGGAGCCACAGGCACAACTCCCTGCTGGGGGCAGAGGAGAGGATCAGCCGAGGAGATGGGCACCTGAAGTCTCAAGGTGCCTGGGATGGAGGAGGAGCTGCGGGACGGGAGGGGCCGGGTGTCACTCTGTGCTGGGGCCGCCGGAGAGGCCCGGATGGGGAGCCGGCTGCCCCTCCACTCTTGGAGGGAGGCAGGAGCCGGGTGACACTCCGTGTGGGGCTGGGGACAGCCTGGGTGCTGGGAGGAGGGGACCTACAGGGTGTGAGGGGCCCAGGAGTAGTGGGGCTGGGCATTCTGAGATGCTAGGGAGGAAGGGGGAACTGTGAGCTGCTGGGGGTGGGGAGGGTACCGCAAGCTGCAAGTGAGGTGCTGTTACCCCATGCTCCCCTGTCAGCCTCCCTCCCCCTCTCTTACTACTCCTGCCCCTTTCCCCACATTCTCTCCTGCCACCCACCCCATTCTGCGCCTCCCGTCTTGCCACGCTCTGCCCTGCCCTGCTCCCCCATGCTCCCCTGCCCTGCTCCCCTGACACCCCACATGACCACCCCTTCTCTTCTTTGCCACGCCTGCTTTTACAGAACCAAATTGTTGGTAAACTGGTATTTATTTTTTTCACTGTTTAAATTTTATTACTAATACAATCAATTTCTATGCCTTATCTATCCAAAATTTGGTCACTGGACCTGCAAGTGAGAAAAGAATTGCATTGTGGCCCCTCACCCAGGAAGGTTGGCCACCCCTGGGTTAGAAGTTAGGAAAAACTTCCTTACTGTCAGTGTAATTGAGCCCTGGAATTAATTGCCCAGGGAGGCCGTGGAATCTCCATCACTGAGATTTTTAAGAACAGGGTAAACAAACACCTGTCAGGGATGGATGGTCTAGATAAAGCTGGGCCAGCCATAAGTGCAGGGGATCGGACTAGATGATCTCGCAAGGTCTCTTCCAGTCCAAGGATTCTTTGATTATCTGTAAACTTACAGCACTTACTCTGAGGCCAGAATTAATTTTCTGGAAATTTACAAGTAAATTTGTTAATTGGTTCATAAATGAAAATTAAAAACTAGACTTTGAAAGAAAGTATCTTATCTGTTCTCTCTTTTCTTTGTCCCAAAAGATCTTAGCAACAGAATAAGGCAGATACTTCAAACTTACCATGTGATTTAAAAATAATTGTAATATTGTTTTGTTTGTATTTGAAGAAATTAGGCTGTAATTAATTTTTCAATGACTGTTGCATCTAACTTTGACTGTATAGGCTACAGACAGGCTCATATCAACAGTTCAGCTAATTCTTAAATGGCGTGTGCCATTATGACATCAGAAGAAACTCAACCAGTCTCTACTCTTGCTACAAGTAATTTACATACAGTAACTTTTTGGCTTTTCTGACTCAGTGATATGAAGAGTTCTCATTGGTAGGTTACTTGGCCTGGCCATCACTACTCTTTAAAGATTCCATGGAGACATATGAATTTGGGCCTTCCTGTAACATTGTTCCCTCACATGTGGTATGCATTGAGGCTACAATGCTGGGGGAAATCGAGGCAGTAGTGTTAGGGGAGGGAATGCAGGTGTTCAGGTGGATCCTTTAAATCACTCTTTTGGGACGTGGGGACTGAGCTCTCCCTAATCCCCTGCACACATTGCAGGTCTCCATAATGTGGGACCTGCGCTCTCCTTGACCACCTTCATGTATTGCTGGTCACAGTAAAGAGTCCTCTAAACCAGCAAGTCGACTGCAGATTGAGGGCGAGATTCACCATTTTGCAGTGGCTGCTTCGCACTGCTTTGGTATATTAGCGAATCTGCCTTTAAGTTTCCAATGAAAAAATGGATGCTACATTTCTCCAAATCATTTGGTAATAGCTCATGGTAGCATTCTCTTTGGGCTGCCTGTTCAGCATTTGCTTTTGACATTTTGAATAATTTTTAACTAACAGAGAGAATTCCCAGACAAAAAACCGGTTAAAATGGAATTCAATTGAGGATAGGCATCAGTACTTCAGGGTGAAAAAGGTTACAGGAATATTGTAATCATCCCAAAACTAAGCATTAGAAACCCAGGAAATGGAGTTAAGTTTACACTTAAAAGAAATCCAAACATGTTAAGGTAAGAAATTCACAACTAAGGCATCCAGATAATGTTAACCTTTCCATGTAATGATGCTACAAGGGGAAAACTATAAAATCAGTTTCATCTGTTCTTGGACTAGAACCAGTAACTGCCTTTAATCATAATTGTATGATTGGTTGCATGATGTTGCTACATGGCAGAATTTAGGCAGTTTGTGTGTTCCTTAACTGTGCATTCCTTCTCTTAGCATTGGGGTGGGGGGGCGTTAAGTGTAATCTTAACTCTGAATTTCAATGGCTTTAATGTGTATTAACCTTAAATAATTGATGTATTTTCAATCTCATTTTCATTTAATGTATGGGATGGTGGTGTCAGGGAATATAAAGCAGACATAGGACCAACACGTCAGAAAAAAATGACACCTATATTACCCAAGATGTGGTAACAGTATATATAAAATAATCAGTCATCTAATGAATGTGGTGCTGATGGACAGCTGGGATGCCACTTATTGGAATAAGCTGAGAGTGGAGGTGGTATTCTGCACTGGATGATTTACTGCTATGGAGGTGAGAAGTTGGTCAGAACTGGATGGTTCTGAAGTGAGAAAGTAAGGTGGGAATTAATGTAAGTGTAAATATGAATTAAATTATCAGAAGTCTGCACATTTATTGAACATTAACATAAATACAGAATGCATTTACTCATATCTCTGAATGCATAGCATCTGTCACAGTCTTTCACTTACCATTTCTTTAAGGAGACCATACTAATGCTATCACATAAAGATGCATGTGAAAGAGGAAATATTCTAGGAATTAATACATCCACCATTTTCACAACTGTTGCACAACAGTGCAATAGGAGACAAATATAATAATTTTACATGTCAAGAGTTTAATAATAAAACTAAATACAAAAATAATTTTAAATATTACTTTAAGGCTGACAGCATCTTTTTAAGCTACCAACTGTAAATGGTCCCATATTAAAACATGGATTGATGTTTGCAAGGAAAGTCATAAATGAGATGTGTTGCATGTTGCGAGTTTGTTAATTGTGGAGTAATACTAATCCATTTTATAATATCTTTGAAATAAACATTGGAAGTGAGAATATTAGATCAGGCCTTTTGTGTGCTGCAGAGCTTAATGTATTCCTTTGCACTCTGACAATGAATCAGTTAGAGCAAAATTTCTCGCACTAAAAGCAAAGAATCATGGTGAATGCAATAGAGCCAATGTACATAGGACTTGTGATTTGCTGCTTGTGGTACTGTATCACAACCTGTTTGCTACAGGCCTACCCTTTATATTTATCAGTGAGATATTCTGCAAGGATGGAATGGGAAATGGTTATTTTCTTTTCCCTTCCAAAATAAGATTTCATAGCTTTCTGAGCACCCTTTGGGTGCATGTATGCTTTATTGTCAAAGCTTGTGGGAGTGCAGTTAGATCTAATTATAACATTACTAGCTACCTTGGTTGTAATATGCCTAAAAAAATTTCCTCTGTCCTCATGTGGTGGTGGTTTGCCTGCATATACAGACCTGATTTGAGCAGTTAACACTTTTTGGATCTAAATGTAGTGATCATTAGGTTGTAATGATGAATTATCAGAAGATGTATTTCACTGTTAATTATATAGTGTGATAGGTATGAATATTGTTATCACGCTCTCCTGAGGAGCTCTTAGTTTAGCTGTTCAAAAATGTACTTTATAAAGCATAAAATACAGAATCAGTGCAGAAAAATATTGTGTGGTTGCTATAGTTGGAGAGCATCATAGACTTACTGGTCTTTAGAATTTATTTTGCAAGGTAAATAGTGGAGCTGGAAAGGAAAAAGTACAAGATGGGGTGAGGAGGAGACAAAAAATGGTAATGTGGAAAGGAGTTAAGGGGAGTGGCTGAGGGCTTGTCTACACTACAGCAGCACAGTTACAGTACTGGAGAACTGTCGTGTAGACACTTCATAAAGTAGTGGAAGTGATTTCCATTACTGTAAGTAAGCCACCTCCCCATGTGGCAGTAGCTAGGTTGACCGAAGCGTTCCTCCATCAATCTAGCTGTGTCTACAGTGAGGGTTAAGTCAGGATAGTTCTGAAACTGGGTGAATTTTTCACATCTTTGAGTGATATAGCTATGTTGATCTAAATTTTAAGTGTAGATGAGACCTTTTAATTTAATGTTTTATAGGGAAGGAAAGTTGAGTGCAGTGTGATGCAAGAAGAGAAAGAAGCAAGTACAGATATTCAATGATATAATGCAATAATAGTAAAACACTCGTCACTTAATAGAGTCATTATGGAATAAATCTGGCAGGGCAATTATCTTGTGTGCTTCTCTGAGGAAGTAGTAACTTTCCTGTTTAATATACAATCTTGAGTCCACAAAAAGGGACATATTACAGTAGTTTATATAATAAGAATAATCAAGGACAAGGCTTTGAAAACAGCAAATACATGGTTTTTATATTGTGGTAGGATTAGGGCCTCATTGTTCTGTGTGCTGTACAGACAATAATAAAAAAAGCTGTCCCTTCCCAAAGAGCTCACAGTCTACATATCAAACAGGGTACAACAAGTGAATGAAATAAACAGTGGGGTGAGTATCAGTAGAGTAAATAAAAGGAACAGAATGTACTGGGAAAACAGAAGTAAAAGACATCCTCTAATCACAATTATTGCTTAACATTGCTTTCTACTTCTGTGGTGCCTTCCAGCTGAGACCTCAGAGCATGCTACAATAAAAACAAATGTACTGGAAATCAACTGTAAATTCTTAACAGTGAGAGAAATTAACCGTTGGAAAAATGTTATCAAGACTCATGGCTTCTGTCACTATTTTTAAATCACAACTAGATATTTTTTCAAAAAGATACGCTGTAAAATTTATTTTGGGGGAAGTCTGTGGTCTGTGTTAAACAGGAAGGCAGACTAGGTGATCACAAAAAGGTCCCTTCTGGCCTTGGAATCAATCTGTGAGAAACTTCGTGAGATGATTATGTACTGACCACAGATACAGAGATTAAAGTTATTTGGGACATATGTTATATGTTAGCATGGAGGCTTTTAAACTCATTCAGTGCATATGTTTGTGCACTCTAAGTGTTGCTAGTGCTAAATATAATAGTAATCCATTTGTCAGCAGAATCAGTAAAGAAAGAGCATGAGCTATAGAAAGGCAAAATCAGGAACAAAGAAGTGGGAGAGCGTCCCAATGAAATGTGTCTGAGGCATGGCAAGTGAAATGTTAAGTTTGGTAGAGGATGACTAAGGGGAGAATAAATAGATTTGGTCATCCTTACCAAGCAGGTAAGGTGGCTGTCAGCAAAGGAGATCCTGAGTATCCCAGTGATGATGTTGGATGGGTAGGAATCTTCTATCCTTTACTCCTAAAGGAATTGAAAATTGGCAGCACTTCCACCTGCCCAGACCCTGTACGTACTCAGTGATGTGCCTTGGGAGCAATGTCCCCTGTAAGGTGCGTGGCTGTGCAGTGGCCATCGCATACCCGCACAGGAACCCAGAAGGCCCGCACACTCTCCCAGTCCCTCGGGCTGGGCCCCATCTGGCTGCATTGCTGGCCACCGTGCTCTGCCGCCACCGCCTCAGCAGGCTGGCCCCGGACCTGATCCAGCGACGCTGCGGGCCACCGCACTCCTCCACCGCCGCAGCAGGCTGGCCCTGGGCCTGATCCAGCCACGCTGCCGCCCACTCCCACCCTCCCCAGCCAGGCCCCAACCTGAGCCAGTTTGCCAGCTGTCCCCCAAACTGGGCCCCAAGCACTGCCAGCCCCCTCTGCCCCTTTAGGCGACAAAAACTGAGGTGTAGATGATAGAGGCTAGATAGGCGCAGCAGCAAGTGTCTCATCCTCTCACATTTGCTTAGTAAATTAATAAAACGACAATATTTCAGTTTAACATTTTTATTTAAAACATTTTAACATTGAACATTTTAGCATTTTTATTAAAGTTCAAATGAAAACACAACATCATGCATTTCTTTTGAATTGAGGTACTTAGACATGCTGATGCTTCCGGCACCAAAAAACTGTTGCCCATGCTGCACCATGCCTCGCAAATTGCTGCTCAGCAAATACCATAACTTGCTCAGCTGCATCATCAGCTTAAAGGGAATGTTGCTTGGGAGCCTCCAGGACTAAATCTGTACTAATAATAATACTACTCTGTGGCACGTGTCTAATTCAGTGATAACAGTTATGCATATGATACATCCAAAATACTTGAATTAGCAGTAACACACCTTAACAAATTAATGAAATATGGCATAAGAGGCTAAAATTAAGTACTATTTTAAATCCACAGGGGCAGCTGTATAAATCAGTTAACAAATATAGTATTCAGTAATAAGTTAAACTTATGTAACTGACATTTACACTATCATTACTTTCCCCCCGCCCTCTGGAGTGTACACTCCCCTAGGGTGCGTCTACACTGGTGCCTTAGGTCGACTTAAGGATGTTTAAGTCGACCTACAGAACTCTGCGTCCACACTGGGCACTTGTTAAATTGACATAACAACACCTCTGAAGGTCGACTTAAGACTTAAGTCGACCTTATTAAGTCAACTTAAGTCGATTTAAAGCCAGTGTAGACAGGTATGTCTACACTACAGGCTCTGTTAAGTTGATTTAACAAGGTCTACTTTGTTGACTTAACAGAGTCGACTTAAGTGTAGACATAGCCCTAGAGTTTGGAATTGTACCCCCTTGCTTGCTTGGGTGCACTTGAAGATCTGAAGGGGGAGACAAAACTCTGTTGGTTCAGTGTATCAGGTCAGCCAAGGTATCAAGCTGAAGATTTGGAGTTGGCCCAATCAAATGTCAGCAACCCTGGTCCTGGCTCGAAGAGAAACCACTCTGCCTTTTCTCAGGTCCAGCCAAAGTCTCTCTGCCCTGCCACTTATTTTGTAAACCCTGCCTCAAAAGAAGGGTAGGAGGGCAGACATTCCCACCACCTTTATTGCAGGCCCACCTCAGTCATCTCCTCGCTCAGTCCTGCTCTGGTTTGAGCAGCACCACCAATCTCCAAAGCTCCCTGCTTAAACAAAACTCCAGCAGGCTTTTGGCAGCAGTTTTGGGACCCACAGCAGCTGCCAGCATGGGCCGCCCTCTCCCTCCAAAATAGAGTCCACTCATGCTTTTTTTATGTTCCCTAAAAGATGACCAGTATCGCTCCCTTTTCCCCAAGGCATCATGGGAATTGTAGTCTCCCAGGCAGGATTGGCGCACACAGGATCTTCTCAACTGTGGCACTCCCAATTAAGATCTGAGATGCTGAGATTACAGGGTGTTTACACCTCATTATGGTAACATGAAACTGTAAGAGGCACCTCGAATGATTTCAGTATTTGTTCTTTAAGATGGTCTTTTATAGTTTACCACTGAAGCCTCCATCTTACACTATTTTCTCTAACACCCGCTATATTAACATACGTTTAGAATGAATGAACTAACAATTAAAAAACTTCATGGAAAGTAAAATGTGAAATTGTGCAACTATTTGCAGCAAGCCTTTGATACTTTATAGTGGGAACAGCTTCAGGCTACAGAGAAGGCCTTTTCTTTGACCCATGAGATTCTGCTGAGCTTTTGCTGAGGTAGAAATGCTTAAAATTGTCATCTCCCGGGCATTTCTCAGGAAAGTTTTGGTAGGGTGCCAAAAGAATAATTAAACTCAAACGTTCTAAGGAAGAAATGAAGCTGCCTCCACAGCAGAAGTAGTATAGTATGCTGTATTGAGAACATCCGAGACGTATTGGAGCAGGCTGAACCCTTCTTTTCCTCCATCCTCCCATACATTTTGAAACCAACACATTGCCCCACTGGCCTGTCTCCACACCTTTACCATCCCCAAGGTCATCATCCCATGAGTCAGGATCTTTCCTAGTCCTCAGATGGGAGGGAAGGTGAGAGAAGAGACAAGGCAGATCTCTTCTTCCACCTACACCCAACACTTGGATCCAGTAGCACATCTGCTATCTAAAATAACAGCCTTCTCCTGCCGCCTGCTGATACGTTTAATCTTGAGACTCAAATGTTGAATGTGTGTCGTCATTGCCAAGTGTTCAGAGTATAAAATAGAATATTCCACTATTACCCATTTTCAAATATATTAAAATTCAATACAAATTGCAAACATTGTTCCTGAAATTAAAATTCCTTTCATCAGTATCAGCTCAGCTCAGTTTATTTAAAAAAAATCTACAGATCTCATGTCTCGGGAATTTCTAGCTCTGGGTGGGTAGGGTCACATCAGAATCCTAAAAAATGAATTTTGCTCCATGTATAGTTTACCCATTGTGGAAATACCAGCTCAGATCTTTGCTGAGAGTATCTTCAGCTTCATCTGGGTGAGCAAACTTCAAGATTACTATACAAAATACTTAAGACATGTTTAAATGCTGTGGTTCTTCTAGATATTTATCTGTATTATCTCTTCCTAGGTTCAAGGCATTATGTTCACAGCAATTGATGCCCAGAATTGCTTCATGTTACAACTTTTCCAGTATTTCTTAAGTTTAGTTTACTGTACAGCACAAACCAATACAGCACAAACCAAAAAGAATCAGAATCTTTTACTGCTGTTGCTCTACCTTCAAGAGCTGTACTGTATCAAAATCCTCCCTCTATTCATCACCTGACATTGGAACAACATACGGTTCTGTACTAATAATTGGAACCTAACCAAGCTTTGAGAAACTATTAATACTGATCGTATAGGTGACATGCTCACAAAAATACTTCTCCTAGGTCAAGGAACAATATCACCTCTTAGGTTTACATTCCCTCTTAAGAGGATCCATTTACAGAATGTCTTTCAGTCAAACTTCAGAATCCATTTATAGAATGTCTTCAGTCAAACTTCAGATGTTAAATTGGCACCTTTAGGTAGCATGATTCTGAACCCTGGAGCCAAACCTACTTTTTGTGACAATTGCTATGATTGACTCTAAAAATAGGAATTCTAATATACAGAGAAAAATGTGAAGAACATTTCATATTACACCTTTCGGATGTAAAATGTCAAATGGACATCTTCGTTAATTGTTTACTCCAAAATAAAAACTTAAAAGTAACTCGGATAACTTTTTTCTCCTGGAAACTTTTTCGAGACCTCTCCTTCATAAATATAGGTACCTCAGTATTTACATTGCACTATTTATGCATTTTTGGTTGTTCTTGCTCTTCCCTTCTTTCTTCTTACTATCCTATCAAGTTGCAATATTATACAGAGTCAGGAGTGTGTGGTATAATTACTATCATGTACACTGTTGTCTTTTGCTTGTGTATGTGACATATATAATCTTTGGTGTTAAGAATTATTTTTAATTGACTAACTATATGTGCCTGCTGATTTCTTAATTTTAATAAAATGACCAGTTTGTCATATTTTGCACAAAAAAGCCCTACTTTTGTTTTAAGAATAAATGTGGCAGTTATAAGGTTAAATTAATTTTCCTACACAGGGTTATTGGGGAGCTACAGAAAAAATAGGGAACTTTACTATATTGAGTGACAGTTACGGCTTCCTAGTCAGTGTTCTTTTAAGCGTAGTTATGGCTTCCTTGTACTGTGTACTCATGGATTTTGTTAGTTAAATTTTACTTCTCTCACTGACTTTCCAACTGCTTAATATTGTTTCGGAGTTTCAGAACAGTAGGACTCCAAATAAAAAGTTGTCCTAAAAATTTCTTTACCGCAGTGTTGGATTTTTAAAATATTTTAAAATCAACTCTTGTGGTGATTTTTAGTGGCAGTGCTAACACCTTTTTCTAAACATTTGGCCTCCTTTTACTTAGTATCAATGTATTGAGCGCTAAAGCATGTTTAGGTGTTAAAAATATTTGTTTTTCTTTTTCATTTAAAAAAATTGCTGCAGTGAAAGGGATGCTGTGGTTAAGAAGCTATTCAACTTTAGTATATAATCACTTGAGAAATTGAGTTTTGGTAAAATAGTCTCTCAATTGTGAACAAACTCTAGTATGTTTCTCTTTTTCATTTTCCCCCTATTACTCTGTGTCTACATTACAGACTTCTGTTGGCATAGCTCTGTCGGTCTAGAGTGCAAGGAAGTGGTGATCCCTGACAAACTGAGCTACGGTATATTGGCCAAAGTCTGTAGTGTAGATGCAGCTATCTGGAAAACTGCTTTTACTGGCATAAAATGTTTCACTCATGGGAACGAGGGTGTCTTTACTATTCTAATAAAAAATGCAGCTTTGCTGGTATAGCTGCATTCATGCTAGGAACGTTGTGCTGGAATAGTGTCCCTATACCATTGAGTAAACTGCTACTAACATAGACATAAAAGGGTAGTAAAACATGTTTTGAAGATGTTTCCTGACCATTTGGGGCCTGTTAGTCTGTCTATTGATTGCCAGTCAATCATAAAAGTTTGCCAAGATATGAATGAATTATTATAGTGTATTGTTAAGACACAGGTATTTGGGGTATAGGAGATATTAAAGATAAAAGGAATTTGTTTCCTAGGGTATTGTTTTGTTTTGGTAAAGTTTCAGCATTCAGAAGCTGTGTGGATACTGCTTTGTACTAGAATAATGGTAAACACGGATGGAAAAAACATGTTAATCTTCTAATGCCTCTTCCCCCCCCCCCCCCCCCAATACACGATTTTTCATTACAGATTTTTCTACCATTTTGTAAATGTTAAATATCTTTAAGGACTGTGGGGGTACACATTCACTACTTTCCTTGGAAGAGTGTGTCTTTCAATTTAAACTTAATACAGGTTAATAACCTCTTTTGAGGCTTGTCATAATGGATCACTGTGTTTGAATAACTTCATTTAGTAACCTACATTTTTTGTTTGGTAATATAGACTGGTGCAGTTTTAAGACTATACCAATATTTGTATATGCTCTCACAGGAAAAGTGTGGTCTTATAATGAAAATAATGTCCAGTCATTTGCCCTAACTAAAAATGTTAGTAGTTCTTAATCTCTTCTCTTGAGTTTGTTCTTTTAAAGTTAAATAGTTTGTCTTGGAAGATATCTTTAAGGATATTTACTATCAATCAAAAAATCATACAGCAGTTTAAATATCCATGGAGTTTAACTCTGGAAATATTTTTTAGATTTTGAAATATTTGTTGATTTGGATGCAGAGAGTGATTTGCAAATAAAGTATTAGATTAATTTATCTAGGACTGAAGAATGTTATTGGAATGTTCTGAAAAAAGTTGCCTAAATCCTGTCAAGTCCTAAAAATCCCAATTTCATTTGCCTTATTTTGTCACTTTATTTTAATCACTTTGCTATTCATCAAATATTTTGGCAAATGAGTATCTTTATGGAACAATGACATAGCTACTGTACTTTTAGTTTTTGAGGGCAACAAGATATTGCTATGTAGTCATTTTTATTGAGGAATATAACTTCTATTTGTGGCAAAGAGAGAAGCATCTCCTTCAAAATAGTATTGTGTTGGGAGATGTTTTGTGGGTTTGGGGATGTACATTTTATACACCTGAAATAATCTGTAGCTGTTGTGCATGCCTGAAGCCATCTTTCTCTTTAAAGTTCTCTTTGATCCTAAAGAGCATGACTTTTTCCTTCTCCAGAAACACGATCAGGGACAAGTTTTATTGGATATAGTATTCAAGCATCTTGATTTGACGGAGCGGGATTACTTTGGTTTACAGCTGTCTGACGATTCCACTGATAATCCAGTAAGTTGCATCTGTTTTCTAAATTAATTTTTTGCATGTTTGTTTATGGTGTTCAGGGATTTTGTTTCAGTATTCAGCAAATTTGATTAATTATTGTTTTTGAGTTCTCATCTAATTCTGATGTCCTCAACAGGTGATATTTTTAGTTGACTCAGTTTTTTTTTTTTACCAAATCTGATATATGGCATTGTGTACTTTGTTTCAAGAAAGACTGGAACTTCTGTTTTTAGATAAAGCTGTCTCCTGAGTTATTCTTACAGTGCAATCTTCAGCCGCTACCACGTACACCAGAAAACTTTTTCCCTAAACAATTAAATGTGACTATACTTATTTTTCCTTCCCTTTTGTGTGTCAGAATAAGAGAATTGAGGGTCAGCCCCCTCTTGTGTGTGTGTGTGTGTGTGTGTGTGT
>ML685777.1:6367529-6433357 GCA_007922175.1 Pelusios castaneus
TGTGTGTGTATTTGAGAAGCCTGTTCAGCTTTGGGGAGAGCACTAGGGAGCTCCATCTAAGGATAAAACAAACAAAGGAGTCTAGTGGCACTTACAAAGACTAACAAATGTATTTATTGCATGAGCTTTTGTGGGAGAAAATCCCATTTTCATCAGTTCCCCATCTTCAAGCATCTGACAAAGTGGAATTTTCTCCCACAAAAGCTCGTGTGATAAATAAATTGGTTAGTCTTTATAAGTGCCACCAGGTTCCTTGTTTGTTTTGCTGAACTAGACTAACACGGCTACCCCTTTGGAACTTGCCATCTAAGGATATGTCTAAACCAGTTTTTGTGGCTAACTAAGGTTAAAATGGGATCATAAACTTTATTCTAGACAAACCCTAAGACAACAAGAAAGTGCAGGACTTGGATATTTTGAAACATATCAGAAGGCAGCACAGTCAGATGATATAGGAGAAGGTGTATTAGAGAGTAGCCTAACTGATTTCTTCTGCTTCTTTATCCAACTCTCCCAGGCTCTGATTTCCTCTATTCTGTCCACCTCTTGGAGGTTCGCCTTGATGCTTTTCTTCCATACTTTTTGCAGCATATTTTCTCCATCATCTTCACAATATCTGGTAGGGTCAATGAAGGCCAAGAAGGGGGCTACTTAAACTGACAAGGACAGCTGAGTGGAATCAGGCAGGCAACAGGCACTGAAGGGAGCCCAGCTGTGAAGGAATGAGCTGGACAGGCCATAGAAAGACCTGAAAAGGAAGTGCCTCATGACAGCTTCCCATCCCTCTCAAGGGTAGGGGACTTCTTAACTTTTAAAAGAGAGATACAGGCTGGACAGACTCAGTACATGGCTCCCGACCATCAATTGATCTAGGACAGGGGCTGGCCTTAGAGCTCTTTGGCAATGCTCACTATCACCCTTAATATCAGAAGAGGTTTGTTCTTTACAGTCAGCCTGTTGCTCTCGGAGTCCTAACCCTTCTACTGTATCTGAGAAGAAGCTCTCATATGGGAGCAGCTGCATTCCTGAAAATTCCTCTTTCCTTTTTTCTGTTAAATATAAACCTATTTTGGACCACACCGGCCCCAATGGTTTTTATAAAATAAGGACCAGGTGTGCAAAATCACTTAAAACCAAATAAATCAGAAAGTTTTTAGTTTATAATTTGTGTGTAGTATCATAAATGTGCACAGGATCTCTTCTCTTTGCCCCTGAGTATTTTTAATATGAGTTCAATTAACAGTCTGAGTTCACTGTAAGTGATAACAAATGGCAGATTTATGATAAGGGTTTAAATAGAAATACTCTGCTTAATTTGCTATATATACCATTTTTGAATTCTAAGTTGATCAGTGTTAAATATAAGAGTGGCATTTTAGTATTTTTAATAAATGATTTGAGACGCCTACATGGGCACAGTAGTGAGATAATTTTGTATGAGAAGGAATAGTTAGAATTCATAGAGTCAGAGAAATGCAGTGATAGAAAAGAGTTTGGAGTGAGATGAGGATGTGGGAATGGAAAAGGGAGGTAACATGATGATGCCATACTGGCAGACTTAAATCTGCTGGCAGCAATGAGGGGTGAAGTGAACTGATCAAATGGGCATTATGTGGAGAAATGTGTGCAATTAAATGGAGTGTTCGGAAGGCATTAAAACAAACAGGACAATTTAAAAAAAAGATAAGGAAGGCCAATGAAGTGCAAACTCAGTAGGGTTTGTCTATGATGTTGCCTCTGAAAGTTCCAGCTGTGACATACATATGGAAGATACTGGCAGTCATCTGTTGTCTTCTCTTGCTTTGGGGCTTAGAAACAGTGACTGTACTTCATCTGAAACAGGAAGCTTTAATAACCTTCTGATGTAGTGCTGCCAAGGAAGAGACTTTCGGTTACGTAGAACTTCCTTTTTCTTCTTGGGGAAGTGTCCCTGCTGGTGCTCCACTATGTGTCCATGTGTCCTGTGCCCGTAATCGGAGATTTGGGTCTCAGTGCCTGGTTACGCTGTCTCTGTCTCGTGCTGCCTCCGGAGGTTCTTACATAGAGTTGTGTGACCAAGTGTCCCTCAGTTCCTTCTCTACCTTTTTTGGCTTGAATGGGAGCACTTAGCTATGCCTTATATCTCATTTTTCTATAAGATACCTTTATAGCTACTAGTTAAATTTAGTAGTTGGATAATTCTTTGACCCTTCCTACTTACCTTATTTTTATTTTTAAAAAAATTATTTCTCTCTTTAGGAAAACCAGTTTCAGCTTTCAACCTTCTTCTTAATACGGTCTTTACTGTACTTCCTATTTTGGGACAGAAAACCTCTGGCATGCCCATCTCCCTGGGAGTCAAATGCTGCCTCTCATGCAGGCTGTCAATCCCAGTTTCTGATGGACATGCACAGTGTGTCCACTGCTTCAGCGAGGCACACATCTCCCCAAAGTACTTGAACTGTTTGTAAAATATAAAAGCCAGAGCAAGGAAGGCAAGAGCTCACCAACTCAAGCCGCTTATGATGGAGAAATCTCTGCGACCAGCTGACTTATGAAAGACCATTTGCCCAAAAGAGCTACAAAAAAGTGGGCTTAGACTTTGCCTTGATAGGAATCCGCTAAGAAGAAGCACTCCCCTACCAATGAGACTCCATCAGTCTGGCAGCATGGGAACATCGGTCCAAGGTACAGGGACCATCCAGTACCATGAGCATCCAAGACTCTAAGCAGACAAGCTCTGACAGAAGCTCAAAAGACAAAGGAGGAACAAATCTAAAGTCATCCTAATAGTCTCTACGTGGCCCAGACAAACATGGTTACCATACCTATTAGAGATGGGGGAGTGCTTACTCAAAACTTTCCTCTAATGTCTCAGCTCCTCTCCCAAGACAAGGAACGAGTCCATCATCCCAACCTGACAATACCTGACCTCAAGACTTGGCTATTCCATGGCTCAGAGAAAATGAAATAACCTGTTCGGAGGAAGTAGGATATCTTATTAAACAGCTGTAGACCAAATACAAGAAATACATGCATTCATAAATGGCAACGCTTCACATGGTGCCAAAGGAATCAAATCATACCAACAGCCTCTTCTTTACCAAGGGTATTGGATTAAATATTGGAACTTAAAAAACTGGGACTTTCTACAAAACTCAATCAACATACACCTTAAAGCCATCACAGTATTTCACGATAAGGTGGATGGGATCACCATATGCACTCACATAACAACCAAATGCTTGCTCAAGGGGATCAGAAATATTTAAGAACTCCAGCTCCTACGTGGGACTTCAGCTTAGTCTTAGGCAAATTTATAGTAACCCCATTTGAACCACTAGCAACATGTTCTTTAGTTCATCTTTCTATGAAAGTGTCTTTCCTCATTCCCATCACATCTGAGAAATAGATGTCCTCATGGAACACCTTCCATACAAAATTTCTTTAAAGACAAAGCAGCTTTAAGACCACACCCCAAATTCATATCCATGGTTGCCTCCCCATTTCACTTAATCACCCCATTCACTTACCTGTGTTTTTTTTCCCAAAACATGCAGACAAAAGAGAGGCAGCACTGCACACCTTGGATGTTCGAAGAATGTTAGCCTTCTACATTGAAAAAACACAAACTTTCAGAAAATCACAAACTATTTTTCTCTATCACAGAACAATCAAAAGGGGAAACCATTTCAAAACAGAATTTACAAGTGAATATCAGAGTGCATCCATTTTTGTTGTTAAAAAACATCAGTTATAAGCCCAAGTGAGGACCCTCATTCATATGCTACCAGAGCACTTTCAACATCCATAGCCTTTCTCAACAATGTCCTCATTATGGACATTGCAAAGCAGCAATTTCGGCATCTGTCCGTATATTTACAAAGCCCTATGCTATAGAGCAACAATCATTATCGTATGCCATATTCGCACTCAGTTTTATCAACTATCACAACCACAACTCTGAAGCCCCTTCCTTCCACTAAGGGGCACTGTTTGACAGTCACCTGGGGTGTACTCACAGGGACTTTCCTTAAAGAAAAAGAGAAGGTTACCTTGTGCAGTAACTGAAGTTCTCCGAGATAGTTGTTCCTGTAGGTGCTCCACTACCCTCCCTCCTCCTCTCTATTTTGAAGTTTTCCATAACTGACCAAAGGGAAGGGGGAGAGAAGAGACTCTTCCAAAGGAGAGGGAAGGGAAAGGGAAATGTGCGTGGGGAAGAGTCCCCGAGAGCCTCTTCAAAGTTCCTATATATTGGGTGGTGCGGTGGGGCCATGGGACAGAGGGATTGGCATTAATGCACAAAATGGAGCAGCAGATAAGGGAAAAGTCTCAAAAATGATGGAAGATTGAGATGATTGGTCAGACTGGAATGGACAGAAGAATAAGCTGATGGAGAGAGGAAGAAAGGTAGCATGTGCTAACTAATAGCATTTAAAATGTAATATAGACAAAGCACTTGTTGCTGGCAATTTTTTTTTACTTGTTTACAGTAGATGTTAGAAAAGTGTTAGTTAGCATGTTTTGGGTAACAACACATCTTAAATCCTAACATGAAATAATCCAAAATGCATTTGACACCGCTGGTTAAAAGGTAACTTGCATTTTTTTTTTCTCTTCTGGAAGAATTTTCTATATATTACCTAGGTAGCCTATAAGGGCAAGACAGACTCTTGTTCTTAACTGTCCAGTGGTGCTCATATAGAATGTAAATACATTTTCACTATAAACCGTTTTTATTAGTCTGGAACAAATAAACAGTGATGCAGATTATGTAGGAGATTCACCCAAATTTAATCTCTAAAGAGAGATACTGTGTGTGTCTCATGATGACAAATGTTTGTGTTGCTGCATTCTTTATTAAAATATATGTAACATATTTTTTAAAAATAAAAAATCACTTCATTAGTGAGTACAGATTAAAGTACCCATCTAATTAATGCTTTTAAAGAAAAGACATTTTTAAAAATGTATATCCTAAATGTTATATTAATTATGAAATCAGTATTTTTTATATTTAGTGAATGTGGTCTGTGTTTCTTGAAAAGTTTCTCTTTTCATCCCTTTAAATATTTACTGGTTTCAAAACTGCACTCTACTTCTCGTACATTACTATTTCTTGCTTATTTTGTGTTCTGAGGTTATGAGTATATCAAGCTGATAGTGTCCAAGCTTAAATTTCACCTGTTTTTGTGACAAGATAGCATTTTTGTTCAGTGTGTGAACAAGATGAACCATAGAAATCAGTGACCTAGAAAGCAATTCTTGAATGTTAAGCCTACAGTCAGTAATATCTACCCCTTTAGCTTTCAGTGGATACTGAATGTTCTTTGTTTCTTAGTAAGGATAGAAAGAATTGGACATTGATAGTTTCACAAAGGAAAACAACAATTCACATAGGAGTAGTACTGGCTTTCGTGCTTTCTCACTCTCCTCTCCATCCTCTGCCTTCTTTCATCTGTTTTACTGAACATCTTTTGTGTGTCTGAGATTGAAGACCCTCACTTGCTATCATAATGTTCCTTGACTTGTTTCATTAGAGCGGACGACCGCTCTGATACTTTTCTCCCTGGTATGTGAGAATACGAAAGAGATCTAATACTTTCAATGATGTTTAATGACTTTTTCCTAAAATTTTCTTTTCCCCTTCTTCCTAGCAGTCTGTGGCCAAACAGTAGAATTTAGGTGTCCATTACCAAATAAAACTGTTCAGTACATTTTAGGTGTTTTTAATGGTTTTCATTCTTGATTATATCACTTGTAGGCAGTTCAGAGAGACACTGTCAAGATAACAATCGTTATTTAACATCTTTATTCCAGACTCTTCTCAAAGGATGAAGGTGATGGGGAGAGGAGCCTTAACATAATAGGGGAGTAAATATATGAGAGAGCTGTAGTTTGACTTAAATAAGACAGTAGAATTCAACAGGAGTCTTTATTCAGCCAAACTCACAAGATTGTAATAGCTGTGGCCATCTTAATTCCGATTTTCTCCTTCCTTTCTGACTCTCATATCCAAGCTCCCTCTAGTGTTCTTCTATTGTATGTGTGTAATCCTACTTGCATACAGTGAGGTGGTGAGGAGCAGCTGCGGTTAAGAAGATACCTTGCAGAGCTTTTACAGGGAGCCTCAGAGTTATTCATGAGCATGTGATTAAAATGTTAGGTTTTTTTGTTCTGAAATCTTTTGGCTGTTGAGCAGATAATTACATGCCATAAAAGGGGCATGTCAGAGCTAGAATAAAACAATCATTTTTCCAGTATTACTTAAAGTATACATTTGGAGAATATTCAGTTATAATTACTTTTAGTGTTTATGTTGTTTGCACTCCACTCATTTGCCTCATTGGGAGCCTTGAGGCATGCTGCCAACGTGGAAACCAACCTCTGCCCCTGAAAGGCTACATCTCCTTTCTCTGCAAAGTCATGCAGCTGATGTGGCACTTACACTGCTTAGCGAGAGGAACCACAAAACAAACAAACAAAAAAAGGAAGAACACATTCAGTTTGAGGAACCAGCAGCCATTTCCACCTTTCCCCCTGATGAGGTAGCCTTTATAACTTTCAGGTCAAGTAGATGTGGTGGGCACTGCTATCTCATTGGGGGGAAGATGGAAATGGCTGCTGGAATTAGCTGTTTCTCAGTCTTAATGTGTTCTTCCTTTTTTTTTTTTTTTTTTTTTGTTCTCCTTTGCTAAGCAGTGTAAGTTCTGGATTTGAGCTGTCTGAACACTTTAATCTTCCACTTCAAATTCAGGATGGTAACTCTAACCTCTGTAATCTCATCCCTAGATCCCCCAAACTGGTTCATGCTGTTAGCCTACAATACAGATACTTCGAAATATCAATCCACCCTGCACATAGAAAATAGCTGAGATCCCAAGTGAGAAATTACTGCAGTTAGTACAGAGTCCTCCTATTTGGCCTTTCATCAGCTCCAAGAGTAGTCCCCAAATGTTTGGAAGTCACGCTGGCTCACCTAAGAAAGCAAAGGATACAAGTAGACCCTTACTGCAGTGATTGGCTCATTCGAGGAGGATCAGTGCGATATGTGAATGGCTCCATTTCATTCGATCCTGCAGCTTTACACTATGCTGGGTCTCTGAGACAACAGAGAAAAGTCAACTTTAGTGCCAGCCCAGAAATGGAGTTTGTAGGAGCAGTGCTGTGTTCCAGAACAGTAAGAGATTATCTGCCATAAAACAGATTCAGTGCCACAGTATGCCTCATCAGCCAACTGCAGACTCACCCTTAAATGTCAGTAAGAGTTGGCCTCTGTTTTCTTGATCACATCGTCACCTGTATTTACATCACATGGTATGCAAAACCACACCCATCTTACAAAAGTAGTTGAAAATGATGTATCTACCAAACAGATGTTGCATGAGTATGGGAGTGCTAATTCCCTGAATAGAGTCCCGCAAATCTGTGGATATCCACATTATATACACTTCTGTGGATGCGATGCGGTTATCCATGGACCATTTCTTGCAGATGCAGATCAGATGTGCATCCGCATATTTGTATCCACACAGGGCTCTACCCCTGTGAAATCCTCTCATAGATAAACTGAAAACCTCTTGTAGAAGGATCTCATGCAGGTATGCAAATGAGTTACTATGTTTTCCACTTGTCACCTGGACATTGCTAATAGATGCATCTGTGGTTGGCTGGAGAGCTGACATGCACCACCTTCAAACTCAAGTTTTATGGACTCCTGAAGAGAATCACCTTCATATAAATGTAGTACAGCTCTGAGCTGTTTGAGTAGCCTGCACAGTATTTCTCTCTCTGTTGAGTAGACTGGCAGACCAGGTCATGACAGTCAACACAGCAATGTCAACAGTCAGGTGGGAAAAGCACAGTCATCAGCTAAAAGGGATGGGGAAGTTCAAATACTCCTGTCTGGTGCACCTTACATTGCGTTCCATAAAGTGACTCTTATGTGTAACCATGAATTTTTACTAAAACTTGGTTCAAGCTTCCATTTAATTTAGATGATTCATCTGCCAGTTTCCTTTTCCATACTGAACTGGTGGAAGCCAATCTACATACCTTCTGTGTAGTTAAGGCTTTGTCATTTTGCTGGGCAGGACAAATCAGCCCAATTCAGAAGTTACCCTTTGTTAATTATAGCATTTTTGGTTAGAATGACGGATCCCCGGAGGGAGAGGGGTATCGACCCAAATATCATTGAAATGGGTTTCTAATTGTACTAAATCATGCTTATTAGTTAAATAGATTAGATCACTCATGCAGTTTGGAACTCACTTATTCAGAGAACCTTCTGTGGCTCTCTGAGAAGGTATGTGGTGATCAGTTCACATTTTACACAATATAATTCCATAGTAGAGGCATCGGTATTGGAGGTGTCCTTTGGCAGAGAGTCCTTCAGTTGTTATTCAGATGGACTCTATGCACCCATCCTGCTGCCCATGAGGTCATTGCTTGTGAGTAACCAGAAGTGGAATACATTTGGACAGTCACTTGAGGAAAGAACAGGTACTTTACTCTCCAGTAAATGGGGTTCTTCGAGATGTATTGTCCATGTGTATTCCGTGATCTGCCCTTCCTCCCTGCTACTAGAGTCCTATAATGTTTGGATTCTGTATCGACAAAGGAATTGAGGGACAGGTGGGCCCACTCTGCCTTTAATGGTCCCTCAAGTTAGGGTGCACATGTTGCCTCAGTGGATTTTGCTGAACAGAAGAATCTGATCTTGTGTACATGGCATGCATGCACACCAGAAATGGAATACACACGGATACACATCTTGAAGAATCACATTTCCAGTAGGGTAAGTAATTGTTTTCCCATTTAGATCTTTCTAATTTACTATTGCACAGATTACTTTTAAATGAAGTAAAGTTTTGCACGGCACCCTAGTTCCTTGCAGCAAGAGGTATGGAGGCTAGCTATATTTGTCTTGTTGCCATCATCTCAAAGTATTTCATCAAGCAGTCTTTCCAGTAAACTCGGGGTCTGGGGCTGTTATTCACAGTGATTGGAAGGGTTTTGAAGTATTTTAGAGACCTTTACCTATTGTGTTACAAAAGCTCACTCCTCCGAAGTAGTTTAAAAAAAAAAAATTAAGTAATTCAGAGCCAGAATTAGAATGTGGTGGTTCCTTGTCAGTCCCTTCTTCGTCTGGTAGCGTTCTCACACTGTTAAATTCTGACCCTTTATAATCAGCAGCCGCGATGGGTTTCATCTAAGGAGACCTTAGCTGTAGGCATCCTGCTGTGCAGGGACCATGGGGTCACCGTAGCACCATAAGGTACATAGGGAAAGACACCAGAGAAGCCCAAGAGGAACAGTAAGGGTATGTTTGTGATAACTTGTGGTCTTTCAGAAAAATTTACTCAATGGGCTTTGCATGCCAAAAGGCCAATTCTGCATAAGAAACTCAAATATTAAATAAGAAAACAAATGTTGCTTAACATGCTCATGTCAGATTGTAATTTGTGCAATGTGTTGCTTTCTTAAAAAAAAATTATAGTTCAAATCTCTTTTTCTCCAGAGGTGGCTGGATCCAAACAAACCAATCAGGAAACAATTAAAAAGTGAGCAAATATATTTATTTGGTTTATTTCAGATATATTTTTTATTGATTAAGGATTTAAAAGTAACCTGATTAATTAGAAATACTTTTGTTAATTCTAGGAGGATCTCCTTACAGTTTGAACTTTAGAGTCAAATTTTTTGTAAGTGACCCTAACAAGCTCCAAGAAGAATATACAAGGTGGGTTTAGGTAGTTTAACATTGCAAAGCTCTTCTAAGAAGTTTAGAAGTAGAACTATGTATTAGTAATAAAAAACAAATTGGAATTGTCTTTTAAAAACCTGTTTTATTCATGAGTGTTTCGTAATATGTATAGGATTTTCCATAGCTGATAACTAAAATTCACATGGTTTAAGCATACAAACTACCCAGAAACCTTTAAAATTAAACGATTGTGTACATAATATAGAAATGGTCTACATATAAAATAATTTCACACAAAATATTGTTTAACTAGATATAGGAAAAGAAAACTTAAGAAAGGGAAGAAAGGAAATTTTTCTTTCTCCTATTTGTCAATGGGTACCAATTTAACTGTAACTTACACTTGTCTCTCTTCGGTTAGAAAAATTTCATAATAGCTCTCAAATTATGCTAACCCATCCTTTATTTTGTATATTAGCTCCGTGATTAATTTTTATATTAATTAATTTTATATTAATCAGTCTGAAACATCAGTGTTAGCATAATATAGAAAGTTATGGTGAAATAGCAGCAATCTAAACTGGTGCAAATACAGTCATTTCAGTGTCCCTATTCTGTAGTAATGTGCTTACGGCTCAGGTCTTCACAGGTGTTTAGGCACTGCTGCAGTTACCACTGAAATACCTAGCTGGTTTAGGAGCTTAAATCTCATTTTCTACAGGGATTTTGGTGCCTGTCAAGAAATTTTTGAAAATGAGGTTTAGGCTCTTAAATCAGTCCAGGCCTTGTAACTTGTAGTACAGCAACACCTGAATAGCTAGATTAGTCTGGGCCTGAATCATTAAAGGGAGATGCTCAGTTTGTACCACATTGGAAAAAAAATGTGGATTTTCTGTTTTCTTAGGAGACATGCTAAAAAATTTTTAAACTAAGGTGTATAAATGTAGGTGCTCATTCCGTGTTTAGGCACCCAAGTATCAGCAGTCTGATTTTTCAAATTGCTGAGCATCAAACAGAAGATAACTTCACTGGGATTTGCAGATGCTCAGTCCCTCTAAAAAAAATCAGGGAGGTCTTTTTTGTTTAGGTGATTGAAGAGCCTAACTTGTCCCCTCTCTGTTGTTAAAACAGGCAATTTTTAAAAATTATTTTCAAAACTTAAACAAAATATATGACAAGATATTTCATGACATTTTTGGAGAAATTGATGGCCATTTTCTTACCAGCTCTAACTGTTGCTAATTAATAACTCTGAAGACTGGAGCTTTCCAATATTTCTGAGGGAAAAAATGCTATTGATTGGGGCAACGGACATGGGCAACAAAATGGTATATTTTTGACTGTCTGTTCATCCTCCTTATATTTAAATACTTCCTTGCTAGTATATTTTTAAAAATATTTATAAAGACTTCTAGCTTAAAGGGTTTTTAACTTAACATAACTACATCTTCATAGTTTTTACTTTTTAAGAAATGAATGTATTGTGCAAGCTATTTTAGACCTTTATTGTTAAGTTGCTTTAATTTCTGTTTTCCCATTTTGTTTGAAAATGTCAGTTTACGTGCCCTAGATGGGACCTCGTGAGTTAACAATTAATTAACTTCACTAAACAATCCACTAAACACAGAATGAACTTTGCTTAAGACAGTTTCCTCATGCTGTCTGTAAGTACATCTCCTTTCAAGTGCAGAGCATCTCCTTTCAAGATACTTCACAAAAAGACACTCAAATTCACACTTATGAAATACTCCCCCTTCAGTTTTGTTCTGTAGACATTGAAAGTCAATATAGAAGAAATTAATTTATAAAACGTGTTAAGAAACCATTTTAATATTTGTATAAATCGGGTCACTGAATATAGGAAATAAGTTACTTTTACTTGTTAAAAAGTAATAAAAGTTGTTTTATCTTAGCTGAGACATTTTTATTTAAAATACAATTTCATAGAAATTAAAAATATGCTTGTTTTTCTTTAGTCTTCTCCCTTTTCTGCATCTCAGTGTTTTAAGATGGGGGTGAGGTTTTCTAATTAAACTCTTTTATCTATAATGTTATGATTCACTAATGAATTAAAGGTGGTATAGCCTTGTCTGTAATCTTCTATCATAGTTTTAATACCATCAGGATAACATGTCAAACTGAACTATTATCTGTTATCAGCTGGAAAATCTATATTACTTTTTGTGGGTGTTAGGGTGTGTTAGGCTTACTGTCGTGGATAAGTGCCAATTTGCAGAAATTCGTTCTGATCACTTTAGAAAAGTTTACATGCACTCTTTCTATTTCTGGGTACAAAAGTACTTGTGGGGTTCTTTAAAAGTCAACATCTGGAACCCTTACATGACTATTATGAGTTGATTGTTATCACATACCAACTTGTAATAAAATGAAAGAATGTGTCAAATCCTCCTAATTTTAATGCAATAAATTAATTTGAAATGCTTAATATTCAGTGTCAAGAGAATTCAATCTGTTAAATATTTTTAGTATGTACACTGTTGTTTATATAAGCAGCTACATAAATAATTATTTTCTATTAATGTACCTATTTACTTTAATTATTTACTATTATTATTCCAAGGCCTTAATTATAAGAATGCTTGTGTGTCTCAGTTGTCCAATCAAATGTGCAAGAAGAAAAATCCCATGATGGGATCATTACCAGGGCCCTAGGATGTCCCAAAGCAGTGTTACGTACAAGAAAGCAAAGGTTATTTTTGTCTTGTGCTGTTTGGGGCATTTGTTGATAGAGGCATTGGAGCAAAAAAATATAAATGCCAGTATTGTGACTCTCTGTAAGTTATTGTTCTCTTGTGATAACACAGAAGAATGCAGTCTCAGTAGAAATCAAATGGGAATTTGCAACAAGTGATAGATTCACCTGTTGCCACTACATCCCCTGCTGTGGTGGTGGTTCTCATTTGTAGTGTGCGCTTTGCCATCTTTCTAATTCCTTAAAATCCTCTAAATAAAACGAGTGGGGGATTGGAGGAAACTTAGTGTACACTTATCTTTAGCTGAACATTTTATGTGTACATGTTCAAACTTAAACACCCTATACAAAGTCTTACCCTTTTTCAGAGAAGCTTAAATTTTCAGTGACTATTCATTTTGATTGCCTTCATTTTTGAATGCTCAACTTAAGACACCTTAGAGGTCCCTGGTTTTCAGCACTTTCTGAAAATCAGGGCCCTTTAATGTATCTCAGTGTAGGCATCCAAAAATGGAGGTACCCAAAAATGAATTGTTGCATTTGAAAATGTGAACTGTAGCATTCATTTATAGATGCTAATAAAGACTCAGAGCTGTACTTAAATATAAAAAGGTTATTTTTATTTTGGTTTTAAAAAGCTGCAAATGAGTGAGTAAAGGCTCAATTTAATGCCAACATATGAATAATTTTGTCTTGTGAATATATGAGGTAATAAGTATTTAAAGACATATCTGCTATACTGTATATCATATTTTTATATTTGCTGTCATCTGTTTTCTGTCACTGAACGTACTTGATTGAAAACAGTCTCCTTGTGTTGAAGTGTCCATCTGCCCATTTTGCTGCTTATTTCCCACCTGCAGCGTAAACAGTGGGAGGAGCAGATGACCTATTTTAAACAGGCTATTCTCATGTAAAAGTATTTAAAATGAAATAAGAAAATATTAAAATATGCAGTATATAGAACAAAAATTATGACAGGTAGGAAAAACTGCAGAAAGACTTGAATATAATGGAATCTGTTTTTGCATTGACAATTTTTGTAAAATAAGGGGGGAAAAAAGGCACAAGGTAGTCATTCCCTCTTCTCTGCATTATTTTTACCTTTAGGTAAAATTTTAATATTAATTGTGATGTCTTCATGAATTGTCATGTGAAATTGGATGTTCCTCAGAAGTAGATAATTTCAATTTATGGTATTATACACATGACTTTAACTGCCATTTCACATTAATTTCTACATCTCAAAATCTTTACAAAAAAATTGCATCTGGTAAAATGATATAAATGCAATAGACTCAAAAGTGATTTCAAATATTTCGACTTTGTGTAAAATTTAAGGAAACAGTTCAGTCTAAAAATACAATCATATTTCATCAACCCATTGTAGTATTTTTGTTTTTTAAGGTACCAATATTTTTTGCAAATTAAACAAGACATTCTTACTGGAAGGTAAGCCTCTTTTATTGTGCTAACCAGTATATGCAATTTATGACCAGTGTGCAGAGATTAAAAGATACAGTAATTTTATTAATGAATATTTTACATAAAGATTGAGCTATATAGTGTTTGCTGATGTGCTAATGAAATAGAATCTTTCTTTTTCTTGAGTATTTGCAAATGGAAATATTTATAGGAAAATGTTCTATCAAAAACCTGTGCTTTATTGTTTGCATCTTGTGTGGCATATAAATTAACTAAATCAGAAGATTTTCAAAATGATCATAATTCACAATAGGTGTATAATTTTTCTTTTTCTTAAAAAAAATATTATAGATTGCCCTGTCCTTATAATACTGCTGCCCTTTTGGCTTCCTACGCTGTTCAATGTAAGTATAAAAACTCGCTCTATATCAGTATATAGATTATTATAAATCATGCCATCTATTTTTCTGTTTTTTCCATGATGGCTATGTTACCATAAGTTAATGTATAGTAATAGGCATACATAAATGGATTTGTGTAATGATACTTAATTCTGTACAAAAGTAGTGGCATTTTTTCCCATCAGTGAGCAAAGGTAAGTCTTTTTCTCTTATCCACTTCATCATATTTTGCTGAAGTGGTCATGAAGTTGTTTAACGAGTAAGCTCCCAGCTTCCTCTATTTTAATGCTTTTTGTAAATTTCTGTGTGCTCTAAAATTTAATAGGCTACTTTCTCAGTAATGAGACAAAAGTGGTTTTTAAATTTAGATTATTGTTTCTGTGAACCACCAAAAGTATGTGGAACTGGGAGTTCTAGTAGTATTTAGTCAAATAATTCCAGTCAACACAACTTATTGCCAATTTAGCAAGATAGCAAAGCTATAAAGTGAAGCTTTTTTGGTCCTTTTTTTCTGTCTTCCTTTTATAAAACTGGGTCAGTTCTATGGAAAACGCTAACAAAATTATGCACAGTTAAGCATTTGAAAATCAGAAAATAACAAAAGTCAAGATTTCACAAATGACCTTAATTCTGACTCTTGTGCGTTTCCGCTGTTTTAGATACTTAAACGTGGTGTTTTTTCTCTGCTCCTTGATGACAGGCAAAAAGTTCATTAAAGTGTTTGTGAGACGTAAGCAGTAAACCCTACTTATGCCACATGCTACATGTCGAGTATGTACCTTAGATTAATAGCAAAACTTGCAGGAATTTTCATTTACTTACGTTTCCAGTCAAGTTAGCTTTGTAGGTAAATGCCTTCTCGTATGTATTGCTTTTTAAAAAAATCAGAATCATGTGTGGAGGGATTGTATTTATACCTCTGGTAAGCTCAGAAGGACTTCTTTCACGATCAGACTGAATTAGGTTTGCGCACACAATCTCATTTTTGTGGCATTGCCTGATGTTTGAATGCTTAACGGTACGACCGTAAAGTTCTCAGTTATGTTTGTGCGAGAGAGGGAGAGATTTTATGGCACTCCAATGGCACTTTAGCATATAGGATTCTTTATAAATATATATACACAATAGCAATAAGAAAACAGAACTGGGGCAGCCTTGAACTAAATGTGGCATCTCTCTAAAGTTGGTATTTATTATGAGCTCTAAAGTTGATTTTTAAAACTGGGTTTCAGTACTGGGTTTCCGTATCAATTATAGTAATGGACTCAAAGCCTAACTTAGAAATCCTCGCTATTTTGTTTGTTAAAATTGGTCATATATTTTAGATTTAATAGTGAAATAGCTGTGATCTTCATGATTGTGGTAATGTTGTAAAGCATGTTTTGAAAAATAGTAATAAATTTCTATAACTCTAGTCTTCAATTTTTTTTGAATAAACTGATGTAGATGAGCTGACACTAAAAAAGCAATCTTTGGTGCTTTTGAAAATTCCTTGTCAAGAATGCATGTGTTATTTTTGCAAATTTTGTATTCTAGAGGATAAAATTTATAATAGGTTTTAGAAAGATTGAAATGTTGAGTCACATAATAAAATGAAAACATGGAGATTCACAGTATTTGAATATACTGAAATACCCTAGAGCAAGAAAACTGTTTTATTTCTGGTTGGTCATTATACAGGGGGAAGTAACTTATAACATGAACATTTCACAAACCCGTTTGCCAATGCAGCACCTGCTTGTTATTTAGAGGTTTTTTAAAAAATTCCACGATGCCCACTGAGTTAGGTTCATCTTGTATTTAAAAAAAGGGGGGGGGGGGTGAATTCTAACTTCTGTCTTCATCTGTTATTGATCATAAGATGTTTGTGTACGGTGTTAAATTTTGAGTATTATACAATGCTGACTATATTGTTTGTGCTGAATAAGTAACAATCTTCCCATTTAATCTTGTAGCTGAAGTGGGAGACTATAACCATTCAGAAAACTTGCCAGGCTACCTCTCGGACTACTCTTTCATCCCTAACCAGCCTCAAGACTTTGAAAAGGAAATAGGAAAATTACATCATCAGCATATGTAAGGATTTATAGAAAAAAGTATTGTTTTGTCATATCACTGTCCACCAGATGCTGTGCTTTTGTAGGAATATTGACTGAATAAACTTAACAGGTGAATTTTTACAATGCATTATTTTACATGTCTTTTTACAAAGTATTGCCTCAGTTTGGAGGCAAGGGAAGATTCAGAATGAATATGCTAATCTTTAAATTACTTTGAAATAAGGCTATATATTAGAACTTATTTATTTCTATAGTATTGAGAATTTTTATAGGAAACTTCGGTTTCTTTAAGAAAAGTCTTCAGCTATTCATAATAATCTGTCTGCATAAGAGTTCTGTGTAGTTGCCTTTACCAGCAGTAAGGAACTGTTGTAGAAGTGTGCATGTGTGTGTTTAGAAGCATATTAAAGAAGAGATCTGTGAACTTCGAAAGCTTGTACCTTCCACCAACAGAAGTTGGTCCAATAAAAGATGACATGTCAACTACCTTGTCTCACTCATATCATGGTATATAGACAACTATAGTAAAACAGTAAACTACTGTGGAAGATATTAAAATTTGCCATTTAGAAAAGAACCTTCACAACATGAAGAATACAGCCCAACTGAACAGCGATATCTACTCCCTGAGCAAATGCAACAAACAAAATGTTCCTGGAGGATTCAGCAACAAGACAGCCCTCTGATAACTACATGTAACTCCAGATACGCTGATCAACTCTGCAGAAAAACAGAGGAACATCTCTTGAACTTTACATATTCCAGAAGGGACTACTTCAAACAAGAAATCGTCATGTGCTCCCACACACTGTAAGAAATAAAAACAGGAAATCCAAAACAACTATTAAAAAAAATAAATCCGATGACAGTCATCAACACACACACACAAAAAAGTGGAACCAATTTTAACAGCTCCACAACCAGGAGAAACCAAGACACCATGGGCCATCACATGGACATTAAACATCCCAACGTCATCAGCCTGTCAAGACTACTCCTAATTTGTACAAAAGTATCTGTACTCCCCTAGTGACTGAACTTCTGCCCCACCTCAAAGCTTGTCACCATATTAACGTGGAGAACAAGAAGTTTTTTTTCTTTTCCTCAAGGAATTATTTCACAGAGAAGACACCCCTCCCCCCCACCCGCCAGCCACACACACAATTACCACACTTGCATTGACAGTCATAAGAAAAGGAATCATCTGAATGCATATGTTCCCGCCGCCCCCATTTGTTCATAACACTGGTTGCTTTAGGAGAAAAATTGACTGACATTCTCAATAAGTATTACATCCCTGACAATCTCTCTATCGCCAAGACAATTGCGATACAGTCCATGCAATCCAACCATCAAATTCAACAAACCAGTAGACCAAGGTGTGCCATCGTAGTCCTTAATCATGATGACTGTGTCAATGAGGCCGTTAGAAAACTCTGCACCTTGTATAAAGAACTCAAGGTCCTATACCACAATTCACACAGGAAATTTATACATAGTGTCATATCCTTCCCAAGATAACTCCAAGAAAAACTTTCTAACCTCATCCCTCCCCCACTCCTAACACCCACCAAGAATCTTTTACATACTAGATGCACAAAAAAGGGAACCCAGACAGACCCATCATATATGATCATGACACTTTTACTGAAGGAATATCATGATTTACAGAAACCATCCTCAGATTATTCACCATGCAAGAGGCCAGCTTCCTCTAAAAACTTCACAACATTAATAGCCCCCTTCAGAACACATTCCTGTACAGCAACATTCCTCCTCATGACTGCATCACTGCCTGCTTTGGATACCTACAAGATAACATACAACACTGCATTATAAACACATTGCCAAACTCATCCATTTCATCCTCACCCACAACAACTTCATATATAACAACAAACACTTCGTCTAAGTCGTAGGTACTAGGTGCCTCCCCACTATGCAGCCTCTTCATAAGCCACTTCAAGGAAGAATTTCTCAGAAAATGCACCAGAAAACCATGAAATGCCTGAGGTACATGAATGATAATTTCATCGTCTGGACAAATTATCGGACTTTCTTGATACATTTCCACCATAGCTTGAGCAACCACAACCCATCAAACTGTCTCTAGAGCATTCCCATGCCAGCATCAACTTCGTGGGTACCACAAAAAGCTTCAGGAATAGAACTCTCCAAACACCTGTATACAAGAAACTCAGGGATCACCAGGCTTACTCACTCCACAGCTCCAACAACTACTCCAGATATGCAAAAAAAATCTGTTGCCTACAGCTAGGCACTGACATAGAACAGAATTTGCTACAGAGAGAAACCTTGGGATACACAGCTAAATATATTTAAAATCACCTTCACTAAACAAGGACACTCTAGTGCAGAAGCAGATTGAATCATGGAATAGGCCACCCAAATTCT
The DNA here is from genome assembly GCA_007922175.1 of Pelusios castaneus. Lineage (NCBI taxonomy): Eukaryota > Metazoa > Chordata > Testudines > Pelomedusidae > Pelusios > Pelusios castaneus. The sequence goes on from ML685777.1 coordinate 6,386,229, forward strand.
CTGGAAGAGCCTGCTTCATTACAGAAATGAATACCCTACTGACTGCACACCCCTAGTTGTCTGTCATTTACAGGTCCACATTGAAACCCATATGGATATCTTAAAAATAAATAGAACTCATTTGATTGGGAAGGAATACTGAAAGAAATTTTCCCCAAACCCCCAATTCTGGTCTTCAAAGAACCCCCACTCCACCCCAAACCTAGCTAAGCTCATGAGAAGCAAGCTTTTGCATAGGGCCTACCAACTCAAAGCAGCACCAGACCCTGCCGGAACGACAGATGCAGAAGCTCTTATTATCAATAGCCCCAGCAACATACATTTCAAGATCTGTTGGTCCAGTACATGACCATCAGTGTGTGATGTGCCTCATCCAGTGTGTCAAATGCCCCACCAGTAACTATAGTGGTGAAATCAGACAATACCTCTTCCGTTGAATGAACTCACAGTAAAATGATTTAAAAAAAAAAAGAACCCTATCACCTCTGGGCAGTGTTGCCAACAGACCATACATTTATGGCAAGTCAGTAAAAAAATTTGCAATTTTACTGCTGTCCATGAGTCCGAAATTAAAAGAAAACATTAAAAAAATCTCTTGGCATTCAGGACTCACCCATGGACAGTGGAGCTCAGCCTTCCAGCACTAGGACCCAGGACGCAGCATCCAACTGCAGGGCCAGCACTGTGCAGTAAGCCCTGTGCTGGCTCATGGATCTGATCCAGGGTAGATGGGGCTGATGTGAGAGAGTGGAGGGGTGGGGGTCAGTCACCCCCTGGCCTTGTCCTTACGTCACCAGTGCTCTGCAACTGCTTTACCTGCTCTCCATAACGGGGCTGGGGAGGGAGTCAGGGGCCTCTTTGTGCAGTCAGATTTCCCCCCCTTCCCCCGTTCCCCATTGCGCCCATCCCCATGGGATGAGTAGTGGAGCCTCCAGCAGGGGCTCTTTCCTCACCCATCGAGCCTGGCTGTCCACCAAGAGGGCACAGGCAGGAAAGATGTGCAAGGGCCTGGAAGGGATGCACGTGACATTGTGCCTGCAGCCTCTGGTCCTGCCTGTTGCTGGATCCCTGCCACTCCTCCCCAGAGCCCTCCTCATCGCTCCCCACTGCTTTTATCCTCCTCTTGCCCCTCTCCCCATGTTCCCCTCTGCCCTTCCCAGCTCTCCTGCCTGGCAGTTCCACCTTTTCTCTGCTGCTGACATTATGATATGATCTAAGGTAGCCTTAAGCAATTGGGGACCCTAGGCAAAGGCCCATTGTGGGGCCCCCTATAGGCCTCCATGACCTGTGATCTCTGTGACCTGGTTCCTCACTCCACGGCCCCAGCTCCCTGCCGCCAGCCCCAGGGCCAGCTCCTCCCCCTGCTGCTGACCAAGGCACATGCGGTTTTTGGGATAGGCAGAGCAGGCGACGGGGCCCCTTCCTGCTCAGGGCCCTAGGCATGCACCTGCTTTGCCTACCCCAAAAGCCGCCTCTGGATATGATTACAATACCGTAATGTTATTGTATTGTTTATGGTATTTTCAGTGATGTCAGTAAAAAGTTTACTGTCAGTAAAAAAAACCTCAACTTCAAATCCTCATGTCAGTAAAAACTAAAATTGAAGGTTCACTGTCCTGCCTGTGGATAACGAACATCTTTGACAAAATGATCACTCCATATCTGCCCTCTCACTACGCATACTGAAAGGTAACTTTCAAAGGGCAAGCCTGGAACTTAAATTCATAACTCTGCTAGACACGAAAACCATGTCCTAACAAAGAGACTTAATAATGGCTCATGGCAACAATTTGTAACACACCTCACTGTCTGGTGACCCTTAATTGCCCACTTCATTGTAAGTGGTGTCTTAGCCCCTTATGCTAATGGTCAGTCCCAATTCGTCATTAGCTCAGACACTTCTTACCTTCCCCAGACCTGAAAAAATCTCTGAAAAGCTCAAAACCTTTATCTTTCACCAACAGAAGTTGGTTCCCCTCACCCCCAAAAAATAAAAAAAGTTATGCCACTGCCTTTTCTCTCTCAGAAGTAGATAAAGCAGTTTTGGAATTAATTAGATTTTCTCTTTTATGTGCAGTTGTATGACTCTCTATTAGGTAACCAAAAGAATCTGAACCAAAAAATAATTGAAAGTAAATGTCCTAATCTGTGTAATAATGTACAGTTAATAAACTTCTCAGTTAAAAAGAGTCTGTGAGTATGTTAGAAAATAGGCACTAGAAAGTTCACTGGAGTTGTACTCCTTTAACTCAATTATTTATTATAGATAGGGGATTCTGGCAATTTTTATCAACTGTGAGAATTGCCAATTAGTGTTTGACTCTATATTGCTCCGTTTCAGTTAAGCATATAGTAAATTAAAAAGGTGACAGAGTAAGGAAAAACCATTTGAAATTTGTGTTGAACCAAATCTTAAAATCTAGGCTGGATCCTGCAGAGAAGATACTATTTCAATTCAAAATTTAGTACTACTTGCAAAGAGATTTCCATGCCAAGCAAAGGTTTTCAGGCCCTTTAGAGCACCTATCACTGTGCCATGTGAAATATAATATACATATGAGCAAACTATATATTACATTCTTTATTTTGTGGCATTTTTGTTGCGTGGAGGCAGAAGTTGAACTCTTGAGATTATATATCTATGGGGGGAGAGAGATTAATCAACTTTAATCAAGATTAATCAATATATATGCATATAGTTTTATATATATATAAATGATGATTAATTAATATATAGAGAGAGAAAGAGAGAGAGAGAGAGAGATTAATCAACTAATTTAGAAGTACTTGTCTGTGAGGAAAGTGCTTGAATCTCTAGCTACCAAAATTACTGCATGACAATCAATGCCTGTGGTGGGGTTAAGTGGGAATCTGGACATCAGAAAAAAATGGGTTTAAAGGAATGGGTTTTTATCTCCTTCAGCTGACTAAGGAATCTTATGTGTTTTGGGAGCTGCTTCATATTTAACCCATCTTTGTCATTATAGAGGCTTGTCTCCTGCAGAAGCAGAGTTCAATTATCTCAATACAGCACGTACCTTGGAACTCTATGGAGTTGAATTGCACTATGCAAGGGTAAGTTTGAATGAATGCCTACTGTAATATAAAGGTGGATTCTTGATATCTTGCAGGAACAGTTTTTAACTACCTTTTGTTTGTATGGTGAAAAATGACAAATTGACTATAATACACAAGGCCTCAATTCATCATTTTGACAATTTGAGTAGCCCTCATTTGATCTAATTGGGACTATTCTTAAAAGTTACACAAATGATTAATTCCAGAGGGGTAGCCATGTTAGTCTATACAGCAAAACCGATGAGAGTCCTGTGGCATCATAAAGACTAGCAAATTTCTTTGGGCATAAGCTTTTGTGGGCTGCAACCTACTTTGTCAGTTGCAACTGATAAAGTGGGTTGCAGCCCACGGAAGCTTATGCCCAAAGAAATTTGTTAGTCTTTAAGGTTCCACAGGACAAATTGATTAAGTACCTTGCTAAGTCTGAGCCTTAGTGACGTGAACATCAGGACAGTTATTTACAGTTATACTGAATAAACATGCCTCTTGAATGCCTCTTTTACATTTAGGGAACTTTTGGTTTCTCAGTTGTTTTAATTTGGCTTTGGTTAATATCTTGTTAAAATTAATAGGAAGTTCTCACATTTACAATCTCATTTAAGTTGCAAGTTCCACAAACCTTTGTATAATTTAATATTGTGAAGGTTACATCATTGCAACCAGGCCAGTAACACACTTTTCAAATGGAAAATGCAAATTATAACTAATAGTGCATTATTTCAGTCTTTGTCAATATGCTAAAACACATCATTTGTAAGTACATCATTCATAAGAACAATTTCCCATTTGTTTCTTGAAGCCCCACCAACACCGATATGTTTTACTTAGAACTTCAGTCTTCAGACAGCATGAATTCTTCTGTTCAAAACAATTTTTTTTTTTAATTTCTGATCTTGTTTCTTCATAAAGGAATTTGCTAAATAGGATTTCAAGTATTTTCAGCTTTTATGTTAGAATCATAGAAGATTAAGATTGGAAAGTAGGGACCTCAAGAGATCGAGTCCAACCTCTCTTGCCAAAGCAGGACCAACCCCAATTAAAACATTCCAGTCAGAGCTTTGTCAGGCCAGGCCTTAAAAACCTCTTAAGGATGGAGATTCCACCACCTCTCTAGGTAACCTGGTCCAATTTCCACCCTCCTAGTAGAAAAGTTCTTTGGAATACCCAATCTTGACCTCCCCCACTGCAGCTTGAGACCATTGCTCCTTGTTCTGTCATCTCCCACCATTGAGAAGAGCTTAGCTTCATCCTCTTTGGAGCCCCCCTTCAGGTAGGTAAAGGCTGCTATCAAGTCCTCCCTCATTCTTCTCTTCTGCAGACTATATAAGACCGTTTTCCTCAGCCTAGAACAGAGATTTAACACTGAGGACAGAGGGTTGAGTGGAACAGGAAAGGTGTAAATTGAATTTGTGAGGACAGTACTTTCTAATAATTCGGGAAAATGGGGTATATTTTCAGCTCAAGTTAATAGGAATTGTACCATGAAATGTTCATTGCATTTAAAAATCTTGTCCCAGTTAGGTTAATTAAGATACGATTTTGGTGGGGATGGGCGGTCATATGTGAAATGCATGCGTTTCTACAACATATATTTTAATTGTTTTGCATTGAATCTGTTGTTCTTTTATTTTCTATTAAAGGATCAAAGTAACAATGAAATTATGATTGGAGTGATGTCAGGAGGAATACTAATTTATAAGAACAGGGTACGAATTAACACCTTTCTTTGGTAAGGAAAACACTTACTTTCAACAAATGCTTTTATGATTATTATTTCAAAATATTTTCTAATTAATACAAGCAGCTTCATGAAGACACAATTACCTAAAATTATTCAACGTTAGTACCTCAGGTCTGAGGGAGTCACTTTATCTACTGTGCACTGGATACTGAATTTGCATGTTTTTATGAATGATGATTTGCCCTCTGAAAACTTCTTAGGCTATACTATTAAATGTTCGCACATCATAGTTTCACTACAGGTTTCCTGCAGTAATTTGGAAACTTGCGTTACACTCAATAAGGCTGTATAATCAGGGTTAGTGCTGTGGGAATTGAACACAATTCTGTTTTCACTCAGAAGTATTAAAACGGCAATATTGGATTCTTAGTGTAAATAGTTTTTACTAGAATTTAGAACTACAGTCTTGATCAATAGTTAGTGATCTGTAGGTAACGTGACTGATTTTTCAGTTTCTTCTTTTGAGGTTAAGCTATACTGTGAGTATTAGAAATGTCAATTATTGGCTTGGTGCTGGGCCGAATAAAGGCTCCTGGGGGCCTGGAGCTGTCCGCTTTTGCAAGCCTTTCCCCCCCACCACTGTGGGGGCAGGGCAGCGCTCAGGTGCACTGGTGCTTGGGGCCCGACAGACCTGCCAGCCACACAGGACCGGCCAGTGCTCAGCACTGGGAAGAGCTCAGGGACCCGCAGGGGTGGGTGAGCGAGTGCTTGGTGCCGGGGTCCAAACTGGCCCACTGTGGGGGTGGAGCATGCCACGCCAGGCCAGTGACATGCAGTGAGGGCTGGCAGCACTCAGGCCACATGCCAGAGCTGCTCTGGGTCTGCTGGCCAGCGCCCAATTTATTTTTGCAGGTGGTATGTGGCGGGGCCCCCTTTAACTTGGGGCTGCAGCACTTAAAGCCCCTTTGTTAATCTGGCCCTGGCTTGTTGCAGCACTTGAGAATAGTCAGAGTCTGTTGTATGTTTTTTCATAGGTATTATAGCTATGTTCACTTTAGGTAGAAGATAAAGTAAACATTTGTGGGGGAAAATGCAATTATCTTTTTCTTTAGGTATATTACATTATTAATATTTTCTGTCCTGTTACCTTTAACTCCAAATTTTAAATAGGAATTAACATATATCGTTGGTGCTTAACATTGTCCCTATTGGGATGTCCTGTCCCTTTTACCAATATGGGAAAGGAAGAGTAGTCATGAACCCCAAGTTGAGAACTCATGCCCTACTAGATCCAGAACTTTAGCCCCCTCCCCCCCCCCCCAAAACCTGGCATCTTGACTCTGCCAAGTAATTTAAGTTTCAGGGAGAGGAGAAGATCCTTAAAATTTCACAGATGTAGCCATGATGGATGTAGAGACCTATTGGAAGTGAAGAAAAGACGTAAAGCTCATTGAAAAACACATGAAATTATTTTAATATTAGCTTTTTCCTCTAGAGTTTCTCACTCAACCGGCTGTGTCTCTACTTCTCTTTAGATACTAAGGTCCCTTGGATAGTGTCTATGACTTTAACTTAAAGAACAGCCAAACTGGGTCAAACCAATGATCCCTTTAGTCCATCATCCTATCTTCCAGCAGTAGCTAATGTCAAGTGCTTTAGAAGGAATGAACAGAAAGGGTAATCATCAAGTGAGTGATCCATTCTGTCACCCATTCCCAGTTTCTGGCAAATGGATGCTCTGGACACTTCAGAGCATGGTTTTGCATCCTCCTGCCCGTCCTGGCTAATAGCCGGTGACGGACCTATGAACTTACCTCGTTCTTTTATGAACTCTGTTATAGTCTTGGTCTTCACAACGTCCTCTGGCAAAGAGTTCCACAGATTGAGTGTTTCTTGTGTGAAGAAATACTTCCATTTGTTCGTTTTAGATCTGCTGCTTCTTAATTTCATTTGGTGAACCCTAAATCTTGCATTATCAGAAAGAGTAAATAACACTTCCTTATTTACTTACTCCAGACCAGTCATGATTTCATATTTTTATAGACCTCTGTCAGAGCCTTCCTTAGTTGTCTCTTTTTCAAACTGAAAACTCCCAATCTTACTAATCTCTCCTCATATGGAAGCTGTTCCATATCCCTAATCATTTTTGTTGCCCTTTTCTGTATCTTTTCCAATTCCAAAATATATTTTGGAATATATCTGTATGCAGTATTCAAGATGAGGGTGAACCATGGATTTATAAAGAGATAATATTATTATCTATCCCTTTCCTAATGATTTCTGACATTATTAGCTTTCCTGACTGCTGCCAAACTTTGAGTGGATGGTTTCAGTAATTTCTAATAAACAGGATATGCTAAATGAATTAACTGCTGTCAAACTCCATCACTTTTTCAAGGCTGTTTCCATTTTTCTTATAAATTGCCATTGCTCCATTGGGTCTCTTTGTGTAGAACCGGTTTAAGGTGTATCCTGTATCACACATCTCATTGAACTTATTACAGAACTGATTGAACCGAGGGTGCCTTAGAACTGTGAGCAGAGTAAATCAACCTTATGAAACTGTCATGAAAATTTACCCACCTAAACCTGTTTACCTCATGATAAATGCAAACTAATGTTTTGCTTGACAGTTGATTTGTTTGTCACTGGGAAGTTGTTAAAATTTTGCAAGGCTGGACTAAGTCCTTGTTCACTTTCTGATTCTGAGATCAAGCATCCTCACAGTTCTCTAATCAAATAACCAAGGATACCAAGTCTAGATTTGTGTTCAAAGGCACAACGCAACAGATAATCTCAGTACGTGATAATAGCATAGAAGCTAGGTCACATGATTTGTAACTGAAATTGTATTTCACTAGGACACACAGAAGCTGTGACAAGATGGGACTTGGAACTATGTTATACTGTGATCACTTCACTCTGTGCAATTATTCCACCACGAACCATTGCTTAAGTGTAGACTGAAGCTATTTCATCAGTGCAGAAATGCTCTCTATTCTGAGCTTTTGAGAGAATCTGTCTGTGGTTATGGGTGCTGAGTATTCCTGAAAATTGTCTGAATCTGCATGTGCCAGGTCTCTGTTTACGTTTAAATATCAGCAAAAGCTTAAAGGTAAGGAAATATTTCTTACCCTTAAAGATAATGGCCCTAGAGATGTTTGTGGTCTCTGGAAGTTGATGCACGGGTCTATCTGCAGACAGGAAGAATGGTCCAGTAGAGCGGGTGCTACCTTGAGATTCAGGAGACCTGAGTTCAGTTCCCTGCTCCATTACAGGCTTCTCCTGTCACCTTGCGCAAGTCACTTAGTCTCTGTGGCCTTCAGTTCCTTTGCAGTAGCTGTAGAATGGGAATAATGTTGTTCCTCCTGAATGAGTGATGTGAGTATAGCAAAGATTGGAATGCATTCAGATATCATTTATGAGTAAGACTTAAGATTTTTGTCACAATTCTTTTTAGCGTAAGTTACGGACAGGTCATGGGCAATAAATAAAAATTTGTGGACACCTGTGGTCTATGAGGGAGTGGGGGAAGGATGCAGAAGACATTACTGAAGCCCAACAGGGAGAGGAGAGCCCGAGACCCGCTGTGGTAATGTGTAGGATTCAGCAATCATCCACCAACCCAATCCCTCGCAGCACTGGGGCTCCAAGCTCCCCCATGGTGGCTCGAAGCTCTGGGGTCCACAACTACTTGTGGCTGGAGGCTGCAATGGGCCTCGCACTGCAGCTCAGGGTTTTAGTGTTCCCCCATCACTCAAAGGGACTGATGGCTGCAGGGTGCCCCCACCATGGCTTGGGGCTGCTAGGCCACCTGCAGAGGCTGAAGAGTTCCCCCCCTGCAGCTCTAGGCTGTAAGGTCCCTCCTGCAGCTGGGAGCATAGGAGCCCTGCTGCTGCTGCGTCTTTGCCACCCACCCATGGCAGCTGGGGACTCCAGGGTCCTTTACAATGGCTGGCAGCTGCAGGGTGCTCCCCTGCCCTCTGCAGCTGGGGATCCCAGCAGCTACTTCCAGGCTGCGTATACTGGCCATAACTTGAAGTCCAGGACTCTGGGGTGTCCCATTCCCCGCACCCCCTCACCCCACTAGATGCACCCTGCAGTGGTTTGGGGTTCTGAGGTCTCTCCACTGCTCTTGGTGGCTGCCAGTTGCTGGGTGTCCCTCCCTCCAATCTGGGCTCTGGGGTCCCCCCACAGCCCATGGTAACAGGCAGCTGATATGTAATCATGCATATCGGGGCTCTTGAGGTCCTGCAGTGGCTGAGAGCTGCCTTCCTCTTTTAAGAGATCTGGGACCATCTTGCCTGTGGCAGCTGAGCGCTTTAAGGTCTCTGCAGCCCCTAGAAGCTAACTGCTTTCGCCCCGCTGCCTCAGGGTGCAGGGTGGAAGCTGAAGGGCATGATTTCAGAGAGATCTCCAAAAGTTACAAAATCCCTGACTTCTGCAACCTCTTTGTGACAGATTCTCAGCCTTACTTATGAGAGAAATGGATCCAGCAAGTTACCATGGCCTATGGATAATTTATTCCCAACTAGGTTAGTTTTACAGCTAACATTTCTAAGCCTGCTTTTGGTGATAGTCATTTTTCTGAGAAGTAACATTATTTTATAAAATATTTGTTAAGATTGTTTTGTTCAAAATGGGATTTTTGCTCTCCCCGAGAAATCCAAGTTTTCCAGCTGGTGAAATTCTAGTTATCACTGAATAAATATCGAGGAAGTGGCACTTCTGCTTTGTAGGCTTAAAACATGCTGGATGTAAGACTATTTTTTCTCATAAAAAACTACTTTTTAAGAAAAGCTTTTTGGTTGTTTTTAAGCTTTCAAATATGAAGACAGTTGCACCCCATCAGGTAGAATTTGCAATTACATTGTCCTACGGTTATCTTATCTTATAAAGCTGCACTAGAATGTTGCAGTGATGAAGTCTAATCGTAACACTAGGTGACACAAAAGAATTCTTCCATAGGACTGTGGCAAATCATTAGCCACTTGTCAGTTTGTTCAGCCAATCAGTGTGACAGCTAGCTTGAATGCTGTATTCCGATAATAGTAGCCATTTTCTTCCCTCAGTTTTCTTTTATAATTTCTGCACCTGGTACTCAATGGTTTTATTTTTCATGGAATTAATGAGTTATACATTTTAAACAGATTCTCAACTAGGTCTGGGGTGCCCATTTATGAAGACTAGAACCTTTTTACTGTAAATGATCCATATAACTGTGTTGCATCAGCATATGTATTTTACACCATGCCAGATGAATTTAGTGAAAATTGGATTAGTGCTCAGATTCAAAAAGTGAAGTATATAATTATACACAAAAAATACAAGGTTAAAAGAATAATTCTGCCAAGTCAAGCACTCAAAAGTTAGGAAATACCATAATTGAGATTGTCTGTGCAACATTAATTCAGCCTCCCCATAATGGGTGCATTTTGATACAACTGAGTCTAAACCAACCACACACGCGTCTACCTCTTGAGCTGATGGAGTAACTGATAGCAGTAGCAGGTTGTCATCCTCTTTGTGGACCAGCGCTAGAGGAGGATGGGGCACTTTAAAAAAGACGGTTAAAGGACTAGAGACACAAATATCAACCCTGTGTTGCATCTAAGAAAATGAAAATTTTCTGGGTAAAAGTCAGGATTTGTTATTGTAGGCACAGCATGCTAAAGAATCAGAGAGCAGTGCGTTTTGTGGGAGGGGAAGTGTGCAGAAGAATGGGGAAAAAATTGTCAGCGTGTGACTTCCAGAAGAAGGAAGAGGAGAACTCATACCCTCAGTGCAGATAGAGGTAAGCAACCCTTTTCAGGCTCTCTGCACGAGTACTACTGTGGAGAATGGATTGGAAAGCTCACCTGAGGGAGGGATCAGAAGGAGACACAGTCAGGCAGAAGGCATGGTTTGTATTGTCCTAGGACTGGGGGTTCCATGACAACTACTTCTAAGAGGAAGAGGCAGGTGATGGTAGTCAGGGACTCCATCCAGAGGGGGACGGAAACAACTATCTGTCATCCAGCCCAAGAAATTCAAGAAGTTTGCATTTTGCCTGGAGCTAGAATTCTGGATGTGACAGAATCTGCCAAAACTCAGCCAGCCCTCGGACTGATACCCCTTCCTAGTTTTTTCCATGTGGGCACCAGTGATGCTTCCAGGAATGACCTTAAGCAGATCACTGCAGACTATATGGCTCTTGGAAGAAGGATAAAGGAGTCTGAGGCACAAGTGCTGTTCTCATCCATCCTCCTTGGTGAAGGACAAGGTCCAGGTAGGGACCATCAAATTGTGGAAGTAAATGTGTGGGTATGCAGTTGATGTGAAAAAGAGGGCTTTTGATTCTTGGACCATGGGATGTTGTTCCAAGAAGAATTGCTAGGAAAAGACAGGATCCACTTAATGAAGAGAGGGAAGAACATCTTCACAGAAAGGCTTGCTCACCTAGTGAGGAGGGGTTTAAACTATGTTTGCCAGGGGATGGAGAACTAAGCCCGAAGGCAATGGAGCAAATTGTGCTGGATGTCAAGTATTTTCAGAAATAGCCAGATGAGTACAACCCTGGATCCTGGGGCTGGTTTTGTTCAACAGCTTCATTAATGATCTGGATGATGGGTTAGATTGCACGCTCAGAAAGTTCGCGGATGATGCCAAGCTGGGGGGAATGGTAGACACGCTGGAGGGCAGGGACAGGATTCAGGGAGACCTAGATAAATTGGAGCATTGAGCCAAAAGAAATCTCATGAGGTTCAACAAGGACAAGTGCAAAATCCTGCACTTAAGACGGAAAAATCTCATGTACTGCTACAGGCTGGGGACCGATCAGCTAAGCAGCAGCGCTGTAGAAAAGGACCTGGGGGTTATGGTGGACGGGAAGCTGGGTATGAGTCAACAGTGTGCTCTTGTTGCCAAAAAGGCCAATGGCATATTGGGCTGCATCAGCAGGAGCACTGCCAGCAGATCGAGGGATGTGATTATTCCCCTCTATTCGGCGCTGGTGAGGCCGCATCTGGAATATTGTGTCCAGTTTTGGGCTCTGCCGTACAGAAAGGATGTTGACAAATTAGAAAGAGTCCCGTGGAGGGCAACAAAAATGGTTAGTGGGCTGTGGCACATGATTTAAGAGGAGAGACTGAAGGAACTAGGCTTATTTAGTCTGCAGAAGAGAAGAGTGAGGGAGGGTTTGATAGCAACCGTCAACTATTTGAAGGGGTACTCAAAAGAGGAGGAAGCAAGGCTGTTCTCAGTAGTAACAAAGGATAGAACAAGGAGCAATGGTTTCAAGTTGCAGCTGGGGAGGTTTAGGTTGGATATTAGGAAAAACTTTCTCACTTGGAAGGTGGTGAAGCATTGGAATGGGTTACCTAGGGAGGTGGTGGGATCTCCATCTTTGGAAACATTTAAGGCCCAGTTAGACAAAACCCTGGCTGGGATGACTTAGTGGGAGTGGTCCTACTTTTAGCAGAGAGTTGGACTAGATGACCTCATGATGTCCCTTCCAACCCTAAGATTCTATGAATCTATTGCCATCATCTTCAAATTACAGAAGTCGAAAGTGGTATCATTCTATTACTATACTCTGTATAATTTTGATGAACAAAGTATATGTAAATTCCACTTAACTTGATAGTCCTTTGTTTGCCCAGTGCTCATGCTTCCTTGCTTGGTTTTATGGAGAAGTTCTTGTTCAAAAGCAAACAATTAGTTAGATTTCCCAGTCCGTCTTTCATAGAAATCTTTCATAGATTTAGTGGGAATGAGACTCTTGCTGAAATAAGACATCACTGGAGTACTATGGTAGAACACTGAAAAAACTTCACTTAATGTAACTGTCTACATAAACTGACTACCTTTGTATTTATACTTGTAGTAGCCATTGATTTAGCTCTGAGTGAAAAGCAGATGTTATGTAAAGTTTCTGTTCTGATTTTTTGTATCCTTCAGTAGATTTTCCAAAATATGGGACAGGTGCATTGTAAGTGTTTATAGCACATGTTCTGCTACGAGTGGTTACTTTGAAAGTAGGGATACAAGCCATTAACGTATTTTTTACTAAGAGAATTTGTGGTCAGTCTAGGGCCTGTGTGTCAGGCTGAATGCCCTGGAATTTGACGTACAGGCCCTCTGCTAGCTTGGACAATTACAGATTTTCTCTTAGTTCCTTATAATTGACCATGGCATTTGGAGCAACTCAAATATAATCAGGTGGCAGCATTTGTGAGAATATACTCTTGAGCTTGGATTACTGTCTTGTAATTGACTTTACTAGATAAAGGATTTTCTGTGGCTATAAGGAACTACCTCCATTTCATAGTCACAGGAGATTCCTTTAATAAAGCGATAGAAAATCTCTTAAAATAGTCTAAAGTAGAAAAACATAGCAAAAGGTATTGTAATAGGAACTCCAAATTTCAGATCTTGCCATTATTTTATGAAGCTGCTCTGGCATGGAGTAGAGTATTAGGAATTAGTAAGTGATCTTCAATTATTTCTGTACAAGGGGGGCTTTTTTTAAAAAAAAAAGGAAGTATACAGAAATATTCTACTCTAAGAATATTCTACATTAAAAACTAAACTTATTTTTACAAAATGATTTGCAACTTGCTAATGACTATTAGATATAACCTATTTTAGGTTGTAATTAATTTCTTTTCTCTGATGCTAGTGCCTGAGGCTGATTTTATCATTGGTGTCTTTCCATCCCACCCATCTCTAATTTTTTTTAAGTGACATTTTAATCCCAGGAGTTTCCTGTAAATTAATTATTGCTTTGACATTGTAATAGTGCATTGATAATGGATAAAATATAAACCCTGCACAGATGGTGATTTCTGAGCAAGTAACGGAAGCTCTTAAAAAAAGAAGAGAATATATTAAGTAATACAGAAAAAGAGAAACATGGAACAATTATTTTTTTAAAAAACCAATATGCCAATAAAATGTGCACAGTACTGTCCACTAATGGTAGTTATAGATGGGAAAAGAGTAGAAAAAAATCATTATTGCAGGAATAGCACTTAGTATCATTCGGTGATATGACATATAAGTTCTAGTGCCATCCACATCTGAAGCATTTCTTACTGATGTATGTTCTTAACTATGAACAGGCCATCTATATTAAAAATCACTTGTACTTCCTCTATTACACAAAACAGTTCATAGACTGTATTACTCTTTAGTGTTTTATTACAGTAGCATCCAGAATCTTCAGTAATGATCAGGGACCCGTCGTGTTGAATGATACACAAACATAATGTGAAAAGATAGCTTTTGACTTGAAAAATTTATGACAATCTTTCAAAAGCGAAGAGAAAGTGATCTGGATTCTGTTCTGCCCTGGGCATGGTTAAACTTTTCTCTGGAGTTCTGGTTTCAGAACTCCTTCTGCTTTTGCTAAAGAGAGAAATGTTATTATTTTCATATCCCATAATCAATTTGCAGTGTCCATTATTCTATTTCAATTTTGTAGATAGCAGTTAATATAGATTCTTCTTCGAGCAGCCGCTCACATACATTCTAGTGTATACGTGCCACAGTGCATGGTCCTCTGGAAAGCTTTTTGCCTTAGTATATCCCATACGGGGTCAGCAGCCACTGCCCCCTGGAATCCTGCCCTTGGTCCACAGTATAATAGGTGGTGCTGACCCTGACCCTCTACCCCCCAGTTCCTTCTTTCCACCCTAGTGATGGTCCTGGAACTGCGTTCTTCTTGCATTTGCAAGTGCTATCCTGATCTGTTTTAGTGTTAGTATTAGTAATTAGTAGCCAGTGTTAATGTTGTTAACTTAGTAAGTTTAGCGAACTAGCTTCCCTGGATCCTAGACGGATCGTGTGGCCAGAGTTGAGCCGTGGCCATGCCGGAGTTTAAGCTGTGCGCTTCCTGCAGGAAGGCCTTCCCAGTCAGCAATCCCTGTGAGAGGTGCCTGAAGTGCCTGGGCAAGGGCCACTGCACAGCTAAGTGCCGGATCTGTCGGTCATTTAAGCCCCAGACTCAAAGGAGTAAGAAAGTAGACTGCGGGAGATCCTCACCGAGGCAGCCCTTAGACCCTCATCGGAGCCATCCCATCCACCCCTGGCACCGGGAACTTCGGCACAGCATGCCAAGTCGGCACTGGATCCACCACGGCGCTGCTCCCTGCCGGCACCGAAGAAGAAGCCACAAGCGGGCCAGGACCGGGCCCCGGCACCAAAGCCGGCAGGGAACACAGGATGGGAACACCCTCGCCCAACAAGGGAGACCTTCTCCCTGGACGGTGCCACCCGAGAATCACTATCCACCCCGGGCAGCGCGAGGGCTTACCCAGTACTGGTCCCCTCCACACAGGAGGCATTTGAAGTGGTTATGGCACTTCTGTCGCTCCCCACGCTGCCGCTGGCATCACGGGGGAACCCATCTCTGGAGCCCTGAGCATGGCAACACTCTCCTTTGAGGATGAGTGCCGCAACTCCGGTACCGCCAGCACTGAGGCCACCTGCACCAGCCTCCACCATTCCCCTGGAGATGGGAGGATCAGTTGGCCTCCCAAGGGGTGAGGCGGACCCCGGTATCAGATATTGCCAGCACTGAGGAGCCCCCTCTCGCCTGGCTCACTGGCACTGCCCTCTCCAACCCCGACACCAACCAGTACGTCCGCGTCGCCCTGGGACCCCGCGCCAATCCCGCAATGAGAGAAAAGACACTGGGGTTGCTGCTCCTCATCCTCGGAGGCCCCCACCCGGGACCGAAAGCACATTTCATCGTCCTTGTCACAGGAGCCGCCGGCTCAAGGTGAAAGGAGGGCCCGCTCGCCATCTGGTCATCTGACGCTCAAACAGCACTGCGAGCGTCTGGCACCAGCCAGAAGCCCCTACCGCTCAGGTTCCAAGGATCAGCACTGAGCCCGTTGGCACTGGAAAAGGCAGGATCCTCCCTCCCCCACACCACGCTTGCCCTCATCGGAGGAGTACGAACCGTCAGCAAAGCAGAGAGGCCGCTCTCCTCGATGGCACCACCCACCTCACCCGGTGTCGCCACCATCTGGGGCCCAGGACAAACATCAGCTGGCTATGGTGCTACCCCTGACCCATCAATTCCAAGACTGGTCAGGCCAGTGGGCCCAGTGGGACCCAGGGGCCCTCTCTTCCGTCCAGACCCAGCCATCCCCTTCCAAGTGGGAGCTGCTACCCCAGGCGGGCCAAGCGCCCCTTCAGGGCCCCAATTCTGAGGAAGACTCGGATCCAGGGACAGCCTCCTGCCCTGCTCCTCCTCCTCCCCTGATGAGGCAGTAACACACACTCCATCCTCACCATCAGAAGATATCAGGGCCCAGCAGGTAAGTAACCCTCCGATCTCACACCTTCATTTTACACTATTGCTTTTTATACTGTCACTTTTGTACTTTAATTCCTGATCAAAATATATCTACCAACTCAAGTATGAAGGACAGGATATGCAAGATCTGAATATTATGCTTCTTGTAACAAGACTAAAATCAGATTGTGATGGAATTATAAACTTGCCCTTTATCTATCCGCATAATTATTATTATTATTATTATGGTATTCCATTCATTACTTGTTTCCAACACCAAGTGTTGAGGATGACCTGCAAAACTAAAACGTGCATTTGTGCCTTTTGTTGCGTCTCTGTTATTTTAAAAGGACTAAAGAGTGTATTTAAGTATGTTTGTCCTGCTTGAGCCCTTACACACATCAGGGTTATCATTCCTTATCTTCACATCCCCACCTTGTATAGCCCAAGTAATTAGGTAAAATAGGTGTTCCCGAAAGCAAAGCAGAATTCTAACAATCAAAATAAGTAGGTTTTTTGTCTCCAGTCAGATTTCACCTCCCTCATGTCTGTGTTACCTCAGGTACTAATTCTCTAGTTGTCACAAAATACTGAAAGATGACATGAATATCTAGTGTAAACAAAAACAGTATCTTCAATTGCTTTTTGGAAAGGCAGCCTACTCTTTTCTTCCTTTTTGTAACTCACCTTTAACTTACCCCACACACTTCAGAGATATTGGTATATCGTGCAAATCACAGAGCTCAATTTGTCTCTTAAGTCCTTGGAGCGTTGCCTTCTTCAGATCAGATTTACAAACGGACAGAAGAGCTGAGAAGAAGCATCACTCAACTGTCAGGAGGGGTTTATAATACCTGTTATACTAAAAGAAGTAGGCATTCAGACAGATAAGATTATTGCACACTGAGGACAGGTCTACACTAGAAGTGCTACATCAGTGTAGCTGCACCGTTGCAGGTGTAGCGTTGTAGCTCATCTGGTAAAGATGTTGTATGCTGATGGGAGAGCGCTCGCCTATTGGCATAATTACTTGACCTCTGAAGGAGACAGAAGGTCCGTTATTGAGATAACGCTGATATAGCAATGCTTGGGTCTCTGTAACTTGTGTTGCTGGGAGGAGCATGTTTTTCACAGTATTGAGCAGGTGTAAGTTAGATCACCGTAAGCAAATAGTGTAGACTTTTCTGAGATGACAAAGAAGGGCTTGACAGTGCCTCCGTCCTGGAATATGGCATCTGGTCAAAAATTAGTGGTCTCATTGGATTAGGATAAATGCACCAATGCATTTAACTAGTATTTGTAAAGCTGAATTATCAGTATGCTAGAGTTTTAGGGAACTTGAACATAGGAAAAATGCCTTGATTTGCAAAACTTGTCATACAAACTTGTAACATAGCTATTATTTTTTTGACTATATCCTGCCAAATGAAATTTCATAGGAGTTAAATTATTTCTCTGTAGAAAACATAACTTTCAATAAATGTGCCATAATTATTTTAATATAATTTTATTATACTAGAAGTGTATTCTGATTTTATTTTATTTTTCATTTAGGTTGAAGATTGTAAAAATTTCTTTTAAGTGCAAACAGTTTTTTATTCAACTTAGGAAAGAATTGGTGAGTACTCATATTAAAATTTGGCCTTCTGAAAATCACAATGAAATTTCCCCATGAAGAAAAGATTGCATTATCTTTCCTGTGTTGTTATGCTGATTGTCTTTACCTAAAATAAAACATCCAGTTTCACCAGCTTTCTACATGATTCAATAATTATCCAAAGGCAATTAGATTGTTTGTTTTAAAACACTTCTGATTGTTTTGATTGAGTTGACTTACATATTAGATATGCAATTCTGTATTTGTAGACTGACTTGACTAGACTGCATTTAAATCAGTAAGAAGTGAAGCAAGTTGAAAATAAAACATGGCTTTGGTTTTAATTTTGGTCTCAATTTAATCAAGTTAAGTCAAAATTAAATATAATGCTTGATATTTATTTGAAGATTTTTGAGTTTATAAGCACATTTCTGATTAAATATGCAGGCTTTTAATTGTATTTGTTTGACTTTGTTCACACAGGCTGGCTTTGTCCCTCCTGAATGTAAATGGAAAATTGATGACAATCTCATATATAATTGTAGGCAACACGTTATAGAAATGTTACTTTTAGAGACTATATTTCTGAGAAGTTACTGTAGTTTTCTATAAAGAATGATTATTTTGCTGGTTGTGGTGATTGACATCTGAGTGCAATACTGTAAGGCTGCATAATCCTGAACTGGGTGAATAATGACCTGATACATGCCCCAAAGAGTCTAAATTCATAAGACAGATCACTGAGGAAGAGAACAGACATGTGAAGTGGAAAGACATAGTGCTTTGAA
Source organism: Pelusios castaneus (assembly GCA_007922175.1). Lineage (NCBI taxonomy): Eukaryota > Metazoa > Chordata > Testudines > Pelomedusidae > Pelusios > Pelusios castaneus. Next base: position 6,404,657 of record ML685777.1, read on the forward strand.
TGATAATGCCTATTCTGTTCCCAGCGCTGTCCCTTGGGGGGAGCGGGGCCCCGCCTGCGGGGGGGGGGGGGGGGAGGGAGTCAGAGCCTGCTCCAGTCCCGGCCCCAGCGGGAGCCAGCTCCGGCCAGGAGAGTGGGGCCGCCTGTGTGGGGGGGTGGAGCCGGATCCAGCTGCGGGGGAGGGAGCCGGCTGTGTGGGGCAGGCCGGCCCAAAGGCCGGGCCCCACATGCTCTGCCCTTGGGCCTGTCTGCTCCGCTCTGGGAGCAGGGAGGGCCAGCCCAGGGGCCGGGCATAGCCCTGCCGCCTTCGGCTGGGTGCCAAAGGCAGCGGGGTGACCGTGGGAGGAGGGGCTGCGACTCTCACGCGCGCGCGCGGGCTCCTCACTGCCCTGCTGGGAGCGGGACAGCGCGGGGCCATCACCCCGTTCACCCTCCCCAGGAAAGCCCTGTCTGTTCCACTGAGAGTTATACACTTGGAGCCCAAGCTTTTCAAAGCAGTGTTGCTTGGTGGTGCGTGCACGTGCCCTTACGTGGACTTTATGTTGGGGCCTAGCTATGAGCCATAGGAACATGCATATAAGCATGATAGTAGGTCTTCCTCCAAATCCGAGAATGATGCTGCACCTTCCATGAGTTCTGGCCTCAAAAGAGCTATGTGCTGCAAGACGCACAAGAATGGTAAGAAGCCACACCATTCACTGGCAATGCCGGAGCCATGACTTTCCTTGACTTTCCTGGCATCATTGGTCTCAAGACAGGTGCCTTTTTATCAGTTCTCACCTCATCAATAGATCAGTCTGGTGTGATGACCACCCCATATTCAGCCTATAGGATTTAATGCAGGCCAGATGGGCCAATTAACCCATTAGACAGTTAATTAGGGAGGCTCATCAGGCTGAAATAAGTGGGGCCTATAAACCCAGGAGCAGAAAGGAGAAGGGGGCTTCTGGGAAAAGACAAATGCTCCCAGGTGAAAGGATGTCAGTAGACACTGCAAGCAAGTGCTGGGAAAAGGGAGAGTTTGTGGGAATTGGGAGGCCCAGGGAGAGAAGGGGAACGTGTAGTAGGAAGCAGCTCAGAGATAGAACAATGGCTCCAGAGAAAGAAGGCCTATACTGCTGACCTAAAGGTCCCTGGACTAGAATCCAGAGAAAGAGTGTAGTCCTAGGTTCCCCTACGAGCCACTGGGTGAATAGCACAAAGGCAGTGAATAGGAACACTGTCTTGGGCTATCAAAAAGCTAGAACTTCCTCCCTCCTGGAAGGGTGAAATGTGGATAGTAACATGGGCGTAGGGCTGAGCCATGAAGGGGACTCTGTGATTCTCCTCCAAGTAGTGTCCCTGTGGGTTCTCCACTGTTACTGTGCGTGCATCCCCGCGCCATGGATCAGAGAAATTTCCGTCAGTGCTTGTCGGGGCTGCATGAGGTGACTGTCTTGCGGTGGCTTTGGTGCCCTTCTGTGCTTACGCGGCCCGACTCCCCACCCCCCGCCCCCAGTTCCTTCTCAACCATCCACAACTACGGACGGAGTCCAGCACTTCTCTTCACCATCTCCTTTCCTAGCTCTCTACTACATTTCCTTCAACAATTTCTCTTCTTTTCCCTCACTCTCTTTAACTGGACTTAGGGAAAAAATTGTGGTTCCTCATGCCTGGCTTGCCAGGTTTCAAACGCTGCGAGCTATGTTGAGTTGCAATCCCCCGTCCATCGGCCACCCCATCTGTATAAAATGCCTCGGAGAGGGGCATATCACCAGCAAATGCTCCCACAGTAAAAACATGAGTTCTAGAGCAAGACGGGACCATGATCTGCATCTAAAATTATTTCTCATGAAGTAATCCCTCAGACTGGCCTCGGACACAGGTGAAGAAAAATCTGACTCAGCCTCCAAAACAACCAAAAGCCACTTAGCCCTGCCACCGGGTTTTGAAAAGAAGAGAAGGTCGCCAACCCCTTCTCTGGAAACTAAAATAAAGCGTGGAATGGAGGCTTCGGCTTCTTCCAGCATGCAGACGGACAAGACCCTTAAAATGGTCGCTTTCTTCAGGCGCTGTATCCTTAGATACAAGGAAAAGCCGGCACCATCGCAGCAAACCCAACCATTGGCACCGAAACCGCCTAAAACAATGGCGCCATCCGTGCCGACTTCGGCACTGTCCGCCGTTATAAATGTGGATCCTGAGCCATCTCCACTGGCGGTGCCGCCCTCAAGTCCAAACATTAGTCTGGCACCGACTACTACGAGTTGACCAACACAAATAGATGAACAAGACACAGCACCAAGCACAGTATCGACAAAGCCTACCACCCGGAAATGATCAGAGAAAAAGAACTATATCGAATCCAACGTAGAAGAACTTCATCTCTCTCCTCCGTCATCTCCTCTTCACAGCACCGATGGCTCTCCCCACTTATCCACAGAGGGAACAATTTTACCTATTCCCTTCTCTAGCAAGGAAGAAGGAGAGTTGCCTCACCTTCCCTTCTTGCTGGAGCCCACGTCGTCTCACAGGCGAACTGAAAGGGGCTACAAACACGCTAATATGCTATATCTCTGGTACCCTCCACCATGGTATGGGCCACCTCCCAACTACCCACCATAATGGCTGGGATGGGACTCTTGGTCCAGGCATTCAGTGGTAAGCTGCCCCTCGACATCCAGGGCACACAGAACCCCAGAGCAGCCCTCACAACATCCTGCCTTACCTGAAGACGCGGAACAACCAGAACAGAGGAAGACTCCTTCCAGCATAACTCTTCATCACCAGACAAAGCCATAGTACAATCACTGCCCCCCACATCTGATTTTAAACAATTCCAAGATTTATTCAAAAGAGTAGCAGAGTCCCAAGAATTATCTATGCAAGATGTACCCGAATCACAACATAGACTGTTATGAATCATACAACAAAATGGTCCTCCCACATAGTTCTCCCGATGGATGAAGGGATATTGGAATCCGCCAACATCATCTGGCAGAAATCAGCATCAATCCCTACCCACCTGCAAGAGGACTGATAAAAAGTATTATGTCCCAAGTAAAAACTCAGAGTACCTTTTCACCCACCCATCTCCTAATTCCCTGGTTGTGGAGGCAGCCAATCATAGAAATAAACAATTCTTCAATAGATCTACTCTCCACGACAAAGATGACAAAAAACTGGATCTGCTGGGAAGAAAAGTGTACACATCATCTACTTACAGCTAAGAGTTTCCAATTATTCCATCCTACTGGCTAACTATGACTGTGACAACTATTTAAAATGAGCAGATTTTATTGAATTCATTCCAAAAGACAAACCACCACAGTTTCACACAATTATCAAAGAAGGGCAACTAATATCCAGAATGGCCCTCCAGGCGCCATTAAATGTGGTGGACACATTGACGAGACTCATTGCTACGGGCATCGTGATGCGTAGAGATTCTTGGCTGCACTCTGCTGACCTTCCAAAGCCCTTGCAAGCAATAATAGAAGACCTCCCATTTGACAAAAAGAAACTTTTTGCTGAAAAGACCGACGAAGTCATGAACACATCAAAAGACTCCTGAGCCACATTACGCACTTTTCGTATCTATACACCAGCCATGAGATGGAGGCCGTTCAGATATTAACCCTATAACCCACGATATCCTTTATAATATCACAGTCAGTACCAATATCAACGACAAAAAAGAAGACAGGATAATTTCAGAAACAGTCAACGTGCACAACGGAGGAGACAACCCTTCAACCAAACACCTGCAGTGCAGAATACTCCGACCAAACCTCAATTTTGAAAGTTTGGTCAAGGGTCCGCACACCACTCCGACACATCTGGAGCCTCTAACATCTTGCTGTTACCAAAACTCTCCTACCCTTCTATCAAGCCTGAATCCACATCACAACAGACAAATGGGTAGTAGAAGTCATCAGACCAGGTTATGTCATCCCATTCATATCAGAACCAAAATCACATTACCCTCCCTGTCCCTATTCAGGGACACCAATCATGAACAACTTCTGCAACAGGAGGCGCAGTACATTCTTCATATAGGAGCTATAAAGAGGGTACCACATCCACACAGAGGAAAAGGGATCTACTCTCCCTACTTTCTCTCACAGAAGAAAACAGGAGTTTTAGAGACCAATCCTCAGCTTACGGAGACTAAACAAATTTGTAAAACAACAAAAATTAAAAAAGGTAATGCGTAGTGACCATAATCCCAGCCCTAGATCAGCGCAATTGGTTTGTGGCCCTCAACCTTCAGGACACATATTTTCGTATCTCCATCCACCCTGCACATCAGAGATTCCTAAGATTCATTATTGGAGACGACCATTATATACAGTATATACAGTCCTACCATTTGGACTCTCAACAGCACCCACGGTATTCTACAAAGTTCCGGCAGTGATTGCCGCTCACTTACAAAAGCAAGATATCACAATTTTTCCATATCTCGACAATAGCCTCATAAAGTCACCCGACAGGGTACGAACACCTCAAGCAATACAAATTACTATGAACCTATTCAAAAACCTTGGCCTCTTGATAAACACAAAAAAGTCCACCTTGGTCCACGCTCAAATAGTAGAATTTATAGGGGCACACCTGGATTCCCTACAGGCAGTGGCTTTCCTACGAGATCACAGGTTCCAACATACAGTGAACCTAGTCACAAAAATCTGGGCCTCCCCGATAGTAACGGTCCTTTCCTGCCTCCAACTTCTAGGCCACATGGCCTCCACGACATTCGTCATGAAATACACACGTCTCCATATGCAATCTCTACAACTGTACCTCGCAAAACTATACAAACCACACAAACACAGTGTGCAAAGGACACTATCACTACTTATAGAAATAAAACAATCGCTACAATGGTGGATAACACCCCACAACATGAACAAAGGAATACCATTCATACAACAGCCTCCCTTAGTAGTGATATGCACAGACGCTTCTCTAAACGTTGGGGGGCACACTTACAAAAACAGCATCAAACGATCCAAGGAAAATGGAATCATCAAAAATCCTCTCTGCATATAAACTTTCTGGAACTTGGAGCGGTGCACAATGCATGCACTCACTTCCACAATCACATAAGACACAAACAGGCAAAAATTATGATGGACAACATCGCATGCATGTTTGTATAAACAGGCAGGGCGGAGCTCGATCGAACTCTCTATGCATCGAGGCCATAAAGTATGGAATTGGTTCATCAAAAACATCACGTTATCTGCAGCATATCTCCCAGATACCCAAAATACAATCTCAGACTCGCTCAGCAGAACATTCACCCACAACCACGAGTGGGAACTTCACGACACTGTTCTGAACTACATATTTGGCCTATGGGGTCACCCACCACTAGATCTCTTTGTCACCTACTACAGCTGCAAATACCCATCCTTTTGCTCAAGAGCTGGTTTGGGCACCAATTCCAAGGGATACACGTTCCTTATAACATGGAACCAGAAGTTATCTTACGCTTTTCCCCCATTACCATTAATTCACAGAACTCTACTAAAAATCCGACAAGAATCGGCAACAGCCATAATGATGGCCCCACCATTGCTGAGACAACCATCATACCCCCTACTGACACAAATGTCATCAAACCACCAATCACACTACTGCTACAACACGATCTACTGTACCAGAACAATGGTAGAACACTTCACCCGAATCTGAAACAGCTACACCTCACGGCTTGGTTCCTCTCTTGTTCCAGGAAGAGGACTTATAATGGTTGGGTTCAGTGAGATATGTTCTCCTGAACAGTAGGAAATCAACCACACGCAAAACTTACCTGCAAAAATGGTGCAGATACTCCAACTGGTGCTCCCAATCAAAGGTCATCCCCGGCTCCACACTGATTCACCTCATACTTAAATACCACCTTCACCTGAAACGAATATAAAATCATAGAAACATAGGGATGGAAGGGATCTCATGAGGTCATCTAGTCCAACCCCCTGCTAAAAGCAGGACCATTCCCATTGCCCCGACCCATGTCCCCCCGTCCAACGCTGAGACCATTAATGCTGAGTCATGACCTGCACCTGTGCCCTGTATTGGCAGGGATCTGCCCCGATTCCCTGTCACCAATCCCTGTGCCCAGTCAAGGGGAGACACACCCTGGTGGTTCGGCCACTGGGGCCCCCAACTTTAGCCTCACCCCTACAGTTGCTGGCAGCTGACCCTTTCACGCTATGTTGTAGCTCTCTCTTTATATACCTCACTGTTCTTAGAAACAGTTCTCATCCTCATGTGCTCAGTCTTGACCATTACCTCAGAATTTTGATGGACAGCTGACCTTTAATACAAGTTGTGACTGGAGTGGGTGGGGTTTGACCAACGAGCTGCTTAGCTTAGCTGACTTTTGTCACCCCTCCCTTACTGGACATGCTCACTAGTACTGTGCTTCTGCCAGTCAAGACTTTGCTTGGGCAAGCTTTGCGCATCACTGTTGTATACCTCAGAGCTGTGATTCTGGAGAGAGAGACAGACAGACACTCAGCTATTTACAAATCCTGACTTCTTACTGAGCATGTTGAGGATCTGAAGCATCCATCTCAGGGTAGAGTGACTTTTGCTTATTCTGAGTAGAGATTAGAAATACAAGGTAGAAACAGAAGAATTTCTCTAGTAATAGTACCCAAGAAGAAAGAGGAATGGAGATGGATTTTGTTACCGTGACACCTCAGCTGCTCAGTTTGCAAGCCAAAATTTCATATGGTTACGCCTGTGGCCATCATTTCCTCACTAAAAAAAGGCATGTGGTTTATGGCTCTTGACATGCAAGACACCTACTTCCGTATCAAAATAGGAACCTTCTGTGGCTCAGATATGAGATTTCAAAGTGGGGCATTAACACTTCCCAACACAGGGTTCTCCCATTCGGACTCACCATCTCCACAAGTTTTTACAATGGCTTTCTTTATGGTAGTCTCATCTATGATGTCAAGGAATCCTTGTCCTCCCATACTTGGAAAACTGGTTGCCGGCAGCACAATCCAAAGAGGAAGCTCGAACATCGACATCCTAGCTTATTCTTCTTGTCTCGTCCCTAGGAGTGAGCATCCATGTTTTTAAAAATCAGCTTTGTACCCTACTCAGTCCCTGGAATTCATAGGAATGCGCCGCATCAATGCAACCTGTGCACGAGTTTATCTGCCACAGGACATATTCCAGAGCCTACCGGACCAAATAGTTCTGATAACCTCCAACCATTTGGTTTTGGCCAGGACCTGCCTCTCCATCCATGTGCCCATGTGTCATGCCCTTCGCCCCTCCACCTTCTCGGTATAAAACTGTAGCTGTGAAGAGTCTATTCTCTTTTGTGCCAATCAGTGGACACCATACTCATCTCTCCTCTTTGCTGGTGCATGGACACCATACTCATCTCTTCTCTTTAGTGGTGGACAGACTCAATACCAGTGTGCTCCAGGATGCCCTTCTTCACTGACCGTGACAGTCATGATGGAGACATCACTCAGGCTGGGTGCTCACACAAGGCACCTGGATCATGCAAGAGGCCAGGAAGCCCATGCAGATTCTCAAACTTCAGGCAGCATGTAAAGCACTTCACACGTTCTTACCAGCTAAATGCTATTGCTGTGTCTTCGCCATGTCAGACAGCACCACAGTAAACTACATAAACAAAAAGAAAGGCACAAAGTCCCCAGTGCTGTGTATGGAGGCAATTTGCCTCTGGGGATGGTTCATAGAACATTGTATCCTTTTGTCAGCAGCGTATCCCCAGGTTCCAAGAATGTGATTATAGATTCTCTCAGCAGGAATTTTGCAACCGACTACAAATGGGAGTTGTGTGATACAGTGATTGTGGATATTTTTGAGGTACACCAGTCAGAGGTATTCTGAGGTACACCAGTCAGAGACCTCTTAACATCTCATACCAACACCAAGTGCACCTCATATTGCTGCAAGTGAGTACTTGGTGCCACTCACTGGATGACGCTCTGGTTGTCAGTTGGTTAAACTGGACAAACAATACCTCCCTTCCCTTTTTCCCCACTACTCCTGTTCCTTGTCCTGCACAACCTCCTGAAGAAGAGAGTGATGGCCATTCTGATTGCTTCGTTCTGGCCTCACCGATTTTGGTTCCCTCTTCTTTGCAGGTCAAAACAGCCTCCACTGTTGCTCCAGACATTTCCAGAACTGCTAACACAACACAACAGCAGACTCAGGCATCCAGGTCCATTGATTCTGTACCTTACAGCATGGTTTTTGGATGGACATCTCTGTCAGCATGAGAATGCTGATTGGTAGTGCAAGATCTCCTTTCCAGTAGCTGAAAGGACTCCATAAGGTAATCCTATCAGACCAATCCTTCACCCATTGGACCTAACAACAAGGTCTTGTTCCCGGAGCTGTGGACATCCCTTTGTTCTAAGGCTGTCTTTTCCAACTCAAGGCCTTTGGATTCACTCTCAGCTCTATCTGAGTGCTTGCAACCACTGTTTTCCATCCTCCAATGGAAGAGCATTTGATTAACTAAATATCCCCCCATTCAGCCCATCACTCCCCAATGGGACTTCAACCTAGTCCTTAACTCTTCAGTTAACTCTCCCTTCAAGCCACTGACCTCCTGCATTCAATCTCACCTCTTCATGAAGGTTGCTTTCCTTGTTGCCATTATCTCAGTGAGGAGGATTGGTGAGCTGAGAGCCATGATGGTAAACTAAACACCCCTTTCATTGCCTTCCATAAGGACAAGATCTCACTACGATGGCATCCCAGGTTTCTCCCAAAAATGGTTTCACAATTTCCACCTCAACCAACTCATGCATGTGTGTACCTTCTTTCTAAAACCATCCGCCTTGAATGAGGAATGGTGGCTTCACTCCCTCAATGTGCAGAGGGCCCTGGCCTTTTACATACAACGGACAAAGCCGTTCTGGAAATCTCGGAGGCTGTGTATTGCCATAGTGGAGAGAATTAAAGGAGAGGCCATTTCCAAGTGGAGGATCTCTTAGTGGGTCTCAGGGTACACTATGCACTGCTGTCAGTTGCCAGGATGCTTCACACCAGATGGCAAACAAGCTCCACTAGAGCACAAGCCTCACTCCATGATGTACCCTATATATGTAAGGTGGCCACATGGAATTCAGTACATACCTTTTCCTGTCACTGCTCAGCATGTGATTCTGCTATGGATGCCTCATTCAGCTCAGTGAACCTCTGTTCTACGGTTCTGTCATCTCCCTCACACTCTCCTCCTCTCTAGGTACTGCTTGTTGATCACCCTCAGTGGAATTCAGTAGGGACCATCACATAAAGAAGAAAAAGAGAGGTTGCTTACTTGTCACTGGTTCTTTGAGATGTGTGGTCCCTAGCTGTATTACAGTCCCACCCTCCTCCTCCTCTGTTGTAAGTTTGCAGTGGAGAAGGAACTGGAGATGTGGATGGTGCGCCCCATTTTTTGCCTCAGGCAAAACCAGAAGAAATACAAAGGTTGATGCATGGACTCTCAAACAATACTATTTTTAAAAGCTCTGGCTCTCGGTGCATGGCACGTGCGCATAACCCTCAGTAGAATACAGGTAGGGGGCTACGCATCTCAAAGAACCTCCAGTTACAGGAAAGTAATCTCATATTAATACCAAAAATATAGTGATACGGTTAATGCGTCAGTTTAGGTAGTAAGCCTGTCTTGATAAGTCTCTTGTTTATTGTTTAAAGGAAATCAGTGGACCGCTAAACTAAGCAGATTGAGAAGGTGGGTTTTTGGGGAGATGTGTTTGATGTACAGTATTAAGGAAGATATTCCAAATATAGGAGAAGACAAGTAAAGTAATTGTCAGAGATGGAAAATAGCATATTAGGGATAGAGAGGGAATAGGTGTGCTGCAGGATCTTACCAGGAGAGTTGTTGGTGACCAGTAATACAACTGTAGCCCGTAACAGAACTGTTCAGTCTTAAAAGTGAGATTGAGTTTGAAATTGGTGCAGAAGGAGCAGTCAGGTTAGAGGAAGGAACTTATAAAGAAGGTGATGTGTTCAGACTGGCAGGCAAGTTTCGACAGTTGTCTTTGGGAGAACGGTGAGTATCACTAAGGCCAGAGGGATGCTTACAGAAGTCCGGCCTGGAGCATATTAAGGCAAAAGTAAGGGCTTTGGTGGTGTAGGCATTGAGAAGAAGGGATGGATTTTGCATGTTTCATGCAGGAAGAAATGGCAGGAATTAGCAACAGCATGAATTGAGTCATGAAAGCGAGAACAATTAAGGATGATGACAAGAATGTGAGTTTGAGGAATCTCTCAATAATGTGATAAAACATATATGTTAAATACTATTTATGGGGGGAAAGGCAGTTTTTAAATAGTACACTGACCTGTAATATCCCAACTGTCATATTTTGACTCCACGTGTGTGTGCATGCAAAGTCCATTGAAGTTTGCAGGAGTGGAGTAGCTGAGTGTGAGATTCGAATTTGTTTTTAAATCCTTCTTAGCGATTAGAATAGCAATATCTAAATTAATTTGTTAAGCAAACAACTTTGAAGTTTGTAACAGGTCTAATCATCTCTGATGTCTGAATTCTACCACTCATAAGTGAAATTAAATCAGATTCTCTGGGATGAGTTTTTCAGAGGCTTGCCTGAAGTCTTATCTCCTATTACACATGTTGACCTTTGTGTGACTTTACAAGAAATCATGTGGCTTAAACCCCATGCAGTGCTTTAAAAATTATTCTATATAAACACTTCTGAAAATATTTTAAAAATAAATCTGCCAATAGGTAAGAAGTTTCTTTTGTATATGAATTAATAGAATTGTTTTTCTGGTTTTAAAGATTTGTGTAAACCAAGAAAAAATAGAGATACTCCTAACCAGAATACTCAGTGGCGTAGTGAAGGTGTCTGGTGCCCAGGGGCCAAGCCTACATTTGTGCTCCCCCCAGGCACCCCACGCCTTGTAGCCCTCTCCCACTCAGTGCCCCCCTGCAGCCCGGCGCCTGTGGGCTTGGCCCCCCACGGCTCCTCCCTATCGCTATGCCACTGTGAATACTCTTATGAAAGCAAATTCTATTTATCTGAAACACTTTATTATCCAAATGTTTTGGAAGTTCTCTGAGCTGTTCAAATAATCAGGGTTTACCTGCACTGCTACATAGCTTGAGATTTTGATATGATTATCAGTCACACAAGCAACTTTCTCACAGTTCCTGTTGTGACTTCAAAGTTATTTGGAATGTATGTAGTGGCAATCCATAGAAGTTTACCATTGTCACCAGAGAATTAGACCCTTTAAATTAGTTCTGAGGAATTAGGTTGAAAATTAAGATTTTTCATCGACTTGTGAAGGGAGTTAGTGATCATAGGTAACATTTCTGAAAGTGACTTAGGTACTTGAAAGGCCAAATCTGATTGATTTTTAAATTTTACATTTATCTGAAAAATGAGAATTAGGTTTGTTAGTCACTTTGATGCTTTTGAATTACCTGATATGCTTACGCCAACCCTTCTGACTATAATTTGGTTTCATGAAATATTTTGTGTCAAGAAATTTCAATATTTCAGCTTTGGGAGGATAAGGAATTTAAAGAACTCTTTTGGAGTCCTTTTTATTTTACTTATTTTTTTCTCACACAATGGAAGTTTTGACTTGTGGTAAACTGTCCTGAAAAAACTCTATTATTAATTATTTATTATTGTTGCTTTTAAGTATTTGAAATGGCTTCTGCTTACCCAACCTAAATTACTGTGTACTTTTTTCTTAAAATAATTACATAATGTGCTTGAAAAGTGTTGTTAGTTTAAAAGCTCTGGAGGTGGAGATCCTTTTTGCTCACAGAATAGAAACTGCATGCATAGCAGCAGTACAGTCTTTCTATATTTTCCAGCTCTACCAATTAACAAACATAAAGGTCAAGCACCAAACAACTAAGCTTAGCAAATGTTCTAAATTTGGAACACAGTGAATTATTATTTCTCAAGAAAATAGTTGAGGGAAATACTATTATGCCAAGACTTCAGGAAAAGGCTCTTGCAATCCCTTAACTTTCTCTTAATGTGATTGTTTGGGGATGATCAGTGTTTACTGGAGCATAATCAGGTTGGAACAAATACCTGCATCGACAAGTAAATTAAGCTCTTACTTTTAAGCGCTGCTTATCAGATGCATACAAACAGTAAGGATTTCATTTTCATTGCTTAGAGAGTTCAGACATGAATAGCCAAATATAAGACAAACTCATATTTTAACACTTAATTGTCATCTTCATAAAACTGATCTTTAGTTGAATCTACAAATTGTATTGACCACTCAAACTACCAGAAACTTATTCAAGTTGTTATTCCTATAATAAACCAGGACTTAGGCTATCTCTGTATTAGGAAGTTTTGCCAGCAGACAGCTGTGGCTGACATGCATACGGCCATCCTTGGGTCAGTGGAGTGCGTTCTCACCAGGACCACTTTCACCTCCCTAAAGTGGCAGTGTGGGAGAACTGAGTGTACAATCTCTTTGCTCCCTACTGCCGCACACACCTTCCACCCCCAACAGGGTTCCGGCACCACGGCTGCAGCCACGGTCTGGTGGAAGCACAGGGCAGCACTGTATTTCCCAGTCCTGGGCACAGTGTAGCTGCAGCCCCTGGGACTGCTCCCAGCCCGAGCACCCCTGCCACCGCCACTGGCTCCCCTTGCCCTGCTTACAGGCTGACTTTTGTCGACAAAACTTCCTTGTGTAGACAAGGCCTTGGTCTCTGAGTGGACACTTAGTTATTTGGATTTATAAAAATATGTCAAACAGTATTCTGGAGATCTGTTTAAAAAAAAAAAACAACCCAAAAATGCAAACAACACTGTGTTTGGTATATTTCTCAGTTATGTTGAAATGCACAAGTAACACAGGAATTAAATAGCTTTAGTTGAGGCTAAATTTGACGTGCTTTATAATATTAAATTAGTCTCGACAGTGATGAATTTTTCAAACTGTTCTACATTTTTTTAAAATTGCTTTATATGCATATTTTAAAAATAGTTTTAAATATTAAAGGTTTTAATCACAGCAGCCATCAAAGAGGCAAATGCATTATCTGTTAATTACTTAGGTTTATTCTGTAATTTGGCAGTGCCGTGAGGCATCAGCATAAGTAAAGCCCAGATTATGGTGCTGACAGAGCCCACAAGAGGGATGTGATTGGTAAAGTGCTCTAACATGCTATGCTCTAGCTGCCCCATGCAGACCCTGTTGATACAGACTAAAAGGTATTTTGCTCCCTGTAATGTAGGCCGGTTGTACCCTCTAGAATGCCTCAGCAGGGTCTACACAGGGCAGTTAGAACACAACATACTAGTGTGCTGTATAAATCACACCCCTCCGGAGCACTTTGCCATGCTGCGTAGATAAGCACTTTATTTGTGCTTAAATAATTCACTGAAAAGAGGTTATGATGGAGCAGATAATGCATTTTCTCTGTTAAAACTCCAGTCATTACAAATTCTACCTCTTTGAGTGCATGTTTATGTCCATTCCATACTAGGTAGATGTGTGCCACATGCACAGTTGCTCTAGATTAGTGTTTCCCAAACTAGTTTGGCCACGGGACACCTTTGGTCTTAGAATATATTGACAGAACATACATGCTGGTCTGGTGGGGGTGGGGGTCAATGTATGTACAACCTAAATACTATTCAAATACCTTAGTATTTCTGATACACACATAATTTCATATTTAATATTTCAGAAGGAAAAATATTGCTAACATTGACATTTTTTCACATAACACCTATTCACATTGTGCAGAACACCATTCTTCCACAGAACACAGTTTCGGAAACACTGCTCTAGATATTTTCCTTTCGTGGGATCCATAGCTCTAGCGCCCTCTGTGCTCCTGTGCGTATGCATTGGTATAAAGAGTGCCTTCAGACCCACACCCTCTCAGTTCTTTCTTACTGCCCATGATGGTTGCTTGGAACTACTTTGCTCCTGAAAGGCTTTCTCAGTGGTTTGGATTCTAGTCTTCTGTTTATAGTTTTGTAGTAAGCTTATTAGTTATCAGTCAGTATTAGTATACATTGTGTAAATAGTTCCACATCATTGAGAAACTTCTTCTCACGGACAGGCCATGCCCTGGTCCCCAAGCTTCAAGCCATGTGCCTCATGTGACAAGCCCACACATTCGAGCTATCTCATGTGCCTCAAGGAAGCTCATATTAAGAAGTACAAGATCTGCAGGGGCTTGAGACTATGTACTCAGAAAGACAGGGACTTTCATCTGAATGTTCTGCTCATGGAGGCAGAACTCAGACCATCCTTGGAACCATGCCGCTCTTAATTGGCACTGAGCATTTAAGCCTCTATGTGAAATTCTCTACGGGCACCATGCTCTTCCCAGCTGTTCTCTATCCCCAGTGCTGAGGAAGAGGCACAAGAAACTATGCACTCAGAGAGGGTGCTTTCCAGTGTCAAAGAGAGACAAACAGCAAGCAGTTGATGCAGTGAGACCCATGCTGGGTCACTTATTCTCCCAGAACCAAGGTTGGCTCTGACAACTCCACCTAGGGCACTGAGTCCAGTTTGAGATGCACCTCTGACTTCTGGGAGCAATGATGGCACCTTGTGCTTGTGGGCCCTCTTGACTCCAGAGGCTTTCCAGTCTGCAAAGGATTCAGTGTCCCGCCCACACCCCAAAACTCCTTGCCAGCCCTGGTTACTGGCTATAGAACAGTTCAGGAGCTGGTGAGCTCCATCTCAGCAGTGACCTTTGTGGCCTCTCCCAGAGAAAAGCCCTCTTTAGCCCCACCCCAGCAGTCCCCAGACCAGTGTCTGTCTTTAATTCCCTGGCACTGCCTGCAGGTAGAAGAGGGTACGGCTCCACCGTGGTCTCCAAGCAAAGAGTCATTTTGGGAGAGCAGTGTGCATGGGCTTGCACGTGTTTTGTCACGAGGTTTGCCAATGCACACAGGCTAGCCATTCTCATTTCCTTCTCAACTGCCCATGGTTAGAGATGGAGCCTTTGCCAACTGTTCACAGATCATAAACTTTTAGATTTGCACATTTTAGAGTCATTTGAAGTGTCTTGTTTGTTTTTGCTCTTCCAATTGTTTATTTGGCAATGTCTTTTTAAAAAAAGAGAGAGATGAAGAAAGGACTCTGTTCTTTTGTCATCCCCCAGATGGGGAGGACCCCTCTGGACAACGGTATGTCCAGCTCTCTGGGCTTCAGGAAGTGCTGCACTTATAATGAGACAAACCTGGTCACAAACAATCACACCCAGTGCCTCAGCAAGGGCCACATCCAGCAGAAGTGTTCCTTTTGCCAGCAACTCCAGATGAGATCCCACAAGGAGAGAGAGCTTCACTAAAAAAAATCACCTTTATGGAGGCATCTCTTCACCCTCTGGCCTCCAGCAGGCGTGAGTCTTCCTCTCAACCTTTGACTTTGATAGTGGATCTAAGAAATGTGTTGGGGACTCCACACAAGTCAAAAAAACAAACAAAAAACCTAGCGGACAGCCCCCTCAATGGGCCCAGGGATAGCCAATAGTAATCACTATCTCTCTCAGTATCCCAGGCATCACCAGCACCAAAACCACAATTCAGCACCCATACCTCACAGTAATGGCCTGTATCTGGTATGTCGATAGACCTCTTTGTGCAAAGGTGCTGCATCTTTAGTACTGAGAGACAAAGGGAAATGACCTAAAATGCTCCCAGTGCACAAGTCAACATCAGGACGGTCGGTGTCAATGGAGAGACCGGTACAGACAAGGTCTCCATCACCCCTGACACCAGAATTCCATCAGGCTCATCACACATGATGGAGGCACTCGACTCTCCACCCCTCATTACCAAGATTATTGCTGGTACAGGATATCTCCCCACAAACATGTCATGCTTCTCCTCTCTCAAGTGAAGTTAGATGGCAAGCTGGAGGGAATTTCACAGTACTCCTCCCAATGTCCATATGGGACCCGCTGTCAACAGACTCCAGAAATGTACAAGCAGATGGCACCACCACTATCTTAGTATAGCTGGGCCACCTCCACTAGATCCTATGGCATCACAATACCCATACCAGTATCTATGGGCGGTGCACAAGCAGCCTGCTTCATGGCTTTCAAGAGTTTCCCAAGGGCCCCCAGCTTCTGTCAGCTACAGCATCAAGGGCCTCAGAACCTCAAAAAATGGAGCAAGAAGATGATACAGGGGCAGAGAAAATACCCAAAACCATAACTTCGTCTTTCTTGGCAGAAGTGGTCATGCCTTCACCATCTGCTATGACAGATGACTTCTGCTTGTTTCAGGATTTGGTGAAATGAGTAGCTGACACCCTCCACATACTATTGGAGGTGGTCAGACATGCACCATCAGCTCATCAATGTCCTACACTCTTCATCCACCTTTGAAATTGCCCTCCCTGTTCACACGGCTATCTTGGACCCAGCTATGGTGATGTAGTAAACCCTATTGGTAATCCCAATGTACAAGCAGGAGAACAAGAAATATTATGTCCCCACAAAGGAATTAGAATTCCTTTTATCCCACTCGCCACCAATTTCATTGTGGTGGATGCTGTAAACTTTAGGAGCTAACAGCATCATTCCAGTGCAGTGCACTATGATAGTACTCGAAAACTTGTTCGCACTGTGGCAAATGCTGTTCAAAGACCTATTCATCACTTACAAGGCTTCAGAGATCGGATAGCACTCTTTGGGCAATGTTCTCCTTCTCACCTGGGACAAGGAACTCTTTTATGTCTTCCCTCCATTTCCTCTTCTGCTGAATGTCCTGCTAATATAATCCTGATTGCTTTTACTTGGCCAAGACAGACCTGGTACCCTTACCTGATGCAGCTCACGGTGTGTTAATGAATCTCCTTTCCAACCACTCCACACCTTCTCTCACAGAACAAACGTGGGGATTCTTTGCCACAAAGCATTGTCACAGAACCTAAAAGTTCATGCTCAAAGGAAGTACAAGAGGTTCTGTTACTCAGTAGAAAGTTCTCCACACAGCAAAGTTACCTGTAGAAATGGTCCAGGTTTCAAATGTGATACATGTCACAACAAATCTCGGCAATGTCAGCAATTCTTCTACATGTTTTGGAATATACCAGATTTATTTCTGAATTCTAAGTTCATCTAGCAGCCATCAGAGCGTTTCACCACCCCATAGAGGGATACTCAGTACTATTGCACCCACCCACCAAAAGATTCCTTAAGAGTATAACAAACCTCTTTCCTCAATATCCTACTGTCTCATGGAATCTAAACCTGGTGCTAAAAGGGCTGATAAGGTCCTCCTTCAAACCTATGGCCATCTGTTTGCTCACATACCTGTTGATGAAAACGGCTGTTCTGATATAAATTACCTTGGCTTGAAGAATAGGGGAGATAGCAGCACACATTGTCCTTCCCAGATAAAGTTACACTCAGGCTTCATCCAAAATTCATCCCTATGGTAACCTTCTCCTTTCACATGAATGGTCAATTCACCTTCCATTCTTCTACCCTAAGCCTCACCAAGGTGTAAGGAGGCTGTACTGCATACCTTAAATGTTAGAAGAGCCCTAACGTTCTGTCTCATTAGGACAAAAGCCTTAAGGAAGTCCCCAAAGCTGCTGTTCTCTACAACAGAAGATAGGATTGGTTATACCAAGCTCCCCCAACAGCCAGCTCTTCCAGCACCTGCTTAACATTGCTCTGCTCTTCCTGCTAGTAAGCACAATAAAGGTATCAATGACACTGAGTTGACTATCTCAGCTGTCCTTGAGTTTAACAATGACCTGTACTTTCTTCTAATCCTTGAACTCTCATATGTGCATGCTTGCCTGCTTACTACTTCTCCTCCTCTAAACCTTTAGGACTAAGGCTTACTCCCTTCCTCAGTCCATTTGGAGTTTTGGAACGGGAAGGCAAGGTGTTTGGGAGGTCTCTTTCTTTTGTCACAACATCTCAACAGAGTAGGTGGGAGATGGCCTTTTGGCAGCAACATCCTCTCTCTTGCCAGCTGAGAGTTATTTCAGCCTCACTAGATACCGGGAGTGACCCTGACTCGGTGCTGAACTGAAAGAAGGTTCATTTAAGAGGAAAAGTGGATATAAAATTTTACTAGTAAAATTAACAACGTGCACACACTATTGTAGTTATTCATAGAAGGGTTTTAAAATGTGTAAAGTTGGGGTGGTTAGAGTGGCACTTCAAACACGCCCTGAACTAGAATGCGTTGTACTTTTTGAAAACTGTCAGTGTTATCAGTAATCAATACTAATTTTAAATGCATTTCCTAAGCATGATAGGAAGCATTATAATTTTTCTAAAATCAAATTTTACTTTTCTTTTTTAGCATGACTCTAGAGAAATGTTACTGGGATTCAATATGGTGAATTATCGAGCTTGTAAGAATTTATGGAAAGCTTGTGTTGAGCATCACACATTTTTCCGACTGGACAGACCACTGCCTCCTCAGAAGAACTTTTTTGCACATTATTTTACTTTGGGTTCAAAGTTCCGGTACTGGTAAGTAACTGTTGGCTGCAAAAAAGGCTGATGATATTCTGGGATATGAAGTTAAGACAAGAAGAAAGGGGCTTAATATGTAGAAAGAGAGATTTAGGTTAGATATTACAAAGTTCTTTCTAGTTACAACAATAGTTAAACTCTGTAGTAGGCTTCCAAGGGAGATTGTGGAATCCCTGTCATGAGAAGTTTTTAAAAACAGATTGGACAAACGTACGTCAGGTATGATCTAGGTTTACTTGGTCCTGCTAGAGCTTGAGGGATGAACTGGATGACTTCTCAGGGTCCCGTCTAGCCTTACATTTCTATGATTCTACAGGGGAAGATGGCAGGAGAGGGAGGGAAGAAAATACAATTAATGAAAAAAAGGCTATATTGGGGTAAGCTGTATTAAATTTGTCACAATTCAAGTAACTTTTGGCTCCTCATGACTGACATTTTTCTCCAGTTTGCTCCTTACATACGCATGGTTCTGTAGGACAGCTGGAGATTTTTTTAGATTACATTTACTTTTAATATTTTCAGCATCAAAAGTAAATGAAACAGGGAAATACTCATAATTATTGAGCTTTGGATAGTATATCAGATTTTAGCATCTTAAAAGGTAACTTGATAACAATTCACATTGCTTATTAGACAATATGAGTTTGTGGCAGTCAATATTCACTTCATCTGTGATTATTTTTCTTAGCTGTTTATCTAGAATATTTTGGAAATTTTATAATTGCAACATCAACAACTAGAATGAGATTTGACATTTAAATTAGATTGAACCTTGCAAGCTGTATGTCTTAATTGGCTACTAAAAGGGAGCACTGTTATCAGTTGAGATGTTCAAATTCAGAGTAAAACAAATAAGGAGTGTTGTGGCACTTATAAAGACTAACACATTTATTAAGACATATGCTTTTGTGGGTTACAATCACTTCTTAAGATGTGTGAAATGAAATTCAGAGTATCATCACTCATGTCTTCTAAATCACTGGTTTGGTCCTTCTGAAACTGACCGAACTTCTCTTCAGTACCCTAGAGAGTGTGTATCCTGAAGTCCTATCTACACTATATAATTGATAAATCACTGGCAACATTTTGAACTTGCAGTGAAAATAACTTAGGTTAGTTAGAACTTATGCCTATCTAACAACTATTTCAGTTGTGTATTGGCCAGACTTGCATCTACTTAGTTACTTGTTACAGTGTTGACAAGAAAATGCATAATTCCTAAATATGGTAAAATATATATATATATATATGGTTGGCAATTTTCTCTCTCTTATACTCTCACGTTATTCAGATAAGCTGTATTACAAATTCACAGTTAAAGGAACGGCATTAAAATGTAGTACTAAGTTACAGAATTTGATCAGAAAGGAATACTCAAAGGGCTGTGGAAGTCTCCCTCTGACATATACTGCGAGGATGGCCTAGTGGTGAGAATTCTAGCCTGGAATTTTTCTACTTCTCATGAACTTCACTTACACATGCACACAATCAGTGTGGAGGTTGCACCAAAGACTGTAGAAACTCTTTAGCAATTCCTTTTTCTAGTAACATGGAAACACACAAATATCTCCTAACCTACATCCCACCCCTCACCTCTTTACCTGTGGTACTTGCTTGTCTTTCCACCTCTGCCCTTCACAAAAATGGCAGAGCCCCAGAGAAGTTGGAGGGCAAATGAAGATCCCCCAAAGTACACAGAAGGAGCGTTTAGTGAGACAGGAGGAGAACCAGGAGAGGACAATCATGGAAGGCAATATATCAAGAAGAGCAGCACGGTCAACTGTATCAGAGGCAACTGACAGATCAAGAAGCATGAGGATGGGTTACTGGAACACAGTATTCTGGTGGCAGCTGCACCAGTGCCAAATACAGGGGTAAAATAACATCTCTACTCCTGTTTGACATTCCCCTATTTATGCACCCAGCCCCAGCGATGCACTGGACGCTCACATTCAGCTGATTATTCACGATGACCTTCCAGTGGCGTACAGTGGATCTCCAGCACCTGGGATCCACACCTGCATTTGGATCCCCTGCCTAGTGTTTGCCCCCCCTCTCTCTTCCCCTCCCTGTTCCGGCATATACGCCAAGCTCCACAGCCTCAAGGACTCTAGTGTTTCTTATACCCACCCATAAACAGCTTTCACCTAATTGCCTCTCTACTCATTACCATATATGTCCCCTATATGCTAATTACCTACATTGGGTTCTTACCCTTGACTACACGTCCTCCAGTTGTGCCTCTGCACTCGTTGACAGCGTAATGCACTAGGAAGGTGGAGACGGAGCACCATGTAGCTTTCTGGCAGATCTCATGCTGCGGATGCCTGCCAGGATGGCGGAGGTGTTCACCTGCATCCGCGTGGAGTGCGCCTTGATCCTGCCCTGTCCTGTCACATTCGAGTTCACCTGGTATTTTGTGATGCATTTTGGAGATCCAGTTGAATATTGCTGGGCAGTCCTATGAAGTTGTATGGTTTATATATACGACATACAGTTTTTATACCATTGTTGATTAATTCAACATTGCATCTAGTTTTGACCTAGTATTTGTACAGAACCTGTATCTAGATTGAGAGCAACCTAACTCGCCTGGTCACAGATTCTGTGCCTTTTGGGAGGAGGGCATTATTTTCAAGGGACTGTCTTTATGTTGCATGTTCAGAGGTGCAGAGATGTCAGTGAGGCTCTTTGGTTTCCACAGTGTTATACCACTTAATACCTGCTTAGTGCTTTGAATCTTATCTTGAAAGAGCCTTAATTTATTCGCACCTAATGTCTTTGAGGGAGCTAAGTACTGTAACCTACTTTTTATAGATAAGGAAACTGATGAAAATGGGGGTGACTTTCCCAAGACTCCAGAGGGACTGGTGTTGGAACTCAAAATAGAAGTCATTAATTCCTTTCTCCCACTCTTGTAGTCATTCCTGCAGATCATGCTATCTCTTTTATTATCATATGTATGTTTTAGAGATAAGGAATGATAATTCTTGCTCTGGGAAAATAGTTCATCATAAACGCCTATTCACTCAACCACTTTGCCCATAGAGCTTTGTGTAATTATTTTGTTCAGTTGTTTTTAAAGGAATGGCAACATGGTAGCCACTGGCCATTAGATAATGGAGGCAGAGATGTACATTTTTTTTATACTGGCAAGGTGTCCTCTTCTGGTCATCAATATAACTCCTTTTACTACCCGAATTTCTCTGTTTATGAATGTGGTTAGTTGCAGTCATGTTTCACAGTTCTGACTGCTCTAGAGTGGTCAGTAGGGCCATAGTATCTATTCTGGTAACTACAGAATTACCTGGCCCAGAGTCCTGCCATGTGTGCACCTGAAGTTCAGGCGCAAATTTAAAAGAACATACTCATAGTTTTGGTAGAGTTTGTGGCATGATGGATTTACAGTTTTGAGTGCTTCCAAGGGACAGAAGTATGCATCTTAGGCTACTCGCTCTGATTGCGTAAAAATAGAAAAATAAATTTTTACTTTATAGATTGAATAAATATTATCTATCATTGTTACAAAACAGATTCCAAGGTGAAAGAGCCGACTTGAGTTTGAATATTTAGAGCTGAATTCTGCCTTCGTTAAAACCCGCTGAAGTGAGTGGGATTGTTTGGACATCACTTAAAGCAGCATTTAATATTTAGGCTGAGGAGGTGCAGCTTGCCTATGTTTGCTATGCAGAGAAATTTCTTTTACATTTCCAATGTTATAATTTTCTTGCAGTGGGAGGACAGAGGTCCAATCTGTGCAGTATGGTAAAGAAAAAGCAAACAAAGACAGGGTATTTGCAAGGTAAGCCATTTACATTTTTTGCATGGAATTTAATCATATGGAAATTAATACTTCTTTCAACTTAGACATTTTAGTAGATTGCTTTGTGGTAATTTTGACATTCACTTGAACAAGCTTCCTCCCAACACTAGTGTATTTGGATGAAGATATCATGGTAAACTAATTTTTTTGTTTGTTTTGAAAAATAATTTTAACAGCTGTGCAAGTTTTATGTCTTCTGAGCTGCTCTTCTGGTGTAATTTAACCCATACCAAGGAGTTATAAATTGAATACTAGAACATATCTCGTTATCTGAGGCAGGCAGAAGTGGAAGGGAGGGAATCTCATAACGGAAAGTAGAAAAGGATACTCCCGGTGTTTTCCTTCTTTTATGTTTCAAAGAAAAGATTGTAAAATCTTCATAGTAGGGACTGTCTTCCTGTTTGTACAGTGCCTAGCACAGTAAGGGGCTTCAATACAAATAATTAAACTTACTGCAAGGAGGAGTTTCTTATCTCCTGTCGTTGAATGTTCGAGTTTGTGGGTAAGTTTATTCAGTGATAATACTGTAAAGTTGTAATTTCCTTTAACATATTTGCCCTAAATGCCCAGATCTTTATAAATGTGTGTTTCACTATAATCTGTACTACCATAATTTTGCCATGATAATTCTTTTGGGAATGCCTTCAGAAGTGACTAATTATATTGTAGCATATTTGACTCACAGCAGAAACTGTTCTGTAGCATTATAATTCTAATTATTTTTCTGCTGGATTCCATTGTGTCCCCAATATGCTTGGTACTTCACAAACATAAAAGAAAGCGTTGCTCCTGCCTTGAAAAAGAGGCAAAGGGTGGGTGTGTGTTCTCAGGATCTACAACTTTGCGATAAAAAACTGGTAAGTGTCCAAAATATCTGGCTATATTGAAAGAACAGTAATGTTTCAGGGGCAAGCTGTCAAAAATTAGAAACCTAAGCTTAGCCCCCTTGCACATGTGAATTTTGGCAACCCTATTATTTATGTCACATAAAAAATCTGTGATAGAGCTAAGAATAGAATCTAATTCTCCGGGGTCCTAGTCCAGTACCCTATTCACAAGAAACTAGGCTAACTCTTCTTGTAGTCTACTGTCTGTCTTGTACATAAGATGAAATGAGTTCTTTCGAACAACTAATACTATGTAATCAGATTATCACAGTGAATATGCATTAGGGGGTTTCTCAGGACACCTCAAGTCTGACACTATTTAAATTTTAAGAGCTTGAATTTGCAACCTTAACAATCTTTTAGTGTAGTTTTTTTTACATCATTTCCTAGGTTTTTGGAAAAAGCATATTTCATCCTGTGGAACCATATTAACTACACACAAGTCATCACCAAGTATGGAACCCAGGACCTTTAGGTCTAAAGCACAGACCTCTGCTTTTTAAGACAGATGAATAAACTGATACTAATAGTAGGCTGTTACCTTCTGTGTACACCAGCCCCTAGAAGGGGAGCATGACACACTTTTCCAGGATCTTACACTAACTGTTTGCAAGACAGTAGAGTAATGTTGGGAATCAGGCATCCTACTTGTCACCGTGGAGGAGATTGTGGTTTTAGTGTGGTGGTTCTCAGCCCCCGGCCAGCTGCGGCCCAGTCAGCCATGCAGGTGGTGTGTGCGTGTGTGTGTAGGCCAAATAGCACAGAGAGAGCTGCATATGCAGGCAATGTTGGTAAACAGGTTGAGAACCATTGTTTTAGTGACAAGTTCCAGGGGGAAAGCCGTGTTAGTCTATTTCAGCAAAACAAATAGAGTCCTGTGATGCTTTTAAAGAGTAACATTTATTTACCGAATGAGCTTTCGTGGGTATAATCACACTTCATCAGATGCATGAAATGGAAACTGTAGGGTGTTAGGTATACTGCAGGTTTCGTTTCATGCATCTGATGAAGTAGAATTTTACCCACGAAAACTCAGGTGATAAATAAAGTTGTTAGTCTTTAAAAGTGCCACAGGACTCCTTGTTTGTTTTGCTGGTTTAGTGGTTACAGCAGGGGTGGGCAAAGCTTTTGGCCTGAGGGCCACATCTGAGGTATGGCCACTCATGGCAGGGTTGAGCTTGGAACGGGGGTGGCCACCACACCACCCAGTCCCACATGGTGGGAGGGGGTGGAGCTAGGAAGGGAGTTGGGGGGAGGGGCAGAGGATGGAGCAGGGGGTAGGTTTTTGCACTTTTTGTTGTTTCACTTTTTTCCACTGTTGTACTTTTTTCCTGATAGTATGGGGGAAGGGTGGGACCTGGAGGGAAGGCGCTGAGGGGGGGTGAGTTGCACTGTTTTGTTTTTTTTTAAAACCTGGTAGCGTAGGGGGGAGGGACAGGAGCCAGGTGCTTTTGCACAGATATTTTCCCCCATTTTGGTTTAAAACTTGCTAGTGCAGGAGAAGGGTGTGAGCCAGGAGGGGGGAGCTGGGTGCCAGTTAAGCTGTGTCCCTGAGGCGAGCAGCTGCCACGCTCCGGCTGGGACCCTGCTGGATCCTGGGAGGGGAGCTCCTGCCATGCTCCAGCCCAGCCCAGCCAACAGTGTATGTCCTCAGCTATCCCCTGTGCACAGCCCCTGCCTCAAGGGAAGGGAGAACAGGGGCTGGGTGGGCAGAGCCAGGGCTGGGCTCTTCGGCTTGGGGGAAAGAGAGGCAGAAATGGGGGTCTCCTCAGCACCCCGCTGGGAGAAGGGACTCTGCCCTGCCCAGCCCCCAATCTGCATGGCTCACCCGGCACAGTAGAGGGGCGGCTGCTCCTGCCAGGCAGAGACTCCACGACAGGACTGGGGATCTGCGCTCTCTGATAGCCTGACACGACAGGGCTGCTCTTAAAAGGGCAACATCATCACACACCCTGCTGCTGTCCAAGGGAGTGGGAGATTGCCAGGGGCGTCCCTACCTCCAGGGCCAGGTAGCTGTGCCAGGGACAGAAGGAACAGGAGCTTTGGGCTCAGGTTGCCCTGCATGTTCATCTGGCCAAGGCACGCCGGCTCACCCTTGGCTGGCTGGGACCAGCCGCCACGCACGGACCCAGGGCGCTGCTGGCCCGGCCCCCATGATGGAAGAGGGTAAAGGTGGGAGGGAGGGAGTGGGAGCAGCTGTGTTGCTCTAGCCCCACATGGTGGGAGGTTGTGGGGCTGCCCAGCTGGAAGGGCCCCAAGCAGCTGCCGCAGCTGTTCTCCCAGCTACTGGGCTGGTGCAGCTGGCAGGCCGAAGGAAGGGCGCTCACGGGCACCTCTGGTTTAGAGAATAGTCAAATGCATAGATTGGGCATTTTCATTCTGAATGCACAGCACATGACAATTTCAGTTAGGCCAAAGAGATGGCTTCTGCTGCTGCATCCCCGTCAGAGCTCTGGATCTATGTGTAGAACAAGAGGATTATTGTGAACTGGATGTGCCATCAGTGCAGTTGGCATGTAGGGAATTTTATTGGGCTAGGAGCATCCTCAGCACATAGGTAGCTCCAGGAGGTTTAAGAGCACGTGGAGAGCATGTGCTCAGAGATTTTAGCAGCAAGCTTCTGACAAACTTTAATGATTATTTACAAACAGTTTTGAGAAATGTACAACTCTGTCAAATGTGGGTGGATTTTCACAGATCAGCAAAAGGTACCTTCCTGGTCCCAGGACCATCCTCTGCCCAATTTCAAATCCCTGCTCCAGAAGTTTGAGGTACTAGTGTTGTTTTAGAACAGAGACACGTGAAAAAAATTAACTTTGACCGAACTACCTATTTGTCGCTAACTTTGTTCTGTGAGATGGCTGACATACGTTCGCAAGAGAAAGGTTAGGAAATTTCAGCCTGATAGTTTAGGAAATGTATAAACAACCAAAAAGGGTTTATTATGAAAAATGTAGCCTTAAGTATAGGTGTTGCTACAAACTCTGCTTAAAATATTTCAGAATTTGAGTTTTGTGAAGAGAAAAAGATGCAATATGTCTGTCATTCTAATCTTTAGATTTAGATACTTGGATATGTTAGTTTAGTAATGAGGCTGATAAGATTGTCCCAAAAAAAGCATTGTTTTTTATTAACTTTACTGATGTACGTTTTGATTGACTAGCTGAATAATTTGATTTCTCACTCACTTTATTATAATCTTCATTGCATAAATCATTTTATCATACGATATCTTCTCCTGGCTGCATTCTCTCTACTTTTTTAAGCAGTGGTTTGGCTTAAATATATTTTTCTTTAGTTCTTTCCATTTTTCTGAGTGTTGCTTTTGCTGGACTCCTTATAAATGCACATCTCCATTGTGAGCTGTTTTTTGGGGATACTGACACTGCAATTTGTATGCTCAACAGGTTAACGTTATAGGAATAATTTGCTCTCTGTTTTAGAGACTTTTTAATTTGTCTATCAACATTTGGTTTTTATTTTGAAGAATACTGTAGTGGTGATTCTTAACAGAGCTGTGAATAACAGCTTGTCTGTAATTAATGCTTTTCAGAAAGTTCTGAATCAATTAAAAACTACATGCCATTCATATTTTGTTGGTATCTTGTCAGATTTCAGAAGCTAATAGTTTTTGGGCCGAGACAGTACTTGGCTCTAGAAATAGATGCTTCAGGAAATAATGTTTTTTATTCAGTAGGTGGCACTCTTCTCTTTGAGTCAATGCTGAACTAATGCCTCATGGTGCTGGAGTGCACTGCAGTTTGCAAATCTATCTTCTTGCTGAGAAGTAAAGCCAAGATTGAGACTACTCCAACACTCTAAGTATCTGTTCAAAAGAAAAGAGGTATTTAATTCAGGTGGCCTAGCCTAATTCCAACGTCAGTAGTTACTTTGTTAACCTAAACAAACACGGACTCCTGTGGCACTTTTAAAGACTAACAAATTTATTTATCGCATAAGCTTTTGTGGGAGAAAATCCCACTTCGTCAGATACTTTGAAGGTGGGGAACTTACAGAATGGAAGTTAAATGCAGGGAAATGTATGACACCGGATCAGGTCAGCAAACAAACAGCAAATCAAAATAGGTGTTGGGATTCAAACACTGGAGAACAGCATATAAAGGAAGGTGAGGTGAAAGCACCTGTTGTCATGAGAAAAAAATCCATAGTTCCTGTTAACCCTGAGGCAGTGGAGTCGAATTTACGTATAATTTCCAATTCTGCAGTTTCTTTGTTAACCTAAAATCACTCCTTCAGTTTCAGTGGAATGCAGTATTCTTCTTCACATCTATTCTAAGCTATTGCATAGTGTTACTCTTAACTGATAAACTTCTGTTGCCTGTGTCCAAGAGCTGACTGACTTTGCATGGTGAATGAAACAATCTATGTATTGTTCGCGTACTAATGTATAAGATGCATTGAACTTCCTCATCACAAAAGCAATATGAAATGAAAGTGTTTGTTATATACTACATATTGAAAAGAAGTTGAGGTACAATTCATCTGGGAATTATATCTTTGCATATCTTATCTATTGTGGATTTTTAAATTCCAAGCTATAGTTATTGAATCTACATGAATCTCTTTGCGTTTATACAGAGGCTACTTTTTGCTCTCTGTCTTTCTCTGGTATTATGCAGATTTTGTTGCTGGAACATATCTCTCTGAATATTCTGCCTCTCTAGACATAATTATTGTTCTGTTTTGATTTTCATAGATCTTTTTTTCCAAAGCAGTGGCAGTTAGCATTTCTGTAGATATTACAATTGCTTCTGGTTAAGCAGGTTTGTGTTGCGTATGTTCATGTTGCTGTGTGTTATGAAACCATGAGCGTTGGGAAAGATTGCAGTAGGATGATGTAATAAGCTATTTGCAATGGGATATACAGTATTTAATATCTAAGTAATTAAACAATCAATTTGCGAGCTTTTAGAAGATATGGGTAGTAAGAAATAACCAACATGGATTTGTCAGGAACAAATCAGGCCGAACAACCTAATTCCTTTCTTTGACAGGATTGCTGGCCTCCTGGATAGGGGGAAGGAAGTTAAATGTGATCCATATTGATTTTTAATAAGGTTTTTGACACAGTACCAAATGACATTCTCATAAGCAAACTAGGGAAATGTGGTTTTGATGAAATTATTATGTCAGGTGCATAACTGGTTGAAAAACTGTACTCTTTAGCTATCAATAATTTGCTGTCAAACTGCAAGGATGTAAGTAGTATAATCCCACAGGGGTCAGTATTGGATCAGGTACTAGTCAGTTTTTTCATTAATTACTTGGGTAATGCAGTGGAGAGTCCACTTATAAAATTTGTAGACGACACCACGGTGGGGGAAGGACTACTCACACCTTGCAGGATAGGATTAGAATTCAAAACAATTTTGAGCATTGATCCAAGATCAACAAGATTAAATTGAATAATGAAAAGTACTGCGCTTAGGAAGGAAAAATCAAAGGCACAACTACAGAAGGGGAATAACTGGCTAGGTGGTA
>ML685777.1:6434830-6469626 GCA_007922175.1 Pelusios castaneus
GGGGCCGTGGATCAGCCCGGCCCCGGCCCAGCCCCGGGAAGTCGAGGCGGTCGGGGGCTGGGAGCCCGGGATCCCGCCGCTGCCGCAGCCACCCCGCTGCCCCGGCTGTGTGGGGCAGGCAGACAGGCCCGCGCTCCTGAGCCTGCCTGTCCCACCCTGGGGGCGGGGAAGGCCAGCCCAGAGGCAGGGTGCAGGGCGGGTGTGCCGCGGCCCCGGGTGTTGGAGGGAGCGGCGGGGGTTGCCGGGCTGCGCGGGGGTCCCTCACTGCTGCACGGCCGCGCGGCCACGCAGCTTAGAGGGAACACTGCCCCCCACCCCTCTCCAGGCCTCCCTCCAGCCCCTTCCCAGCCCCCTTACCTGGCCAGAGGCTCGCAGCTGTAGGGACGGCCGGCAGAGCCGCTTCTCGGCCAGGCTGCTTCCACCCTGAGCATGCTCTGTTTGAGCATGCTCAGGGCGGGAGATTTGAATCTCCCCAGCCTGGAAGAGCCAAATTCAAGGGGCTAAAGAGCCGCTTGTGGCTCGCGAGCCGCGGTTTGCCGACCCTTGGGCTAGACAGTTAACGTTCATGTAGTGAATACCAAACTTAGTGTAAGGAAGATTGTAGGGAAGATAGTTTTATCATCTTTGTGAGTACTATCCTGAGAAATACGTTGCCTCAGAAATAAAACAAAGCTTAAGTACAGAAAACTGTAGTAATTGCTGTTCTTTCTGCATGAATATGCTTAAAGATTATGCTTCTTGATCCAAGGTCCATTAAGGCCAGTGGGAAGATTTCATTGACTTCAATGAGCTTTGGATCAAGCCCTAGATGTGTAACACATATCTGTTGCATCTAGTGCATATCTGACTTGCCCTTGTTGAACAAACTGAAAAATACCATATATAGTTCCCTAAATTTTAGAAATTTTGAAATACTGCTTGTTAAATAGTTAAAGATGTTGAGAGAGGTGCCTACCTGCATATGTATCTAGCTTAATAAAAGAAAGAAACATTTATTAGCTTGTAATTTATTTTTATTTCCTTGTTAATGATGCCCAAATTCACTCACTCCCGCCTTCAGGAAAGTAGTCTGACTACAGCTTTCTGAATCGTTTCACTTGTGAAGGAAGAGTTGACACAAGTTAGGAACTGGCCAGACTGACTGTTTAGATGTTTCTTGAGCAGAACCAGTACTAGCCAGCAAACTTGCTGCTCCACTGGCCTTCACTTGCTAAGCAGGATATGGGTCGAGCTCTCAGGTTGTGGAATGAAACTTTCCCAATGCCTAGCAGTAAGATAAAAGATATAGTCATTCGTGCCCTACATGTATTGTTCTGCCTTGCAGATGATTATATTTTATTAGAATCTGGTAAAAAAAAAAAAAAAGATTGATAAGATTCATGAGAAGTTTCTTTTGAACAGCAACATGATTCCACTGCCAAGAGATATTGTTTCTTTACCTTCACAGTCATGGCATACGTATTCAGGAGTTCTTTGATGCACAATACACAATTTCTACTGTCAACATTATAGCCACATTTCCCTCAGATTCATCTGTCACAAGACATCCATAAACCAGAGGGACCTGTAAGGACAAAGCTGGGAAATAGGGTTCCCAAGCGTCACAATATCAGCACTTGAGAGCAAAATTATTTTGAAAATTCTCCCAAATTGTGAATAGAATGATCTCCTTGAAGGATCATTGTTCCTCCTCACAGCCCTCGGGGAAATATTCAGATTCATTACTCTTTGATAGTCCACCATCAAAATAGGTTGCTTTCCCCAAAAAAGAAAGGTAGTATTTGTGTTGTGGGCAGCATTCAGAAGCAGCTGACACAGTTCTGTGTTCCCTGGCATGACACCATTAGCGTGCAATCTCCATTGCCACAAATCTAATTTGAGTATTTTATCCATCCATCTAATTGAGATTTATGATTAAATCATCGGTCTAGGATTTTACACTATGCCTATTATTATGCTATTTGAGAACACTGGTGTATAATTTGTGTCTGGGCAGGTATCTCCAATTCTGCTAAAGTATATAAGTTCCCTTATACTAATGATTTTTGCTTAACATGAGCAGTAATTCTGCTTAAAGGGGGTGCAATCAGGTGCTATAGTGGTGCTTATATCTTTTGTGTGTTCAGGCTGATTCTCTGTTTGTCACTGTAGCATCATACAGCCTCTCTTCAGGTGTCATATATTATGAATTTCTGCATGTTCCTAGTTATTAATTTGTAATTTTCCTATATGTTGTGCTACCGTGCTGGGTTTGTCCACAACTGCCCCTGTGTTTGGCTGGGCAGATAAAAAGTTTTAGTCCTTATCACTGTTCAGATAGTGTCTCCTCCCAACTCCATGGACCTATTTAGCAACATCTCTGGCTCTTCACGTTGACTAGAGAGCAGGATTAGCTCTTAAAGTAGTGTGCTGTCATAAATGGCTATTCCTTTTAATACAGATGAAAACTCATCCCCTGAGGTGTCCTGATCCAGGATTCTTCTTCAAAGGCCTCACAAGCATTAGAATGATTTTGTGGTTTACTTGCCCCCATCATTAGACAGTAATTTTGAATAATGTTAGTAATTGAAGTGATGCAGAAGAAATATTGAATCAATAGTTCAAATATTTTACTATATATAAAAGTTATCCAAAGAGAGATTTTGTAGAGTTAGACACAGAGGTATTGAAAATTAGCAGTCGGATCAGAAACCAAAACCCACAGCATCAGAAGGCTCGTGTTACAGTGTGGTAAGTTTTTCTTCGAAGTTTCCACAAAGAACAGGAAACAGAGGCAGCAAGCAAATGTGGGTGGGACTCTGAGGTTAGAACTGTTAATAAAATAAAATATTCAAAACTAAACTGCTGTTAAACACTGCCGTTGTTTATGATGGTAACAGAGAATTGTATGCCAGGAGATCAAAACCTGAGTACAGTAAATAAGGTGAGTTTTTTTCTTGAGTGATTGTTTTTAAGTTAAAAAAAACAAGCTTTCTTATCTTAAAGAAAGTTCTATTCATCTTTATTCATGTGTTGTAGCCTATAAAAGTTAGAGGAAGGTTTTTAAAGGTTAGTATCTACCAATTAGGTGGTTTAGAAAATTATCGATGTCATGAAACACTAGTATGCATGGTCTCCTTTTTAAGCGCCCTAATGAACATGAAAATGACTGCTTGTAACTCTGTGGTAAGTTTATCTAACAGAGTGTTAGCTGCAATGAAGCATCAAATTCCTCTAATCCAAAATTTGATACAACTTCCTACTGTTTAGCCTGTAAAAATCTCACTGTTTTCATAATTTCCATCTATTAGGTTCCTATAGCTTTCTTCAGAGTATCATAATTGTTTGTTACTATTTTTGTCCAAAATAAAATTTTCTCGTAACAACAAACTCATTTTTGAAGACTCTTTAATACATTTGTTTGAAAGCAAGGTGTGTTCTTGTTAATTTCATCTAGACTAAATTTTAATATCTTATTTAATTCTATAGCTTGCACCTTGGCAAACCCTTTTAATACCAGCTAGTGTGTCGTCTAAATTGTTTTGATAATTTAAATAACAGAATTTTTAAATGTTTAATTGTGGCTATTATATTATGTAGGGAAAGGTAGAGTCCCTTGTGGCAAAAACAGGAAATATACTATGATAAATTCATAGTGAAAGTGCTATATTTTCTCTATGTATAGAGCCCTGCAAATCCACAGATATCCATGAATCATTTGTGCAGATTGTGTCTGCATAGGGCTCTACTTATATAATCATAACTTTATCTTTCTACCTTCAGTGCTGTCTGAAATTTTATAAGAGGACTTCCAGAGTTTTGTTCTGTAATTTATGTAAATTTTCACTTCACTGATTTGAAATTGCATCAGGTATTTTATTTTACTTCTAGATCCCCAAGTAAACCCTTGGCACGGAAATTGATGAGTGGGATGGACTGGGAGGTAGTGAGTAGGAATTCATTGTCTGATGACAGGTTAGAAACACAGAGCCTACCATCACGATCTCCACCTGGAACCCCAAATCAGTAAGTAGAGTGGAGTATCCTCTCTGCAATGATCTTTGCCTGTTCACCCTTGACTTGTCAATTATCCCTGTGCCAAAACAAACCATACGTTCATTACCAAAATAAAGCTGTTTGTTTCACATGGGAGTTTCTACAATCTCTTTATGTGGAATTCTATGTGTTTTGCTAACATTCTCTGGTATATAACAGTTCTAGATGTTAGATGCCTCTAACCTATAATAACCTAAATACCATAGTTTGACTTTTTCATAACTTTTCTTGCATGATCATGGAAAGCGGCTTATAATTACAGTATATCTGACCATGCTAACAGAGCATGTGAGGTGATAAATGTGGCTTGAAGAGATGACATTAATAAAATCTTCAGCTGTATAATTATTTTATTCAGGAATCATTTTAGAATTTAACTTTTTGGTTCTATAATACAGTATCTCTTGGTAAAATATGTTCCAGGTCTAGGCTGTAAAAAAAAAAATGCTAGTGGGTTCAATTCCCATTTCCGTTGAAGATCATAAAGCTTTTTTGTTTTCTGTTCCTATTGATGAAAAGCATTCCTGATTTCTCTTACAAAATAGTAGAGTAATTTTTAGTCAGCTGAACGTGATGCCGAATGAGATCTAGTCATGGTCTGTATTGCGTGAATGATTTCTCATCGAATGCCTCTTGTGTTTAGAACAGTTATTCCAAAATGTGTTGTGATAATATATGATGCATTTTAGGTTTAAAATATTACTTGCTTAATAACAGTGCTTAGATTTTATAAAGTGCTTTTCAACCATAGATGTCAATGCATTTAAAAATGAAGATAAATCTCAATAGACCCATTTTTTTTAGATGGAACAACCTAAGGCAGAGAGTTAGTGTGGCTGTTATAAAGTCACACAGAGAAGTTGGTGACTGTGTTAGGAATAGAATCCAAGGCTGAAATCCTGGCCTATTAAATTAATAAAGGTTCTGCCATTGACTTCAAGAGAGTCAGGATTTCACTTCAGGTCCTCTTGGCTGCTGGTCTCTCCACTGGGCGATAGTATTATAAGCATAACTCCTCTCTTCATCTTTAATATATTCCAAGCATATTTTGGGACGTGTGGTATTTATGGGAAGGGTTTTTACCCATTTTATGAAGTGATAAATAAGCAATTCTTCATAATTATGTCTCTGATTTGGATATTGTTTCAATAATTTATGAAATAATGAAACAGCTTTGAAAATTTTATTGCAAAGTAATTTATGGAATTATATGCTGACTGTTTAAGGTTGTTCAGTAAAAGTATGAATATATGCTTACATTTAGAAGGAAAGTAATTCTTTTAATTATACATTTATAGTTTTAGGCCAATACAGATTAAAAGCATCAATGTTTGGGAATTTTCTAGGTGCTTAATTACTATTTTTCCATTTAGTCGCAACTCTGCATTTACTCAAGAGGGAGCCCGTTTACGACCATCTTCAGTTGGACATTTAGTGGACCGTGTAGTTCACACCTCACCAAGTGAAGTTTTTGCAAATCACAGATCTCCATCCTCCACTCAAGCTAATAGCATCATTCTGGAATCATCACCGTGAGTTCAGTCATTATTAATACGTTGTCATACTTGACCGCCCTGATAGACATGGTTCCTACCTACTTTGAAGAGATTTAGTTTCCATTCATCTTTATCAATAGAGTCAAAGGCAGAAAACGTGATTTATAATAAATATCTGTTTTAGGTGGTCATTAATGTAGATATGGTATCATATAATAAATCTAGTTGGTTGCATTATTTTCACAGGGTAAAAAAGTGAGTTAAACTTGTTATCCAAAATGAATACCAACAGCAACTTTCTATCACACTCTATCCTGTGTTCTCTGTGTATAATATGTTTAAAAGATTTTTTTAAATTACAGAGTTGTTTGTTTTTTTTAAATTGATACTATTTTCTCAATATGTACCTAAATCTCAACTTTATTTTGAGTCCCGTTATACAGGGCTCAGATGAAGAAGGAAACTAATACATACTAGAAAAAAACATGAAGTAACTTGTCTATAGGTGATTGTCACAGGAATCTTCCTTTTATACTGGCATAAGGCACACATTTCTAGTTTTCCAGAGTCGCAAATTAATTGTCACTGAGCAGAACTAATTATCACTCTTGCTGGGACCCAGACAAATGCTATTTTTAGTTGTGAATTCTGTATTTGCAGGAAAGTTTATTTTAAATCAAAGACATGGTCATTGGAAGTTGTTCCTAGCTTTCAAATGTTAGAAACTTTTGCTGGCAATGCATTAATGAGCTGAGTGCAGATGAAATGGTAGAAGGTGTCTGGTGAATGCTATTTCTGTCACACATCACCACCAGATCTATTTCTATGTAGATATATTGTACACTTGATCTGAATATAAAATAGTTATAATAATTTTGGTATAGTCTTAGTAAGCAAGCAAATTGTGCAGGTCATCTCCAAGGAAAACCTGTAAAACATTATACCACACCATCATGTATTTTATATATGCCATCGGTGTCATGGAAAAGCTGCTTTAGGATTATTTTTAAAAATTTTAGATAGTTTAGGTACAACTTCTTAAACACTATCTGTTGTATCTCTCAGCCTGTAACCTTAGTAGTAAACCAATTGTTCTGGGCCATTTTGGAGAAAGAAATTAAAATAAATGTTAAACGCCTCTTAAAATGCCCTGATAAAGCATTTGTAATGCACAATTGTCATGATTTTAATAGCTGGTGTGTCTTGCTCTTACGGGGTTAGAATAAGTGTTGGCAATCTCCTCCTCTTAATATAATATAAATCTCCCATTTTTAATCCTGCCAGAATCAGTCTTCAAAGCTATTGGACTTCAAAGCGGTGACATTTTATACCTGTTTTTGCTGTTTGATATTCATATTATGGTCGTGCCATGGTCTCCAAATTTTTTTGGTGGTTCCCTCCCCTACCCTTCGTTTTGGACCCCCCTCTCAAGGAGTTGCAGTCAGGAGCAGGGCCAGAGGTGCGTTCAGATTGCGGCTGGGAACAGGGCAAGAGTAGAGATGGGGATAGAAAGAGGCTTTGTTGTGCCTTCTCCCCGCTCTCCATTGGGACTGTTCCAGGCCCTGCCATGCCCCCCAAATGTTCCTCTGTGCCCCCTTAGAGGGAGATGACCCTCAGTTCAGGGACCTCGGTGGAAAGGGCAGATTAGGACTGCATTATTGTAGGTGCTGTACAGAGGGAGATGTAGTTTCTGGTCCCAAGACGTTAAAATGTTTGATGAAGAATGGTGTCCAAAGGGTGGGCGAGAGTGCCACAATGTAACAAACAACTTTTTGTACAAGTATACATACTTACTGTATATTTTTGCCTTGGTGATGCCATTATCAGCTTTCTCAAAGTATCCCTTAGTAGTCTACTTGTTATATAGCTGATTTCTGTAAGTAAGTCTTAAAAAGCTTTATTGGAAAGGGTAGTGGCTTTGCAGATCAGTTCAGGCATGGATGTTCGGTCCATAACGTGTAGCATTGAGGAACGTGGAAAGGTGTGCGTGAAAGAAGCAGAAAAGCTAGTACTAGCCAAAGGCTGAATTCTGTTTGATTAGGATGTGCAAAATATATATTGAAGAAAAAAACCTAAGCTTGTAGAAATGTTTATGCTGATGCTCTGTGAGGTGAGTAATTGACATTTATTGAGACCATAGCAAGTATTAACTATTGCTGTTTGTCCTCATGCTCTTTAAGCTATTTCACAGTACATTGAGCGGTTTCTGATTGTAATTTACTGAGATAATTAAAATACCTCCTACAATAACTTTTAAAATACATGACAGTGGTTTACTCTAATAAATTCCTGCCACAAATATGGAACTATTTTTGTTAGTATATTAGAAGGTTGACCGGATATCTATGACAAAAAAGACTCTACGCTTGTCAGTGTGGGGATTTTTTTGTTTTTATTATTATGCAAATGCTGAATGTGGCAACAGAGAGCTGCTTTGACTGCAAAATAGCTGCTTTCACTGTCCTTGTCTAAGCATTCATAAGGAAATTCAGAGCTGACTGAGCAAATATAAAGTAATGAGGCTTTTGCCCCAGGCTTGATTGTTAGTTCTCACAATTCATTATGCTAATATATTACAGTACTTTGCACTGTTACTAATAAAGTGCTCATGTAAGTATCTTTTTTTCAGATGTTTGCTATTATTATATATCCTCTTTAGGAAATTTGCAGTTTTCATTAACTCATTTATCCAGATTGGTAGCCAAAAAGACCAACTTTTTACTTCGTTCTTGGAATTATATGTCTGTTTTGTTTTTTTTAAACCTTTTAATTGCTAACTTTGAGAAGCTAACTTTTACATGAAAACATACCTTCTTTCTCATCATTTTATAAGGATGAATCAGAGTACTGGAAAGGACCTTGAGTGGTCTTCTAGTCCAGTCCCCTGCACTCAAGGGAGGACCAAGCATTATTTAAGAGCAGGATATTAACCTATTTACCATTGTGGACCACATACGCAACTTTTTGTGTTTATGTGGGCTGCATCCACACAATATATATACTATCTGTATGGCCCTGAGGTTGTCACATGAGTCACAGCTGTGTACTGATTGGGTTGAAAGCAGCCCATGAGCTGCTGATTGAGAACCACTAATCTAAGCCATTCTGTCCAACCTGCTCTTAAAAATCTTCAGTGATGGAGGTTCCAGAATCTCCCTAGGAAATTTATTCCAGTCCTTAGCTACCCTGATAGTTAGAAAGTTTTTCCTAATGTCCAGCCTAAACTGCCATTGTTAAAATTTATGAACATTGCCTCTTGTCCTATCCTCAGGGGTTAAGGAGAATAATTTTTCTCCTTTCTTCCTGCAAAAACCTTTTATGTACTCGAATACATAAATTGCATCCCAGGGTGCTGAGGGAGTTGGCTGATGTGATTGCAAATAATTGTATTATCTTTGAAAACTTGTGGCAAACGGGAGAGGTCTGGAAAAAGGCAAATATAACACCTATCTTCAAGAAAGGCAAAAAGGAGGATCTGTAGAACTACAGACCAGTCAGCCTCACCTCAGTCCCTGTAAAAATCATGGAGCAGGTCCTCAAAGAATCCATCCTGAAACACTTGGAGGAAAATAGACTGATCAGGAACAGTCAGCATAGATTCACCGAGGGCAAATCGTGCCTGAGCAAACTGATTGCCTTCTAAGATGAGATGACTGGATTTGTGGATGCAGGAATAGCCGTTGACGTGATATACCTCGATTTTAGCAAGGCTTTTGTTATGGTTTCCCACAGCATTCTCATCAGCAAGTTAAGGAAGTATGGGATGGACAAGTGGACCATAAGGTGGATAGAAAACTGGCTAGATCAACGGGCTCAGTGGGTAGGAATCAATGGCTCAATGCCTAGTTGGCAACCAGTAATGTGTGGAGTGCTCTAGGGGTCGGTGCTGGGGCCGGTTCTGTTCAGCATCTTCATTAATGATGTGGATGATGGGATTGATTGCATGCACAGTAAGTTCGTGGATGACACCAAGCTGGGGGGAATGGTAGACACTCTGGAGGGCATAGACAGGATTCAGGGAGACCTAGACAAATTGGAGCATTGGGCCAAAAGAAATCTGATGAGGTTCAACAAGGACAAGTGTAAAGTCCTGCACTTAGGATGGAAAAATCCCATGCACTGCTACAGGCTGGGGACCAATCACCTAAGTAGCAGCACTGTAGAAAAGGACCTGGTTATGGCGGATGGGAAGCTGGATATGAGTCAACAATGTGCTCTTGTTTCCAAAAAGGCCAATGGCATATTGGGCTACATCAGTAGGAGCGTTGCCAGCAGATCGAGGGATGCGATTATTCTCCTCTATTCAACACTGGTGAGGCCGCATCTGGAATACTGTGTCCAATTTTGGGCTCCCCACTACAGAAAGGATGTGGACAAATTAGAAAGAGTCTATAGGATTCTTGGTGGGTGGGAGGAGTCAGGAGGATGCTGGCTGACGCTGAGAAGAGCTCACTGCTCTGGCTTAGGAGAGCATGGGGGACACTCAGGAGGATGTAAAATTGTAAGAGGACTTGGGGGTTGGGGAAAGGGAGTCTGCACTGCTGTTCTCTCTCTTCCCTACAAGTAGTAGCAGAGCAGCTGCAGGGGGGGTTGCTCACAGCCCCCACTGGAGCAGGTGCCATCCAGTCCTTAGCCTGCGGGCCCCCCCCATCACCCCAGGAGTCCCCCTCCCTTACTTATCGCATTGCAATGCTGAGGGAAAACCCATCGCAGCCAGGCAGGTCAGGGAACTTGGAAGCCCTGGATATGTCTGGGCTGGGGTCCCCATGTTCAGCTCTAGGAGGCGGGTGGAGGGGAGGTTGCAGCCCCCAGCCTTGCCCTCCCTGACTCCTTTAGGGCTTGAGGCAGCTTTTCAGCCTGACCCCTGAAGCAGGAACCCTTGGGGGGCAGCCCTCTCCCACTCCCTCCCAGTGTATCCAAGTCAGCTCTTACCTGCTGCCCTCTCCTGCTCGGGTGGGAGTGATTGTCAGGCCAGGCAGCCTGAAGCAGGGAACCAGCTCAGACGGAGCAGGAAGACACTCTGCCATTGCACTTAGCTCCCTCTTGCCCAATGGAGTCCAGCCCCACTACCCCCAGCTCAGCTGCCTCCACAGCACACCCCACACGGCTGGGCCCGAGAGGGAGGGTTTTAAATGTCCCTCCTCTTCTGTGGCCTTGGCTACATGATGAAGGGTGGAGGGGCAGCAGCTCTACAGAGCTCAGAGTACACTGGCTGTGGTCACCACGGAGCCACAGGAGGGCAGCCAAGAGCCACATGTTGCCGACTCCTGATCTAGTCTAGCCCTGTCACACTACTCTCTGGGAATGGTTTTTCAACCAGTTATGCACCTATCTTATAGTAGCTCCATCTAGGTTGTATTTTCCTAGTTTTTTTATGAGAAAAGCATGCGAGAAGGCATCAGAAGCCTTACTGAAGTCAAGACATACCACATCTACCTCTTCCCCATGTCCAGCAGGCTTGTTATCCTGTGAAAGAAAGCTATTCTGTTGCTTTGACATAATTTGTTCTTGACAAACCCATGCTGACTGTTACTTATCAGATTACTATCTTCCAAGTGTTTGCAGATTGTTTAATTATTTGCTCCATTATCTTTCTGAGTATTGAAGTAGACTGGTCTATAATTCCCCTTTTTATAGATGATCACTGTATTTGCCCTTTTCCAGTCCTTTGGAATCTCTCCCCGCTTCCATCACTTTTATAAGATAATCACTGATGGCTCAGGTATCTCTTCAGTCAGCTTCTAGAAAGCTTTTCTTTTGGCCCTAATGAAAACATCTATTTTCTGAGTAATTTTTAACTTGTTGTTTTCCTGTTTTAGCCTCTGATCCTCCATTGTTCTCACTGGCATTCGTTAAGATAAATGGCAATTGCTACTAATTTTTTTGGTGGAAACTGAAACAAAAATGTCATTTAGCATTTTGGCCGTTTCTGTTGTTGTTTTCCCCCCTCATTGAATAACAGGTCTACCTATCCTTGATCTTCCTCTTGCTTCTAATGCATTTGTAAAATATTTTCTTGTCACCCTTTATGTCTCTAGCTAGTTTATAGTAAATTATGGCCTGGTCTACACTGCTGCTGGCTATCGATAGGAGATGACAAGTTATATAATGTAGCTTGCTTATCTCCCGTTGAATTACTTACATTGCCGGACTACACCATTATCTCCATTGCACCGCATCTTTTGGAGATGCACTCTGGTTGTCACAACCTTACTCTTTGGGGGGGTGAGGAGGTGGACATAATGCGTCAAGTGGAGAGCATGTCTGGGATCTATTGAGTGGGGCTCCACAATCCACTCAGTCAATCCCACTGCATTGATCTATGCAGCCTTGGCTGCAAAGTCCTTAGTCAGCCAGACTTTCAACTGAATAAACATGCTGACAATTAAAAATCTCTAAGCACTAATAATGGGCCAGTGTCTAAATAATTTATAACTGCCTTGAAAGTTAGTTGGTTAGTTAATAAATGTTAGTAATCACTTTTTCCTCTCTCCACATAAATTAATGAAAAACAGATTCTATTATTGCTGTTCGAAGTTTGCGGAGGAGAAAAAATAACATGTTGCTTCTTGAAACTTTTCCTCTTTTTTCAGTTCTTTATGGCAATTACTGTTATGAACTATGCTTATTCAGTGTGATTTTATTTCTTACTCTGTTGGGAATCTGTTTCCACAGTCGCTACAGCTTGAACAAAGAGATTGAAGGTTTTTTCAACCATCCTGCTGGTGCAAATACTTAAATTTGATAGAATTTAGAAATTAAGCATAAATATCTGTCAAAATTATTAAATAGATAAATATCCATTCAAATATATAAATAATGAATACATCTTCCAAAAATGGGTGTCTGTGTAATTTATGTTTGAGGCTTCTAATGTTTTGCTTATCTTTTAAAAATGAGACTTGTTTATTATATTTAAGACCTTTGGTTTTCATTTTTTGGTTTGGTTGATTTTGTTGTTTAATTTCGCAGGAATTTATTGGGTTTTATTTAAAAATTTTAAAAATCGGAGAGAATCAGTGAAAATCAAGAACTCAAAGTTGGTGGGGAGAATTCTTGCCATGTGACAATTGAGGAAGATTTCCTCTCCCTGAAAGGGTCAGCCAGTCTCATTTGGTGGGACCTGGTTCCATGCCCTTCTCCTTCCTTTCTGTCCCCACTTCTCACCCATCTACCTAATGCAGAGGAAGCGAACAGTGCTGAAGGGCTAGGGTCAGGAGCTCTGTTAACAGTTGATTCCTCTGCAGATTTATGGCATTGACCAGAGAGCGCTTCCAGCATTGATTGAGTGGATCTCCACAGCCTACTCTGTTGATCTGCTACATCAATCCATGCAGCCCCGGCAGCGTAGACATACACTTAGTACTTAGCCATACCTTTAGCACTTAGGTATTAAGTATTTTAGGTACAAAAACTTAGTACATAATCAGGATTAGGCCCTAACTTCAGTATTGCAGGGCTGATTTTCAAAGGGAACTAAGCACCTGACTGCTCCTTTCTGTGTCTGAAAATCTTCCCCTTCAATTATAAGTGTAAAGCCTTATAATGAAAGATGCATTTGTCATGAAAAAATGATGAGTTAAATTCTTACACCATAAAAAGTGATAAAGGGAGCACCCACTATAATAGATCAATGCACTGCATTAACTGGCATGCTGTTCAGATCCAGCACCACAGACTCAGACCTAACAAATGTGCGTGCTATTCCAAAATATAAACTTCTGCTGGAGCTGCTCTAATTGATGTTTAACAATACTGCCAAAAACCAGGTAACTCAATTATAAAAACCAGTTGACTGTAAATAGTTTCTCTTGAGCTGAATTGTACACACACAGTTGCAAATTAGACAAGGGGAAATTGTGAATTGCAAACACCCATCAGATGTGGTTTTAAGAAGCTTTTCAAATTGGCTTGGATTTTAAAGCACCTTGCTGTTAAAAGTAGAAAAATGACTACTGTAACATTCTTAATTGTGCTAATTTGCTCAAAACTGAACATAACTTTAGTTTTAAGGTTTAATTGACAAACAATCTAAGATGTGAATTAATTGCTTTTCTCCTTGAGAAAAAGATGAAATGATGTTCATTTGTTTTAGAATTAGATTATTAGTAGGAATGTCTGAAATGTATAAAGCAATCTCCAACATATTGATAAAGTGGATTAAAAGAGTAGGTAAACTGTTGAAAGAAACAATACACTGAATAAAAATATGCTAGCTTAATGAATCTTTGAATGTTGACCATTCCTTTTTAAATGTACTCTACCGAACATATGCGCTTGCATGTTTGCCGTAGCAATCATATACATAAAACCGAACCCTTCAGATAACAAAAATGTCAGACTTTTTGGAAACTTTCGAACTCGGGGGCTCTTTTAGCCACTTTTTCAATTTACTTGGAGTCTTAAGAACTTTCAAATAAAATTTTCTCACTCCACCATTTTTTAAATTCTTTTTCGTATCTAGATCCCAAGAGACCCCTATAGATGGGCAGCCTCCTGCATTACCACCCAAACAATCTAAAAAGAACAGTTGGAACCAAATTCATTATTCACATTCTCAGCAAGAACTGGATAACCATATTAATGAAACGTTTGATGTGCCCGCATCGCCTGAAAAATCCACAGTAAGCTGATGCATCAAATTTAATCGTCTTGGTTTTCCTCTGGATGATGGTCTGCCTGTTGTAGAAATAACTACTGATGTATTTCTGTTGGATTCATAGGGGTGCATTATACTGCAGCCATTTGTCTCTCTATATATAATCTCACCAATCAGATCTGTTTACTGTCTCCTCCAGTCCCCCAAATCTTTCTATTTTTTTTCACTGTTCTCATGTCAGTTTCACCAAGCTACATTACTGGAATGGCAAACAAAGTTATTTTAGGGGCATCCTTTATCCCTGAGGCACTTAGTTAGTTTTCCGGTACTTGCAGATGTTTTCAAAAACTTCCAATTTTGCCCATAATTTAAAAAATACAAATGTGTAAATACGACATTAACAGTATTGCCAATCTCTCAAACACAAAAATTATTATTAAATTCCTCCCCTCTCGCTCCCCGCTCCCCTCCCAAATTAAGATTTTTTTTAAAGAATACATTTGGGTTATTCTCTTTCTGGATTTTGAGCTTCTGAGGAGTTCACATTTTCAACCTTTTA
Source organism: Pelusios castaneus (assembly GCA_007922175.1). Classification (NCBI taxonomy): domain Eukaryota; kingdom Metazoa; phylum Chordata; order Testudines; family Pelomedusidae; genus Pelusios; species Pelusios castaneus. The sequence continues at coordinate 6,449,520 of ML685777.1, forward strand.
TCTGCAATCATAAGAACATAAGAACATAAGAAAGGCCGTACTGGGTCAGACCAGAGGTCCATCTAGCCCAGTATCTGTCTACCGACAGTGGCCAGTGCCCAGGTGCCCCAGAGGGAGTGAACCTAACAGGCAATGATCAAGTGATCACTCTCCTGCCATCCATCTCCATCCTCTGATAAACAGAGGCTAGGGACACCATTCTTAACCCCTTTCTGGCTAATAGCCATTTATGGACTTAGCCACCATGAACTTATCCAGTTCCCTTTTAAATATTGTTATAGTCCCAGCCTTCACAACCTCCTCAGGTAAGGAGTTCCACAAGTTGACTGTGCGTTGTGTGAAGAAGAACTTCCTTTTATTTGTTTTGAACCTGCTACCTATCAGTTTCATTTGGTGACCCCTGGTTCTTGTATTATGGGAGTATTTAAACAACTTTTCCTTGTCCACTTTTTCCACATCCGTCATAATTTTATATACTTCTATCATGTCCCCCCTCAGTCTCCTCTTTTCCAAGCTGAAGAGGCCCAGCCTTTTCAATCGTTCCTCATACGAGGCACTCTCCAAACCCCTAATCATTTTAGTTGCCCTTTTCTGAACCTTTTCTAGTGCTAGAATATCTTTTTTGAGATGAGGAGACCACATCTGTACACAGTATTCGAGATGTGGGCATACCATGGATTTATATAAGGGCAATAATACATTTGCAGTCTTATTTTCTATCCCCTTTTTAATGATCCCTAACATCCTGTTTGCTTTTTTGACCGCCTCCGCACACTGTACGGACATCTTCAGAGAACTATCCACAATGACTCCAAGATCTTTTTCTTGACTCGTTGTAGCCAAATTAGCCCCCATCATATTATAGGTATAGTTGGGGTTATTTTTTCCAATGTGCATTACTTTACACTTATCCACATTAAATTTCATTTGCCATTTGGATGCCCAATCACTTAGTTTTGTGAGATCTTTTTGAAGTTCTTCACAATCTGCTTTGGTCTTGACTATCTTGAGTAGTTTAGTATCGTCTGCAAACTTAGCTACCTCACTATTTACCCCTTTCTCCAGATCATTTATGAATAAATTGAATAGGACTGGTCCTAGGACCGACCCTTGGGGAACACCACTAGCTACCCTTTTCCAATCTGAGAATTTACCATTTACTCCTACCCTTTGTTCCCTGTCTTTTAACCAGTTCTCAATCCATGAAAGGACCTTCCCTTTTATCCCATGACAACTTAACTTACATAACAGCCTTTGGTGAGGGACCTTGTCAAATGCTTTCTAGAAATCTAAGTACACTATGTCCACTGGATCCCCCCTGTCCACATGTTTGTTAACCCCTTCAAAGAACTCTAATAGATTAGTAAGACACGATTTCCCCTTACAGAAACCATGTTGGCTATTGCTCAACAGTTTATGTTGTTCTATGTGACTGACAATTTTATTCTTAACTATTGTTTCAACTAATTTGCCCGGTACCGACGTTAGACTTACCGGTCTGTAATTGCTGGGATCCCCTCTAGGGCCCTTTTTAAATATTGGCGTTACATTAGCCGACTTCCAGTCTTTGGGTACCGAAGCCATTTTAAGGGACAGGTTACAAATCTTAGTTAACAGTTCCGCGACTTCACATTTGAGTTCTTTCAGAACTCTTGGGTGAATGCCATCTGGTCCCGGTGACTTGTTAATGTTGAGTTTATCAATTAATTCCAAAACTTCCTCTAGTGACACTTCAATCTGTGACAGTTCCTCAGATCTGTCACCTACAAAAGCCGGCTCAGGTTTGGGAATCTCACTAACATCTTCAGCCGTAAAAACCGAAGCAAAGAATCCATTTAGTTTCTCCGCAATGACTCTATCATCTTTAAGCGCTCCTTTTGTATTATCATCATCAAGGGGCCCGACTGGTTGTTTGGCAGGCTTCCTGCTTCTGATATACTTAAAAAACAATTTGTTATTACCTTTGGAGTTTTTGGCTAGCCGTTCTTCAAACTCCTCTTTGGCTCTTCTTATTACACTCTTGCACTTAAGCTGGCACTGTTTGTGCACCTTTCTGTTTGCCTCACTAGGATTTGACTTCCACTTTTTAAAGGAAGTCTTTTTACCTCTCAGTGCTTCTTTTACATGGTTGGTGAGCCATGGTGGCTCTTTTTTTGGTTTTTTTACAGTGTTTCTTAATTTGGGGTATACAGTGAAGTTGGGCCTCTATTATGGTGTCTTTAAAAAGCGCCCATGCAGTTTTCAGAGATTTCACTTTAGTCACTCTACCTTTTAGCTTTTGTTTAACTATCCCCCTCATTTTTGTATAGTTCCCCCTTTTGAAATTAAATGCCACAGTGTTGGGCTGTTGAGGTGTTCTTCCCCCCACAGGGATGGTGAATGCTATTGTATTATGGTCACTAGTTCCAAGCGGTCCTGCTACAGTTACCTCTCGGACCAGCTCCTGCGCTCCACTCAGGATTAAATCTAGAGTTGCCTCTCCCCTTGTGGGTTCCCATACCAGCTGCTCCATGAAGCAGTCATTCAAAGTATCGAGAAATTTTATCTCTGCAATATGTCCTGAAGTGAAATGTTCCCAGTCAATATGGGGATAGTTGAAATCCCCCACCATTATTGGGTTTTTAAATTTGTTAACCTGCCTAATTTCCCTTAGCATTTCATCATCGCTCTTACTATCCTGGTCAGGTGGCCGATAGTAGATCCCTAATGTTATATTGTCATGGAAGCATGAGATTTCTATCCATAGCGATTCTATGGAACAAGTGGATTCGCTTATGATTTTTACTTCATTTGAATCTACATTTTCTTTCACGTATAGTGCCACTCCTCCTCCCGTACGACCTGATCTGTCCTTCCGATATATTTTGTACCCCGGAATGATTGTGTCCCACTGATTGCTCTCTGTCCACCAGGTTTCTGTGATGCCTATTATATCAATATTCTCCTTTACCACTAGGCACTCTAGTTCACCCATTTTATTATGTAGACTTCTAGCATTTGTGTATAAGCACTTTAAAAACTTGTCCCTGTTTATTTGTCTGCCCTTTTTTAATGTGCCAGATTCTTGGTCATGTGGCTGTTTATCATCTGATCCGGCCCCCCTCACCATCCTTTTCTGTCCTCTGTTCCTGACTATAACTATAACCTGGAGATTCCCTCTCGTCAGACTCTCCCTTAAGAGAAGTCTGTGTCCGATCCAGCTGCTCCTCTGCAGCAGTCGGCTTTCCCCCATCCTCTAGTTTAAAAACTGCTCTACAACCTTTTTAATGTTTAGCGCCAGCAGTCTGGTTCCCTTTTGGTTTAGGTGGAGCCCATCCCTCCTGTATAGGCTCCCCCCATCCCAACCAATCCTGAGGGCTAGAAAGATTTTTATGAATGGAATCTGAGTTTTTCCCATAACCACATGATTTCAGCCAGGACTTCAAGTAAAACGCCATGTATTGTGAGACTTGCAATAGAATTGTGAGCGTTAGCAACACTGTAAGTATATTTAATTTAACATAAATATGAAATAAAACTTCTAACCATTTATTTCTATATTTTTGCTAACCCAGATCATGTTAAAATGTGATTCTGCTCTGAAAAAAGACTCTCTTTAAAAAAAATTCCATCTTCCATTGTTGTGTGCAGTATTCTTGTCGCCCTGTCAGTCACCAATATTAGGCTATGTCTACACAACTAAGAAAAACCCATGGCTGGCTCCAGGACTTTTTCATTGCTACATAGACTTCTGGGTTCCCACTGGAGCTCACGGACCCTCCCATTCCACAGGATCCTAGATGCCAGGCTCCAGCCCAGAAGTCTATCAGCAGTTAAACAGCCCTAACCACCTGAGCAAGCCAGCTGCAGAATTTTTTTTTACTGTATAGACATATCTTAGACTAGAGAGACAAGGTGGGTAAGGTAATATCTTTCATTGGACCAACTTCTGTTGGTGAGAGACAAGCTTCCAAGGTTATGTAGAGCTGACATGAAGAGCTCTATGTGAGCTCAGAAGCTTGCCTCTATCCCTAACAGAAGTTGCTCCAGTAAAAGCTATTACATTATCTGTCTTGCCTGTCTAAAAATGACCCCTTCTTACCAGATACCTTCCTGGCATGTATTCAGTCATGATTAGTAGAGTCAAGTGGGAAAAAAAATCTTTCAACTGTTTTTTAACTCCAATTAGCCCTGCAAATCAAATGCAGTTCGTGGAGAATAAGCTGGATTGTATTCTTTCTTATGCATCATGAATTTAATATTTGTTAAACTGTAATGAGTTAAACTTGTGCAAACCCACTAAAGACAATGGAGCTACACAGGTGTAATTGAAAGTCCAATTTGATCTGCCAAGCCCTTAATTTTGAAAGTCATGAGAAGGGAAAAAGTCAGCTTCACTCTCAAAGCACAAGTTAAGTCTGTAGGGCTTACAGTTACAAAACATCTTATCAGAAAACCTAAGCACATTTGATCTATGAATCTTGGAGACACCAAACAAAGGACTTCATGATGTGTGTTCTGAAGAGTTTCTAGTAAAACTGCACTTGAAGTTCTTAAACAATTAAAATTTCTTCCTTCAACCTGCTGCATCTCGGAATACTTTTTAAGGAAAAAATCTTCATTACCCCATTCTTTAATCCATTAACTTCCTTAACCTCTTTCCTGTCTCATGGACCCAGTTAGGAGGTCTTTGGGGCAAATATTGAAACAGTGGCTGTTGCATCATTCTCAAGATCTTAAAGCCCCCCTCAAAAATCACTTCAGTTGAGGAGCCATTGAATGTGACTGTGCCCACAAGTGCCTAGAACGGGTTTGAAAGGAATCCTTTTCATGTTCATTAACCAGAGTTTTCATTGTAAATTAGTCTAGAGGGGTTGCTTTTTAAACCATGTAGAAACTACTTTCCTCCTACAATTGTGCGCTCTAGTATTCACACAGAATAGTCACCTCATGTTTTCTGCAGTTGAGTGATGGTTCATTCTCTGTCTGAACCTCAGTCCATTCTCCCAGTGTTCAGCAAACATAGGTTGAGGTGGCTTACAGAGCTGGGGAGCTCACAAACTTCCCTCCGTATACGTTCCAGAGTGGTAGTCTTATTAGTCCAGTTCAGCAAAATAAACAAGGAGACCTGTGGCGTCCTGTTTAACTGCCTAAGTAACATCCAGCACCCTTCTGTTCAAAGGCGAATCGAGGGGAGTTTAAAACCCGAAACACGAATTTTTCAGAGTCCTTCCCTGTTGCGAGTGTACAGCTGTGTTTGGCTGTATGCGGTGGGGGAAGAGGAGCGGCTAATTGCTCTTTTTTAATTTTTTTAATTGCTTTAGTGTCTCTCTTTATTGCCTTGTGTGCCTGCATTGCGGCTAAAATTTTAATTTCAGGGCACTGGATGAAAACAGATGGGGCTCGTGCCCTGTACGCCTAGTGCCCGCGATGACCCAGATTGTACACTAACTCCTTAGCAGTGACTCCGAGACTGGCCACTTCCCTAGGGTGCTGCAAGCCCAGGACTGGGCCATCCACAGCAAGCCTATCTGGAGCTCCCCCATGTAATAAAATTGCTATTTTGCTGCACAAAGTTTACTGATTTATGTATCCCATTTAAATGCCCACTACAATTTCACAGTAAACCAGTTGGCCCACACGTCCAAGTGCACAGCAGCTCCTGCTAATAAAAAAAGGAGGGCTTTTCCCTCTTCACCTCCGAAGGACGCACTCATTCATGCTACTGGGCACAAGCTCGGGGCAGCCCCACCTTTCATGATGCCCAAGATATGACTGCAGCTGTTTGTAAAATTTACCAAACTGTAAAAAAAAAAATACTATTTTTTTAATACAGGCCACCGGGCAAGTGCCCCTTCATTTCTAGCACCTGCCACCACATTGCAGAGTTCTTTTGCAAGTCGAACTTTGCAGGGTTCAAGTAGTTCTCTGTGGCAAGAGGGGAGTGGGTTTTTAAGAAGATGAATACCAATTCCCTTTAAACAATTTTACTGCAAATTATATTTCACTCTTTACATCCTCCTCTAAGTGCTTTACAAACAATGACTAATCCTCTTCACATCCTTGTGAGGTTGGGTAAGTATCTGGAACTGGCTGAGGTAAATTCCAAGCCATTATTGAAAGGCACACGATTCAGTGTATAATCTTCTCCATATCTATAGCTTCCTCAAATGGCTCTGCCATGTCATCTGGGGTCGGTGCTGTTTTGAAGGAGCTGAATGAAGCATAGGAAATGTGTATAATTGCATTTTATCTGGGAGGAATTCCAGAGAACGGTGGAGAAGAGATTATGGGGTGGAGGGAGAGGACGTCTGATGTTGCCTCAATCAAATAAATGATGTGGGGTGGGAGATGGTGAATTATAGTCATAGATCTGTCAGCATCAGTCATTTCATATTCCTTCCCACACAGCCCTGGAGCAGGAGAAGGAAGTCTCATATTAATATTTTAAACTGTTCCTGGAAGGGGGGGATTTAGAGCTAGGAGCTCCTTCCTAAACTTGCCCCCGTTATTAAGCCCAAGTTGCAGCCATTGCAGATTTAAGAGACTCAGATGATGTGACCTACCCAATTTATATAACACATTTTTGCTACAGTTACAGCAAATTTGTAACATCTCCACTTAGTACTGCAGTAACTGCTATACTTAATTCACGTTCTCCCTTCTCCTCTGTTATACCACACTGTTTGAATCGAAACAACTTGGTTGATTTGCTGAAAAAGTCTGAACTGACTTTGTGACTTGCCCTTCTCTGCTTGTTTATATTCATCTGCATACTGCAGTTTCCATTTCATGCATCTGATGAAGTGGGATTATGCCCATGAAAGCTCACGTAATAAATAAATTTTAGTCTTACAAGTGACATAGGACTCCTTGTTTGTTTTGGTGTACTTAAGACACTTGCAATTTTATTAGTCAATTAATGATTTGAAAAGTTCCTTATTTTTCTAGCTAGCTTCCAGGAGAACACATTTAGAGATTAGCTGTGTAAGGAACTCAGATGCACGATCCCCCAAATCTAACTAGAGTAAGAGAAACAATTTGCATAGCAACTGCTGCTTTCTCAGGGTCCCAGTATCAATTACTAGACATTTGACGAGGACATTTGGAACAGCTGTCATCTTAGAGTAATCTTTCTCTAAAACCCACATTAGCTGAGAACAAATTATATGTAATGTTTTATCTTTTTTTTAGCCCAATGGTGGTGTACCCCATAATAATCTTGTTTTGATCAGAATTAAACCAGATGAAAATGGAAGATTTGGCTTCAATGTAAAGGTAATGACAAATAAATATCTGTTCATATTTTTAAAGATTGCTTGGTGATGGTTATGATTTTTGACTTGTTGAATTTTTTTTAAAGGGAGGATATGATCAGAAGATGCCTGTAATAGTGTCCAGGGTAGCTCCAGGAACACCTGTAAGTTGTCAAAGAAACGTGGAAATGGTGTTGTTTAATTAGATGTGTGCAGTGTTGTGGTGGCCCTGTTAGTCTCAGGATGTTAGAAAGACAAGGTGGCTGAGACAATATCTTTTATTGGGCCAATTTCTCTTGGTGAGCAAGACAGGTGATCAATAGCAGTTAGTCCAATCTTGTCTCTCTAATTCAGTGTGTGTGGTCATAATTATTATAAGTCCTTTCCTTATTTTTTTCTCTTTGCTTGAAGGGAAAGCATTCTGACCACACCTTGCTTGGAATAAAACTGCTTTTTACATATTACCTGGTGGGTGCTATTTATTCCCCATACCGTATTCTTTAACTGCCTCATATAATAAATTAAGCTAGTGGCCAATTAAAGATTGGAATTAAATACATTTAAAACAGAATGTTAAAAATACTTTTTGCTACTTAAAAGAGAACAGTGGAATGAAAATAAGTTACAGATAGAATATAGTCTCCCCAAAATCATTTTAATGCAGGAATCTGTAAAGGAGCATGTAATAAAAGTACACTGCTAAGATAGTTCTTCATGAGTGAGTTGTCTTTTTTAATTTATGTAAGAAAAATGAGAGAGTCCGTAGTTCAGTGTGGTGAATACTTTACCAATAATAAAAATAAATGTTTTTTCAATTAATACAACAGTTTCATCAGGGATCACAATGATAATAAGTTGTAATAATTGTTTCTTGACTCTTTATATATAATGTCCCACTCATCCTTAAAACATTATTCTTTAACATCAAATTTTAATTTAGGCATTTGTGGGGTTTTGTCACATAAATTGTGTTGAGCTAAGATTTTATGTGGTTAAAAATTGCAGACCCCTTTTGATCTTGCTGACAGATGTAATGCCAAGATTCAATCAGACATAATGAATCATTCATCAGGTCTGATTTTTGTGGTGGCGTTTCTAATGTTCAGTGAGCACCAGTAATATATTCAGACTAGTCACAATATTGTGGCAGTTGATTGCCAGAAAGTAATGACTTGGTATTCAGCCTTTGTAATGCCATCTTTGTGTTGTGCACCTGTCAGAAATTAATAGAATAGGCCACAAATTTGCTTGCATTAAAAAATAAAGTACATTTAATCTAAATAAAATAATTAAACTGTATATGTTAACATCTTTATATTAGATTGTTCTTATTCCAGTTAATTATTTTTTCCTAATTTATTTTCTACATCACAAATTGGTTTGTTTGTATAGCAGTTAATTTTGGGTTAATGGATTAAATAGCTAGCAGTCCTGTAAATGGTGAATGCACTGCCCTTCCCTCTCTCCAGTCATGGCTACACTGTAACATAAATAACGTTTTCATTTATTGGTTCTTTTTGCACAGATTATCTGGGTTTGTTGCATTTCCTTTGGCCTCCATCTTCTTCCTATTGGCCTGAATGTGATATTAAAAGGTTGCAGGCTTTAGGTTCATGCAATTGAATTGGACAAATTTTTGTCATGCTGCTGCCCTCTCTTCTGAAAATTCTGAGCTTGTCCTGCCTCCGTGCTGTTAATACAGAATGTAATTCAAATACCAGTGGCTTATCCAGGCATTCAACGTCACACAGTACCAGGAGCAGGGAGTAATAACAGCAGAAAGGCGTGTCGAAATGACTGATTCCTCCCAGTTGTGAATTCAAGTATTCACGTGAATGGCACTGTGTCGATCCAATGTGGCTACCATATCAATGAGTCTGGCACAATTCACATTCCTGAATACAGTTACACTCTTCCATTTGTTGCTATTTTAAAGTAATAAAATTTAAAAGGTGCTTTTCGAGCACTCTGTAAAACTTAATTTGTTTCATGTTGCAGGCTGACCTCTGTGTCCCTCGTTTGAATGAAGGAGACCAGGTTGTACTGATAAATGGCAGGGATATAGCAGAACATACCCACGATCAAGTTGTCATGTTTATTAAAGATAGTTGTGAGAGGCACTCAGGGGGACTTGTGCTCCTAGTTCGACCCAATGGTGAGTGATTTATATGTAACGCAACAAATCTTCTCTCCCCTTCTCCTTAACCTTCGCCTTATGTCCTGGGATGAACTCCTCCTTAGAAAAGGTACTTGGGATTACAACAAGAAAGCAGTATTTCAATCTTTACAGATACTGAGAAATACTTTAGACTGTAAGCATTCATGCTGGTAATAGTCAGTGTTCAAAACACATTTTAAATCCCCAAAATCGGGATATGAAAAATTGGGTATTAGTGAGAGGGCTCTTCCTCAACTCTCTCAACCTCACCACTATCTGATACCTTGTGTTTGAATCTACACAACTTGTTTGGTTTGCTGAAGTCATCTGACCTGATGCACTGAATGTAATCACAGGATTTATCTTCCTCTCCCTTACTGTAAGTTTTATATCAATATAAGTTTTCTCCACTTTAGCGTTTGACGAAGTTGGTCTTTGCCCACAAAAGCTGATGCGAATAATAAAGTTGTTAGTCTTTAAAAGTGCAACAGGACTCTGTTTGTTTTGCTGAATCCCATTAGATACGAGTGGTATACCTGCTGGAATTCTGCAGAGTACCAAGGCTCTGAATGTAGCAGCTGCACCAGCAGTAGGGAAATGGCCAGATAACTGTACAAAGTGATTGTAGTGTCGAGGACAGTCTGTCCCAAAATGTCTTTGGAAGTTGGCACATAGACAGGACAATATTCCAGTGCTTAAAATATATCCTCAAAGCGATTGAGATCTATCAGTAACATTTCTACTGGATGGGGGGCATAAAAGAAAAGGCTTAAAAAACAAACAAGTACGGTATATTTGTGGCATATATACTGCTGGAATGTTGTCAACAGTCTGCCTCTGGGTGTTTAATTCTGCTCCACTGTGCAATCATAATACAGAGCCATGTCGCAGAAAAGTCTAATGAGAAGTAACAGGAATAGGTGAAATCATTCTACTGGACCACTTCAGCCGACTGACAGATGATTCTGGCTTCCTTCATTTAATTGTGCTAGGTCCCATTTTATGTATTTAAGCCATTTCATTATTTTGTACATTTCATTTTCTTCCTCTGTCATAGTCATTTAAAATAAATTCCGCTAAATTGCCCTACAGATTTACCAAATTAATACCCCTTTAGGTATGTTATAATTGTGATTTAAGTAAAAAAGCCTTAAAATGGAGAATTTAAAAGTAGCAATAATTTCCTCATGCATAGTTTTATAGTGTTCTACTCTAAGAACAATTTTTTTCAAAAAAAACTTTACACTTGTGTGCTATAGCATATACTCTACCATGTATATTTCAGTACATAAATTGTTTACAGGCACACATAATATTCATAAAATTATTTTGGGGCCTATGAGTGCCATTCTAGCTAGTCATCTGCCAGTTTTAGTCTAATTAATCCACTGCAAAATGAAATGCAAAACAAAAAGGTAAACTTGGGTAGCGTGGATAGAAAACTGGCTAGATCAACGGGCTCAGCAGGTAGGAATCAATGGCTCGATGTCTACTTGGCAACCGGTAACGAGTGGAGTGCCCCAGGGGTTTGGTCCTGAGACCGGTTCTGTTCAACATCTTCATTAATGATTTTGATGATGGGATAGACTGCGTGCTTAGTAAGTTCACGGATGACATGAAGTTGGGGGGAATGGTAGATACTCTGGAGGGCAGGGACAGGATCCAGGGAGACTTGGACAAATTGGAACACTGGGCCGAAAGAAACCTCATGAGGTTCAACAAAGACAAGTGCAAAGTCCTGCACTTAGGACGGAAAAATCCCATGCACTGCTACAGGCTGGGGACCGATCAGCTAAGTAGCAGCGCTGTAGAAAAGGACCAGGGGGTTATGAGGGACGGGAAGCTGGTTATGAGCCAACAGTGTGCCCTTGTTGCCAAAAAGGCCAATGGCATATTGGCTGCATCAGTAGGAGTATTGCCAGCAGATCGAGGGATGTGATAATTCCCCTCTATTCGACACTTGTCAGGCTGCATCTGGAATACTGTGTCCAGTTTTGGGCTCCCCACTACAGAAAGGATGTGGACAAATTAGAGAGTCCAGCGGAGGGCAACGAAAATGATTAGGGGGCTGGGGCACATGACGTACGAGGAGTGACTGAAGGAATTAGGCTTATTTAGTCTACAGAAGAGAAGACTGAGGGAAGATTTGATAGCAGCCTTCAACTACTTGAAGGGTTGCTCCAAAGAGGAGGGAGCTAGGCTGTTCTCGAGGGTAACAGAGGACAGAAGAAGGAGCAATGGTTTCAAATTACAGCTGGGGAGGTCAAGGTTGGATATTAGGAAAAACTTTCTCACTAGGAGGGTGGTGAAGCATTGGAATGGGTTACCTAGGGAGGTGGTAGAATCTCCATCTTTGGTGATTTTTAAGGCCCGATTAGACAAAACCCTGGCTGGGGTGATTTAGTGGGAGTTGTCCTTTTTAGCAGGGGGTTGGACTAGATGACCTCGTGATGTCCCTTCCATCCCTATTATTCTTTGGTGACTTGAGGGATGTGATATGGGAATCTGGGAGGCCAGAGAAGAGACAGTTACAGTAAGCAAGGCAAAATAAGACTAGGATTAGGGAGCAGGATGTTAGCAGTATTGATGAGTAAGAAATGGATTTTCACTTAGACAATCAATAAACCAAATAAGTGTAGTTTTAGGGTGGACCATAATGGTTTCAATACTGAATATTTTGCTGATTTAGATAAATGTCGGGCTCTTAATGGTACTCTACCATAGATTTTGCTGAAGAAGAAATACTGAATTGCCATTTTTCTTCATTTAAAAAATAAGCGTTCATTGTTCCAGCCAAAGCATATGTCAGGTGAGAGCCTCCAACCTTCCTACCTTTCTGTATTGTAGCTGTCTATGATGTGGTGGAAGAGAAGCTGGAGAGTGAGCCTGACTTTCAGTACATCCCTGAGAAGTCTCCACTTGATGGGGTCCATCAGGATGATAATGCTCTGAGGGAATCCATGATTCAACTGGCAGAGGGGCTTATAACTGGGACTATTCTGGCTCAGTTCGATGTAAGTAGGGTGTGTTATTTTATGCTGGTCTCTTTCTGGGTAATAATTGGCTTCAACAAACAGGGAGTTTAGAATCTGTCAACAATGCAATTGACTCATCTGCTGTAAAGAGTGAACAGCCAGTCATGGAATAACATTTTGTTAAAACTTTACAGATGCCAAACAGTCACCATAGATTAAACGTTACCTATCTTGTTCCACATACGTTTTTTATTACATTGTAAAGCTGTTTATAACTATAAGTCCACATTTTTGTAATTATAATGGTCTCATGCTTATATAACATCTTTCATATTCAAGAAGACCTAAGAAGTGTAGGAAGCTTTACCTTAGTCTACAGTCTATACCCACCGTTCATTTTACCCACCTCTGGATGAAAACCTAAGTTAAAACAGGAAGTGAAGAATATTGTAAATAGTTTAAAGTGCAGGGAAGATTTTAGATGAAGTTTAAGTACCAGGTTGGACACTAGGAAATACTATTCTAATTTTAGGAAAACACAGTAAAATTTTATTAATTGATGTTTATGAATTATTTTAAAGAGAGCAGTATAGTTTCCTTAATATCATGTTTTAAGAAGTCGGCGTATCTTGCGTATCTCCCATCGACAGCAGCGGTCGGTGTAGCCTAGGGCACAGTATGGCTCTGATCGCCCAGAACGGTGTATTAAGATGCAGTGGACTGTGTCTGCTATTCCCACAGTACCTTGTAGTATTGGCCATTGTCCAGATACATGCCTGCTGCAACAGTTTGGGATTTACAAATCAGTTTCTTAGCCTGTGCCTTCTGAGCAAATTTAGTGAGCACATAGTCCAGCGGCTTCAATGATCTTGTAAAAGAACAACATTAATGTCACGTCTTCACCTTTCTAGCAGTATGCTTGTGAATAGGAAACAATGTTTTCATGTTTTTGTTATATGGTGCATATTGACTTTTATTATTTCCATGTACTTTAAAAATGTCTACAGTTAATTTAATAATAATGAGACCTACGTTGTGCCTGTTTCTATCTGACCGTCTCTGTTCTCTTCTAGCAACTGTATAGAAAGAAGCCTGGAATGACAATGTCTTGTGCCAAATTACCTCAAAACATTTCCAAAAACAGATACAGAGACATTTCGCCTTGTAAGTGTATGTCTGTGTATCTATGTATGTTTTTTCATTAAAATATTTAATTGCATTTGGTAAAGAAATAACATGTTTTTAATTTTTATTTTTTTTTTAGATGATGCTACACGGGTCATTTTGAATAGTAACGATGACTACATCAATGCAAATTATATAAATGTGAGTTGAATTTTATGCCATTTACACTTGTAAATATAGTATGGTGGCATTCTGGAGAAGAACTGATTTACAAAATGTTACTGCAGCTTTTCAGTGGAAACGTGGGGAAAAAAGATAACTCACTCTTTTTCTAAATATGTCTCAAATCTAACATGGTTAGAGTGGCTGGGAAATACTTTCATCAGTTGGTTTAAATGTTAGATTTGTTTATCCAAAAAACACTGAGAGATTTTATGTGCAGCAACAGGAGCCTGAATTTTATTTCAGATGAGATCATTGTTGGGAGAAAGGAGCTATCTGGAGTTGAAACTAGCACAGGTAACCCAATGCATACTGTTGTAGCAATGTTTAACTCTAGTAAAGTTCAGCAAGGTAGCTCTTTGTTTATAGTTAGTAAGAACAAAAGTACAGCTAACTTTTCACATAAGGAAGACAAAGGAAAGATATTGATTGCAGGATTAGTACTTACATTATCAAGTATTGTAAACAGATGATTTCATGTGTATACTTCTACCCAAATTATTTTGATACTGAATTGTCATATTTTTTCAAACACCTTTCATTGTGACCGCTAATCTTGAAAGCTCAGGTTTTTGGCAACTAAATTCTGTCAGATAATGAAATGAAACATATTTGGATTACTTAATGGAGTTAAATAAGAAGTTCTCCAATTTCACAGGTATCTTTTGTGTTCTGTGGTCCTTTATCGGTAGTATGGTGGCAAACATTTTAATAAATAGTATCAATATTATTGATTCAGTCTTCCTATATTTTTATAAATTTAATTTAAATTATCTAGGAAAGGCTAAATTTGTGGTGCATAAATTAAAGGTGCCAAGAGAGTAATGTTGTTTAACAACTGAAATAATTGATTTTGTTTTCTTTCAGATGGAAATTCCTTCTTCCAGCATAATAAACCAGTACATTGCTTGTCAGGGTCCATTACCAAACACTTGTCCTGATTTTTGGCAGATGACTTGGGAACAAGGTTCATCAATGGTTGTAATGTTGACCACTCAAGTTGAACGGGGAAGAGTAAGTCAACGTTCTAATTTGAACTCTGATCACATATTATTTTAAAATCTCTTTTTGAGTCTGCCATAAATGACTAGAATAAAACAGGGCCACCATGAATTTCTTGTTTATGGCAGGTCTCACGGGCATTGCTACAGTTGAAGCTGTACTGTGTTTGAGTTTTAAAATCTTTTTTTCAGCTTTATGCAGCTGGTCTTCAAACTTGTAGTCTTGTATAAGTCTCAATTTTCATATTTATTAAATGAAATTCATAATACTTAATCTGCCTGTTTTTTCAGTGAAGTAGTAAACTGAGTTTACCTGTTTGGAGTGGGTTTTTTTTTTTCCCCTGATCTCCTTCAACTAAAGAAAATTGATCATTTTTTTCTAGATTAAAGTTTCTGCACAGGAATGAATTAATCCTGTAAGGAGGCCCACGCCAGTGTTGTGGTGTTAGCTTTGCAATGTCTTAGATTTATCTTGCAGTGTCATGAAATCATAACAATCGACAGTTATGCTGTGGAGCTTTTTGGAGAATTGAATCCAGATCCATGAATCAGCCTTAAACCAACCATTAGTTTCAAGCTGTTACTCCACCCAGTGGAGTTGTGCCCCTGGGCATTTGCTTAATCAAATGAAAGGTTATTAGTGTTTGCAAATTGACTACTGCACAGGCAATCTTTTACTAAAAAAAATTTGGTTTTGATTAGTCAGTCATGATCATTCTTAACCCTGTTTTTATATATGCTTCTTTTAATATAAAAATATGTGTATTATAATATGTTACATGTTATGAGCTGCATATGTACAAATTATAATAGGAAAATAATTGTGTACATTGCCATAATGGGATCACCTAACATCGCAAAGGAAGGTCAGCTGTACCTGAAACTCTAGTCGCCATTGTCTCCTTAATAGGTTTGCCCATTGTGTTGCCTCTCTCCACTGAAGCACCATCGAAGTACTGTTGAAATATTAGCATATAACTGGTGTATTTCCTAAAATATCCTGTATGCCATTTGGAACATCCAGTAGCAATTGGAGAACTTGAAACACATAAGCATAATTGACTGATTGTAATATTATCCTGAAGCTTAATCATAGTCCTGAGTTTTATTTGATGTTTTTATAGTAAAGGCCCATCATCCTGGCCAGCAAAACTGGTTTGTATGGAGGATAGTCAGATTAATTCAGACTTCAATTCAACTACGTGTGCGCATTCTTGTTTTTAAAATAACCGTGTATTTGCTGTGCTGTCAAACCTACTTAATATCATAAAAATAAATGTAATTGACTTGAAATGTTTTCAAACTATTTTTCACTGACATTTATTATATGATGCTGTGTGCTTCCAAGTGAATACAATTAGAGGAATTTCAGTTCAAGTGCCCTTTTAATATACTTAATTTTCTTTATAGATCTACTAAGAACAGACCCACAATATCAATTCTCTGAGAGTTTTTGATATTGCTATTTATGGTATTCTTTGAGAGCTGCTACATATTGAAATAAAAGGACTTTATTTATCTTATACCCATCAGCAGACTCCCTGCGGTGATACTGATCATGGGGCTACTGATGTCTCTATCCCATTGTATGCCAGAGAGTCACAGTGGAGCAGGAAGTCTGCAAATATGGATGATCTTACATGACCTGCCAGGTGGCTTGGAAAAAGAAAAGTGTAGATGAAATGAAATGACCTCTATTTATATTTGGGCATTTTTAAGTAGTTAGTCATGAAGTTGATCCTTTTTTAAAGTTCTTGTTTACCCATAAAGATTTTTTTGTAAACCCACCACCTACAGCATCTTATTTTTCTCTCATAATGACGCCATCTTATTGATTGATTGATTGATTGATTGATACCTTCTCCTTTCACATTATAACATGTCTTCTTTTTCATGTAAATTTGCCTTAAAGAAGGATTATTTTAGGATTTTGGAAATTAGGAGTGGATCTGAGGTGCCATCTATCAATGTGGTGTCAAAATGGAATATTTAGTGAATACTTAAAAAGAAGTTATATCTAAAGTTACGGATATCACTGTTCAGTTACACTAAACTCAAGAATTGGTGTCTGTATGAAGGACATAAAGTTGAGAAGAGAAGCAGGACTTCTACATAGAATCATAGAACATGAGAGTTGGAAGGAACCTCAGGAACATCTAGTCCAACCCCCTGCTCTCAAAGCAGGACCAACCCCTACTAAATCATCCCAACCAAGGCTTTGTCAAGCCACACCTTAAAACCTTTAAGGATGGAGATTCCATCACATCCCTAGATAACCCATTCCAGTACTTCACCACCTCCTTCCTAATATCCAACCTAGACCTTCCACATTGCAGCTTAAGACCATTGCTCCTTCTTCTGTCATCTGCCACCATTCAGAACATCCTAGCTCCATTTTCTTTGGAACTCCCCTTCAGAATAGTTGAAAGCTGCTATTAAATCCTCCCTCCCCCACTCATCTCTTCTTCAGACAAAATATTCCTGATGTGACCTTATCTATGCTGAATAGAAGGGAAATAATCACTTCCCTTGATCTGCTGGCAATGCTTCTACTAAAGCAGCCCAATATGCCATTAGCTTTCTTAGCAACAAGGTCACATTATTAACTCATATCCAGGTTCTTGTCCATTGTAACCCCCAGGTCCGTTTCTGCATCACTGCTGCTTAGCCAGTTGGTCCCCAGTCTATAGCAGTGCATGGGAGTCTTCCACCCGAAGTGCAGGACTCTGCACTTGTCCTGTTGAATATCCTTAAGTTTCTATTGGCCCAATCCTCCGATTTATCTAGATCACTCTGTATCCTGTCTCTACCCTCCAGCATATCTACCGTTCCCCTCAGCTTAGTGTCAGCTAGAAACTTGCTGAGAGTACAATCCATCCCAATCATTAGTGAAGATGTTGAACAAAACTGGCCCCAGGACTGAATTCTGGGGCACACTGTTTAATACTGGTTGCCATCTAGACATTGAGGCATTGATCAATACCCATTAAGCCTGAAGAACTAGCCAGCTTTGTATCCACCTTGTAGTCCATTGGTCCAACTCATCCTTTTTTAACTTGCTGGCAAGAATACTGTGGGAGACAATGTCAAAAGCTTTGCTAAAGTCAAGGTGTGTCATGTCCACTGCTTTCCCTACATTCCTATGCCAGTCATCTCATCACAGAAGGCAGTCGGGTTGGTCAGACATGACGTGCCCTTGCTGACTCGATGCTGACTGTTCCTGATCACCTTCCTCTCTTCCAAGTTCCTCAAAGTGGATTCTTTGAGGACCTGCTCCATGATTTTTCTGGAGACTGAAGTGAGGCTGACTGGTCTGTAGATCACTGGATCCTCCTTCTTCCCTTTATTAAAGAGGAGCTCTAGGTTTGCCTTTTCCCAGTCGTCTGGGACCTCCCCTGATCAACAGTAGTTTTCCAAGATGATGGCTGTGCAGTCAAATCAGCCATCTCCCTCAGCATCCTCAGATACGTTGTGTCTGGCCCCGCAGACTGTGCATGTCCAGCTCTTTCAAATAGTCCTGAACCTTTTCTTTCACCACTGAGGGCTGCTCATCTTCTCACCATGTTATGCTGCCTAGTGCAGTAGTCTGGAAGTTGACTTTGTCTGTGAAGACAGAGACAAATTTAAAAAAGCACTGAGCACTAGAGCTTTTTCCATGTCATCTGTCACTAGGTTGCCTCCCCCATTCTGTAAGGGGCCCACACTTCCTCTGACTTCTTTCTCGTTGCTAACATACCTGTAGAAACCCTTCTTGTTACCCTTCACATCCCTTGCTAACTGCAACCCAAGTAGTGCTTTGGGCTTCCTGATTTCCACTTGGCATGCTTGAGCAGTATTTTTATGTTCCTCCCTTGTCATTTGTCCAAGCTTCCACTTCTTCTAAGCTTCCTTTTTGTGTTTGTCACCAAAGATATCTCTGATAAACCAACCTGGTTATCTGCCATATTTGCTGTTCTTTCTGCACGTCAGGATGTGCCCTCCAGCTCTCCTGGACTCCTTTCTCCCTCATTTTAGCCTCTGAAGGGCTCTTGCCCATCAATTCCTTGAGGGAGTCATTCTGCTTTTTTGAAATCTGGGGTACATATTTTGGTACTCCCTTTTCTTCCTTTTGTCAGGGTCACTGCTGCCTAGGTAACAGGATGTGACCTTACTTTTTGTACAATAATGAAGTAGTTAAAATCCTGCAGGCAGTGCAGTTTTGATAATCTCACAACTTGATCAGATAAGAAGTTTGGTGCTTTCAAGATGAATGGCCACTGCACAGTGTTAATTTAAGCCATATTTTCCCATCAAGTATTAATATGGAACTTTCATGGAATTACATGCATTTGCAGTGTCAAAATTTGGTCCTTTTATTATGTAATGTCAGTAAAAAACAGTTGAAATGGTTAATTATATTAATCTGCTCAGGATGAATATCAATTACACTAGTTTGACATTTCTTTTATTACAGTTATGCAGCTAATGCCTCATTTTCAATTATAAACCCAGATGGTATATTTGGTAAGTCAGCAGTAATTATAAAATGCTCAGAAGGGAACTTTGTGAATCGAAAAAAAGGAGGAAAAATAACATTCTATTAATTTAAATACCTGCATCTTTGAAAACCTGTTAACTTTAGGTTAAATGCCATCAGTACTGGCCAGAGCCTACAGGAAGCTCATCATATGGAAATTTCCAGATTACCTGTCATTCAGAGGAAGGAAATCCTGCTTATGTCTTCAGAGAGATGACACTGACTAACCTGGAGGTAAAACTGCAATATAATTATTAGTGTGATTCTGTGGAATCCTTAGAGTAAAATTACCTACCGGTAATTACAAACATTCTTTCCAGTTTTATGGCTCGTCCACAAGTTTTAGTGGTACATTTTCAGGGACCTGCACAGAGATTTAATCTCATTGTTCCCAATAATGGGTACAGTTCAATATATTAGTCATATAGGATTGATGTTAATTATCTAAGAGCTGTTTCGTGCAGAATAATCCTAATAATGCTTTTGTTGCCTTGGTTAAGCCATGACAATAACTAAATATAAAATGATTTGAGATTTACGCTAATATATTCCCTCGATATTTTTCAAAACATCACTCAATATTAGAGGATAGACATTAGAAACTTCTCATTGTTGCTGCATAGGAATATATTTGTGTCTCTGGAGACAGTAGACTGCCATGTTTCTTAATAAGGTAACAAACAACATTAGGAGGATGAGTCCCAGCAGGATAGCCGTGTTAGTCTAGTTCACAAAAACAAACAAGGAGTCCTGTGGCACTTGAGCTTTCATGGAGAGAAGGGTAAATCACATGGTCAATTCATGGTCAATCCAATTAGCATTGGAATGGCCTATCTAGCATTGGAATGGGCTATCTAGGGAGGTGGTAGAATCTC
>ML685777.1:6470026-6503076 GCA_007922175.1 Pelusios castaneus
CAAAGATGGAGATTCTACCACCTCCCTAGATAGCCCATTCCAATGCTTCACCACCCTCCTAGTGAAAAAGCTTTTCCTAATATCTAACCTTGAAATAGTTCCAGTCCTTCCAAACTTAGTTCAAAAATGTACTGTTGGAAATGTTGACAGGTATCACTGAACAGTGAAATAGCTGAAATACCATTTCTCACCCCGTAGGTAGGATAAGAGTTTATCCCAGTGAAGCACGTAACACCTGCGCCTCAGAGCTCTGCACTGGTTGCTTTTTCATTTCCAGGTGCAATTCAGAGTGCAGAGGATCACTTGAAAACATCCAATAGTGTGACTTTCCCCTCTTCCCCCCCAACTAACTGAAATCTTTTCGTACTGTGAGATCAATTGGGAAGCTCCCACTGTTGGTTCCTGGAGGTGAATTCTCCATAAGTCAGTTTATCTGTAAAATTTCTCATACAACAGACCTGTTAACCTAATGTTCTATTGTATCTGAGATATTGCACAGTATGTTTTATATACAAGTGACCAGAATGACAACAGGAAGAATGAGATTCTCCTGTGAGAAACTCCATCATAGATAGTTAAGGAAGACTGCTAGATCAAATGACTTAGATATAATTTTAGAAAAGGAGACAGTTGTGTGTATTTCTCTCTTTCAATCCTGAGAATCCCTTGGGTCCAGGCTTATGCCTGTATTACATCGTCAAATTCTTGTGTCCTCCAAAATTTTAGGGATTATGAGGCTTAGTCAGGAGAAATCTGGCAATATTTGTGTTAGTATTGCTTTGATCTAGCAGGCTTGTGTATATGGTTGGGTGGGGAATGCCTTCAGTAAACCAAATGAATGAGGGTAGAAAATCAACTTGTGGTGAGGCTGACAGACTTAGGAGGAAATCTTGGTTACTGTGTATTTTAGACTACTTTTTATGTAGTAAGCGCTTAACTAGCTATTTGTTATAAATGTAAGTATAACCAGTGCCAACCGGCAGAGAACACCCCATACTGTAACTCAGATCTGGCATGACACACACATTGCTGGAACACACTGTGTTTATAATACGTATCTCAAAGGTGTCCTGTAAGGCAGTGGTTTTCAAGCCATGTGTCAGGACCCAGTACTGGGTCACAGACCCTCAGGCACTGGGTCGCAGTACCCCTGGCTGCCACTGCAAAAAGACTGAGATGCATTGCTGAAAGATGGAATTGTTGGGTCGTGGGCAGATGTTACTTTTTCAACTGGGTCTCGAGGAAAAAAAGTTTGAAAACCACTGATGTAAGTAAGATATCCTATGTAAACTGATAACACACAAGTGCCAAAAATAATTGCATGATGTATGTAGGGGTTGTGTACAGAGTTCTTGATATGTTCTTGAGACCTAAGAAAATAATCAAATCTTCCAATTTTGAAAATTTGATATTGGTGATCTCAGAGATTTGATATTGAAGTAGAGAATTCATCAAGCCTTAAGATGGGAAACAAGTTTTAATTTAGGAGTTAGAATGTGTGAGTGAAAATATATCCTGCATGTGTCTAAGGCAGTGCAGTCTGTTTATTTTATGTATGTGAGAGTCTTTCCCTTTTGTTTCTTTGTTTTTTGGTTTTGATTTTAAACTGGGGGGCCTGTTGAATGGGCGGGAAACCAGTGAAAATCTTTATTTAAGTCACTAGGCCACCTCCATACTCTCTTGCTCTTTTGGTATAACCACCAACACTTGAGAGAGAAATAATTATAAAAACAGCCGTATCGGGTCTGGCCTGTGGTACATCTAGCCCAGTATCCTGTCTTCTGGCAGTGGCCATGGCTAATGCCAGGTTCTTCCGAGGGAATAAACAGAGCGGGCAATTATCGAGTGATCCATCCTGTCATCCATGCCCAGCTTCTGGCAGTGAGAGGCTAGGGATACTCAGTGCATGGGGTTGCATCCCTGACCACCTTGGCTAATAGCCACTGATGGAGCAATCCCCCATGAACTTATCTAGTTCTTTTTTAAACCCCGTTATAGTTTTGCCCTTCAAAACATCCCCTGGCAATGGGCTCCACAGGTTGTACTTCTAACGTCAACAAGTAAGTTCTGTCTTGAGGACTAGGGAGTGTTGATTCCATTAGAAAGTTATGTATTAAGCTACTGTGAAGTTTCTTGCCAGCTTGAAAGTATGTGGCTTTTAATGCAGAGAGGATACTAAAAAAACTATCATAAGGAATGTGATAAATCTTGAAATATAACTAATACTAAAACTGGAATATGAGTTCTTTTTCAAGAAAATTGATACAATGGTGGATAATTCTTGACCAGTGGAGGCTGAGAAAGCTATAGCGGAGTCATGTGGTTTGCTGCAGGGTGAAGTGTGTTCAAGTAATTGAATAGTGATGAGGATGTCTGATGAAGGAGCACTTAACTTAAAAGGAGTCCCAAAAAGTCATAAATTTTCAGCCACCACCACCATCTCTTGGTCAGCCACTCATCTATGATGCATAACTTTTTTTGATGGGCAAATAAAATGTTGTTTTGTCATGGTAAATGACAGGTGAGAAAAATGTTCTATGTGGACTAGTTATATTCCTGGTTTTCCAAAGCAAAGTTATTCATATGCCTTCCAAGTAATTAAGCATGCAGATGTAATAAATACAAAAATTTAATTTAATGCTAAGTTATGGTTAATAATTTTAACACTAAAAATCAACAAGTGCAAGTGTTAAGGTTCCCTTAGAAATACTTACATTCTTTGTTATTTACATATTACATCTATTTGAGAACTAAAATTTAAAAAACAAATACTTTAAGTATCTTCAGTGTTCAGCTAGGCTGCTAGTGTGGGGTAGAGATATTTGCCCTTAGAACTATGTTGCCGTGTTACAACGAATATCTATTTTTCTTGCCTGTTCTAAGGATGTACTTTTTAGAAGGCTTATAAAGACTTACTAGTTTCTGTTGTTTTCTAAGGAAAAATAGGATTCTAAAATGTGTTGGTTAGTAATTAATATTCATAAAGTGATTTGAGGATGCCCAAATGAGAAGTAATTATAGGCGTATAGTTGATTATCACCGTTTTTTATTGTGAGGTCTGAATTATATTTGAACAAATTTTGTATTCCTGACTAGAAAAATGAAAGCCGTCAGCTCACTCAGATCCAGTATATAGCTTGGCCTGATCATGGGGTTCCTGATGATTCTAGTGACTTCCTGGATTTTGTGTGTCTTGTACAAAAAAAGAGAGCTGGAAGAGAAGAACCTGTTATTGTTCATTGCAGGTATCTGTTTTTTCTAACTTTCTGGAATGGTCTCACAGAATGCCTCTTCTCATAAAGAACTTCCTTCTTTGTTTTATTTGGTCTCTTATTGTTCACCATTTCTATTATAGTTCATAGCTATAAATTTCACTTGTTCCGGCTAAAGTTACTCGTAAGTCTCTATGCACTTTCTGATTAGCATCACACTTTTGTAAGCAGTTTTCAAAGTCAAATACACTGTCATGTTTCATAAAAGTCATGATCACAGTAATCCTAAAGGGAGAAGAAACCATTCCCATTTAGGCAACTGCTAAACTCATAAAGAACTGGATAAATATTATATCCCTAAGGGAAAGATATATTTCTCTCTAGCATATATAATAGTGACATAAATCACTTTTTCACTGAACTCTGCCTACTCTCCAGTACTGAATGATTGTGCTTCCATTTTTATCAGATTCAACTATTTAACATTTGAGTACTTCCTCATGAATGAAAACTGTATTCATGTTTTCTTTAGTATTCTATGTAAATCTGAAACAGATCTTAACATGTGCTGCTCTTCTAAAAATAGTTCTTAATGATAGTTAACATTTTTCATCATTCACATTTAGAATCCATTTAACATAGAATCTCTATAGAACTTAATATAAGAAGAGGAGACGAATACTACCAGATCGTCTTCAAATGAACATGTAGATCACCTACTGACTTTGAGAGTTGTAGGCATATATTTGTGACTAGACTTTGGCCCATTCATCTTCAAAATGATGTGTAAACACCCTAACCTTTACAATCCAACCAGTCAGGTAGTATTCCCATTTTATAGATGGGGAAACTGAGACAAAAGACAAATGGATACCATGTACTTCATTTTTTTAATCTAT
Source organism: Pelusios castaneus (assembly GCA_007922175.1). Classification (NCBI taxonomy): domain Eukaryota; kingdom Metazoa; phylum Chordata; order Testudines; family Pelomedusidae; genus Pelusios; species Pelusios castaneus. Next base: position 6,474,138 of record ML685777.1, read on the forward strand.
TGTTACCTATAGACCTAAGATTATTATAACTGAAGGAGATTAGAGAAACACCTTTTTTCCTATATGTTTACTGTGTGTATTTGACAACCTCTTGTGTATTGTCAATTTCTCCTTTTTTGTGTGGGTCTTTAACACATCTTTCATCTGACGAGGTGGGTTGCAGCCCATGAAAGCTTATGCCCAAAGAAATGTGTTCGTCTTTAAGGTGTCACGGGACTTTTGTTGTTTTTCTCAATATTTATGTTCTTTCAAATCAATGACTTCCCAGTAAATGACTATTTTTTCTGCCTTTTTGTTCCCAAAATGCATTAATGTATGGAGAACTGAGAGTGCAAGTTAACTTGAATTATAAGGACTAATCTTTCGGTCTTAGAGTTGGACACTTTTTTTAAATTTTCTAAAAAAAATTGCATCTTTTTGTAATGAAGGATAGACTAAATTTTGGTACATTATATATCTTTCTTGCTATATGAACAGTATGCACAGAAATCCTGTATATCAATATGAGTATATCCCTAACTGCAGTTTGCAGTTTTTCACACAATATCGTATTTATCCCAATAATAAAATTTTATTCAAACCATATGTTATATGATAACCTTTGATGCCACCTTCTGGACAGAATTATAGGACCATGTTAAAGTTTTGTAAAATACTTTTATTCTAAATTGTATTAAAAAATAAAACCAATTAACCTAAATTACAGATTCTTTAATAATGTGTATTTATAACATTGTTTAAAAGCAAACATTTTCAATCTAGATTGAAACAACTTCAAATTGTATCAGTTAAGATTCATATAGTGATACAAATATGGGTTCTTAATCCTATTGACAGATGGAAAACACTGGTTTCCCTATAGCTCCATGTGAGTATTTTCTTGTAATTTGTCTTAATATAAACATTTGAGTTTAAAATGACATGTTTACTACTCTTAAGAGTAGATGGTCTCAACCTGCTTTAGGTGTTCTCTGAGGTTTCCTAACTGGAAAAGTGTGTGCGCATACACAAATTAAAAATAAGCCTTTTGGGGTTTAATTTTGAAATACATGTCCTTTCTATAAGGCCTTTCACTATTTAGTCTCATTTGTCTGTTAAAATATTTCATTAATAGAACTGTTATCAGCATGTTTGAGGACGTTAATATTATCCTTTACATAACGATATGGAGTGGGGCAGACAAATATGCCGTTTCTTTACAGGTACAGGCAATGTGCTAGATCCATGTAGCATAGCATTTATAAGCCAAGGTTTTGGACTGACCGCTCCACTCCTTTAAGAACAAAGGTCAGGGCGAGAATGAAGTGGAGGACCAAGGCTGGCATGCCATCCCCTGACATTGCCTGGGGCCAGTTCCAACAGCTGTGGGAACATTTTATGCCACCTCAGCAGCATAAAAGGGAACACAGAATCTGACTCGCCATCTTGAGTTTTTCAACACTATGTATTGTAATCTCCTCTGGGAATTCTCATAATCCTGCTGTGTAACCATGTCATTCAATAAATACTAAGTGGTTGTCTAAAGAACATAATGCTACACAGTGTAGTCGTAGTTGTTTAGACATCTGCTCTGACCAGCCAAATTTTGTCCTCTGCAGCTGCTAGCCTCCAAAGAGACTGTTGGCTGTCCAGCAATGGCAGCTGCTACTTTTCCAAGTGACTTGTCCATAGAAGCAGCAGCATGGTGTCAGTTTCAGCAGCATGCAGTTACTCAGGCTTGTCTACTTCACAGGGCCAGTCATAGAAAGCATCTGTTCAGTTGTCATATGTAGCGGTCAAGCTAATTGGCATTGGCTGAATTGTTGCCATAATGTGGAAGATGGAACAGAAATCATTCAGTAAAAACTTAGAATGGAGAATTGTGGGTTTCAGCACACCTCTTTCTGCCTGACAATTCTGAAATGGACCATTTGCTATGGTGAAGAAGAGAGGGCTCATTAGGCTGACTGCCCTCCAAAAGAAATAATTTGGAGGCAACTTCCTGTTTTGAAAGTGAAAGTTTTGTTCATGACAAGGTGATAGTGAGTGCAGGGAGAGGGGTTCCTCAACCCCTTTGGTGAGCCAGTTACCTCTCCGGCCGCGGGGAGTTTGAGAACGCCGAAAAATAGATGGTTTAGTTATACTGCAGCCAAATATCTTGAAATTCTTCAGCTTTCATATTCTAGGAGGACAAAGAAAAGTGTGGAGACTGAAAAATGCAAACTTACTCAGAAGGGTAAGAGAGCCCATCCAAAGTTTTGAAATTTTTTCCACTGTGTTTTGGTATCCAGGAAGGACAGAAAGATTTCAGTGTTATGCACAAGCAGTGTTCTCACAGTAGAATGTCATCAGAAACCCTCCATTCAAATAATCATAGCTCTCTCGGGCATACAGTAGAACCTCAGAGTTACAAACGCCGGCATTATAAACTGACTGGTCAACCATACACCTCATTTGGAACCGAAAGTACACAATCAGGCAGCTGCAGGGCATGGAAGGGAAAAAAAACATATACAGTACAGTAGTGAGATAAACATAAGCTTCTAAAAAAAATAATAAAGGGAAAGAAGCATTTTTCTTCTGCATAACAGCATTTCAGAGCTGTATTAAGTTAATGTTCAATTGTAAACTTTTCAAAGACCAACCATAACATTTTGTTCAGCATTACAAACAGTCTCCATTCCCGAGATGTTCATAGCTGAGGTTTTATTGTATTTAGGGATTGAAGATTTTAATGTTCAAATGTTTTTTTACATTTCAGGAGCTGCTTCTTTTTGAGGAAGTGTTGATGGTCATAAATGAAATGACACGTTTTTCTTTTCCAGTGCTGGGATTGGACGGACAGGAGTTCTTATCACTATGGAAACAGCAATGTGTCTCATTGAGTGCAATCAGCCTGTTTATCCATTAGATATTGTGAGAACAATGAGAGATCAAAGGGCCATGATGATCCAAACACCTGTAAGTATCATATTTACTACATTGTAGAAAAGTAGTCTCATATTACACAGCTGTTTCACTCTCACTGAAAACAGTAAGGGGTGCTGGATATTTTCAAAGAGGACAGCTTAATTAAGAGGAATAATAAGATATGAGGCATTTTGAAAGGAAGTAATTCATCAGGTTTTCTCTACCAGCTTTTGGTGACTGACAGACTTACAATTCTGAAAATAAATGGCAAAAATCACTATTAATTCTAAATATTTTTCCAAAAGCTATTCGTTGCACCAGATCTACTCAACAAATGGAGAGGGCAGGAAGGGGAAACTAGAGGTGACGGAAGAAAGGAGGACAGGAAGGCACAAGGAACTGGAGTGTGTGTGAAGGGGGATGGACAGAGTTCCAAGAGGCAGAAGGAATTTGGAGAAGATAAGGGGAAGTTGGGTGATAGAATAGAGCTGTGTAACTGCTCTAGTGAAACAAAAAACCATTCGAACTCCGCTCTGTAGTGACACAGAAGAGAGAAACAAATAGAAATATAACGTGTCTTTAAAAATTGGCTTAATTTAATCAGTGATCATGAAGTGCTGCGTGGTGTCATGAGCGAGCGCTTGTCAGAAGGTTTTTGGGGTGTATTTCCATATCTTAGCATGTTTGGATTTCTTTTAAGTTTTCTGAATTTTTCCTAGGTTTATCATGCTTGGTTTTAGGATAATTGCAACATCTCTGAAATGTATTTATCCTAAATTACTGGTACATATTCTCTGCCTTCATTCTATTTTAATGTAATTTTTGTTTGGGAATACGTTTCATTTTTCTTGGAGTCAGACATAAATTCCGTCTGATAGCTGTTCATAGTTGAGCCTAATAGACATAAGGCAACATTTTCAAAAGCATGTAAGTATCTAGGACTCAAGTCATAATGACTTTCAATACGACTTAGACTCAAGTCACATAGGTGCACTTGAAAAATGTACCCGTAATTAGTTGTATAACATTTTCTCACAATAGACATTACTTTGTCAGATCTCTTTCATAATTACTTGGAATTAAATTGTCATTACTGGGGAAAAAGTCATGGATGGATTGCATTCTTTTCCTGTTTGTGACATTTATCGGTGTCCATGACTCAATGCAGAGCAGCAGCTTCCCACTCCAAGTGTTGTGACCCAGCACACCAGGACACAGCACTGTAGGTTTGGCCCAGTCCTACATCATGATGCAGGCGATGGCTGGGCAGACCAAACCTGAGCGGCGCTGTGACGCTACACACCAGTTCATGGGGTATTGGGCCCACCTGTGTGGAACACGGGAGCCACCACTGCACTGTAAGTGTGGGGCAGGCTTACTGTCTGACACACGAACACATTCCCCCCCAGGTTTAGGACTGCAATGCTGGCTGGGGAGGGAGTTACTACAGGTGGTCCATACTCCCTTGGGGAGCTGAGAAGAAGGAGAGCATTTTATCAGAAATCATGGAGTTGTCACAGTAACCACATCTGTGAAATTTACTGTGACTTCTCCATTATTCTTTATTTCAAAATGCTGTGAAAAATTGGCAGTCTTACTCATGACACCAGTTTAAGAGCGCAGTTCATGTCGCTGCTGCTATTCCTGTTATAATTAAACCTGAAGAGAGTTGTAGTGCCGTGTGAAAGTAGATTTCTTGGCCAGAGTCCTCCTGAAAGGGCCTCCATTTCCATACCATCCAGCCTTTAGTTCTCCCAGGGGTTTTTTGACCTTGTACTAAACAAGCATTTAAGTTATTCAGCTGTCACAGATAGAGAAAGGAAGATGAAAGTTAGATAAGAATAGGGAGCAGTACAAAGCTGTAGTAAGGTGAATTACTCAGCGTGCTATCTTTTCTCAGGGGTTTAGAAAATAAAATGGTTTTCTCTAGTATTAAACTTAAATCTGCCTGCCTCTTCTTAATTATCTTCCTTAATTATCCTCTTCTGCTTTGGTAGATGCCCCTTTGAATGCTGAGAGGAAGGGTGGAATGAGGAAGAGGAGTTACTTGCTATTAATATTCTTCTGTCCTTTGTGAAACATAGCTTCTCCAACAGGCTTTTTTCCCCTTCTCTCTTGAACTATATAGTATTAAACAATTTTTCAGGTCAAGAAATCAGTGTGGAACCCAGAGGGGAGCTTCCTTAGCCTTTGTCTTGGTACCTTACACAGGTAGCAAATTACTTTTCTGTGGGACTAATATTTTTTGCACTGAGACAGCTGGGTTCAAGAGAACCGGGAATTTCTTTATAATTAGTTTTGCTGTCTCATGACATAAGATGCTAGGTTAAATATCACTGATTACCCGAAAACCTTTTGATAATCGGTTATTTGCTACTTGAGTGGAGTTTTATCTCCTCTTGTGCGAAATATTCACCTAGATTTGTGTGTATATTTTGCATGTATGGAAGTTAAGTTTGTACAGTCTGGTTCTCTTTTGCTAACTTATTTTCCCAATGTATTCTGAGTTTTCTTCAGATCCTTTGTTTACTCCTTTTAGTTTTCTCAGAAAAGGAAGGAGTCTTGAGTTTCAGTGAAATCCTTCCCTTTAACTATTACATCAGATAAAACAAGATTACATATTTTATTTATAGACTCCCTAAACTCTACATGTCCTCTCTCTTTAAACCAGTGATTCTGAACCTGAGTTATGGGTATGAAGGTTTTTCAGAGGGTACATTCTCATCTAGACATGTGCCTGGTTTTACAACAGGCTACATAAAAAGCATTAGCAAAGTCAGTACGAACTAAAATTTCATGTGAACAATGACTTGTTTATAGTGCTCTCTGTATATAATATACTGAAATATAAGGACAGTATTTATATTCCAGTTGATTAGTTTATAATTATATAGCAAAAATGAGAAAGGAAGTAATTTTTCAGTCATCGTGTGCTGTGACACTTTCATATTTTTGTCTGACTTTGTAAGCAAGTAATTTTTAAGTGGGATGAAACTTGTGGGTAGGCAAGAGAAATTAGACGTTTGAAAAGAATACATTGGTCTGGAAAGACTGAGACACACTGCTTGCTGAGACTACTTACCCATCCTGATTGATATGTGCGTTTTCCACAAGATGGCACTATGTCGTGTTTTTTCTTTTCAGGTAAAAAAACTGAGAAGTGGCAATTTTCTTCAGGAAACTTCAGATAGCACTGAAAAATATTTATATTAATATATGTAAATCTAGCTATACTAATATATATGTACAATAAAATATTTAACTTCTAAACCCAAGTGACTGGTGCTTGTTAAAGATCTATCTCCAACAATCAGTGCTAAATAAAAATGATTTAAGCTTGGAAAGATAAAAATACTACCTTTTCCCGTGATATATATTGTTATATAGCAATCATTTATAGACTTTGCAAAATAATGGCCATATTTTATGGTCCAATCTGGGATATTGTTCTTTTTTTATTCTTATTATTTAGTTGAGGCATGATTTCAGTAACTCCTATCTCAAGTACTGCTTAAAGTGGAAAATGAATACTTTAGAATATTAAGAAGCCAGGATTCAAGCTTTTTATGACATAAAGCACTGGTTTCTCCTTCTCTGAGTTGGTGAGCTATGAGCAACTAAAATGTCAGAGTTAATGTAAAGGGGTAAAAGCGAAGTATTTTGCTACAATATTTCTTAAACTGTTAGAGGTAAAAAAACCGAACCCCTAAGACTAGTTAAACTGTGGTGTGGGGATGAGTCCCTGAATTAGCTATATGAGTGATGCAGAATTTGTAGATACAGTTTTTTCTTATTTTCAGGAAAATGCAACCTGTTCCATCTTTTGCTTTGGAACAAGGCCTCAGTTTAACTTCTCTTTTGTTTTATGTTTCTGAGTACACTTTTCAATAGTGGAACAATTAAAAAGCTCTTGCTTTTGGGGAGGCACAATTCTGCCCTGCCAGGACAGGATGTGTAACCTAAGAGGCCTTTTCTATTTCTAGCTTACATGATTCAGTTATGTTTCTTTTTCAATTAACTTATTCAACTTTCTTTTCAGAGTCAATACAGATTTGTTTGTGAAGCTATTTTGAAGGTATATGAAGAAGGATTTGTTAAACCTTTAAAGACATCACTGCATAAATAAAAGAGCAAAAGGGATAGGATCCATATTGAAGTATCCTGTCCTCTGTAATTGACAGGCAGCATTCATTGTGCCATAACTCTGCTTGCAGGAAATGTTATTGGAGAACAATGAAGAATTGACAAAGGACTTTGAAAACTTCAGCACTGTTGCACTTTATGTTGAAACAAAAATCAGTCTCTAAAACTCTATAACTTACATGTGTTTGAAGACTTTATTTTCATGCTTTGCTCCGAACAAACCATAAATTGAATGAACTGAGTGTGTTCAGGGTAACTTATGATATCCCACTGTAGTGCCATATGCTCCCCTTCTGATTGAATTGCTACAAACAAGGCTTGGAATTATTTCACTCAGTTATATGACTGCATCTTTTAAAAACAAAAAAATCTACACTAAGCCCTGGTCTCTTCCAGTGCTAGATTTATTTACTGGGTATGGATCCTCATTTTCATTTTTAAAACCTCAGCAATATTGCCAATACTAAATAGAGACACACTGCCTACTGATGCAGCACACTTTGCCCTTCACCCCTTTTAGAGACCAGCTGGTTATTAGAGAAAAGCTGGATTCTGTTCACCCAGCAGTAGCTGCAACATCTTGTAACATCAAACAGCATTTCTTTGAACAGATGAGACAGCTTATTTCTGATGGATTCTGAGTCATGTGACTTAACATTAGGTAATGGGAACTAGTGCATGCATTGCATCTTAACCCCTTAAGTGCCTTGTGACTTAGGGTATGTCTAATGAAAAGGCACTCATTAACCTATGGGGAGGTGTTAGCCTGTCATATTTATTTTAAAGGGTTCATATTTTAAAACATGACCCTTGGTGCTTTGAATATGGTACTGCAAGGGGTCCCAGAATGCCATTCCCTTTTTCCTTATGTAGTACCTGCATGCTACGTTGAGTAGCAACAGCACCCCTACCTACTTTGATGTGTGAACACTGTTTGGGGCTGTGAAATTATATGGAAACCCTGACACGTTCCTTCCAAATTGATAACTTATTAGCAGCTGAACATGAAAGCCTGGTAGGTTATTCGAATGTTTTACCCTACCATTGAGAAAAATCTGTCTAATTTAATTAGATTATCACTTTTTAATAGCACTGATACTTAAAGCTAAATTTACCATTAGGTATGATTAATTCCTTTCCATTACTTGCTAACAAATTATTTTTTAAAGGCCTCATCAGATGATTTCAAGCCATGTTCGTACAAGACTCTTCTTCTTATTAAAGTATGGAATAAAACACTGGCAAATTGTCCCAAAACTTTATTTTAATCTTTTAATGATCCCAGTCATTTTTCTGTTGTTGTATAAAATTAAATTGTTCCATTTTGTGTGTGTTGTTGTTTCTTATTTAAATCATTAGCATATTTGCAATGAGCAGTTTGTGTCTGTTTAATACAGTATCTGAGATCACTGTAAGCATATGTATATTTTGTCCCTTTCAATATGTTTTCCAATTTGGGAGAAGCCAACTGGTGAGCCAGGTGCTGAGCTTGATATACAGTAAGTAGGGGTTCAGTCACATCTTAGACTAACCTCCAGAAACCTAACTTTATATGCCCTCTACTTAAAAGAGTAGAGTACTTAAAGTACTCTAAAGTAAGAGTACTTAAAAAGAGTTGTTTTTTTATTGGTTTCCTGAAAATTATAAAGTATAGAATTAAAAGATATAAAGTTATAGACTGAGAAAGTTTAAATATTATACAATTCTTCTATATAATATAGTCTCTTTTATAGGCATTTAGAATAGAGCACAGTTATGAAATATTAAAGTGAATGTGGAATCAGGTCAATTGAAGTTCTGGTTTATGAATTTGTAAACATCATGAACTATGATGCCAAATAGAAGAGACATAGAGTTTTAAATATTTTTAGAAATAAAAAGAGCATAATTAATATTAGATGGGCTGTAGCCCTTATTTACAAAGAAATTCTGCTATGTATATTTCTAGAGTTGACATTCAGTTCAATCCATGAGCAGATTAATCTTATTTAAAAGTTTGGCGTAAACTTACTGTTCTTGTCAGGTAACTGACAACGTGGCTTGCTTCCTAGAGAAATTGATGGGGAAAAGTAGTCATTTTATACAAGTTGAAAATGAGGATTTATTTATCAGAATAAGCTGCTGAGAACCACCCCAATTTCAATCTCTATCTGCCATAGTTGGTGTAATCCTGCTAGGTGCTTAGCACCTCAAAATGAGACATTCAGCACCTTGTAGGATTGGAGCCTTTTGCTGATTTGACTTCAGGTAACAAAAAGAAATTTGGGGCATGGGCTCTTATGTTGACCCCTGGAATGATGATATAAATTCATGGAAGTATTAAAAGAATCTCCCTCTCCTTGGTAGTCCATTTCTAGTTGGCAGAAATACCTAGATACCTGAGCATATATTATAAAACACTTTTGGATATTAAGCCATTCCTATTTTGATGGCCAGCCAAAAGAAATACTTTTTCTCTGGATTAGAGAAACAGAAAAATAATAATAAACTGGCTTTAATCTCAGTTTTGGTTTAAGATATCTGCAAAAAAATTGTTACCCTGTAGTACTTTGGAAAGTTTTCAAGCTTTGACTTCCACATGACAACACTTTGAGCCATAATATTGACTAGCTCAAAGGCTAATTTAACTAAGCACTTAATGTCTAAAAAATTAAATTTTAAAATAAACATGTATTGTAAGATATTTTATGTTCCTAACCAAGTTATAAATGAAAATAATGGTATTGCCTTTTTTCGTAATCTTACTGAGGGAAAGCAGGAATAGAGAATTTATAACAACATGTATAATACTGGTATTTTACATATTTTAATATCCTTATGTAAGGTAGCCAAAGCAGTTTGTGTTCAGAAGATCTGTTTATACCACAACTGAGTGGAGTATATAGACTGTTCTGTGTTGTTTTCAGGTAGAAACATGTAAGGCTTCTTAGAAGACTTCGTCTGCATTGACTTAAACTGCTTTAGTGTACTAACCAGTTGCAATGAAAAAAGAATCCCAAGTATTGGTATGTTAGGTGAGAATCGGGCCACCACCTTGCAGATCAGCATTCATGGGCTTTTAGCTTCCATAAAAGTCCATGTTTGATGATGATTTAAGATGTTGTTTAACAGCATTGGAATGGATCAAAACCTTATTGCACCATAAAGGGTTAGTTCAATAAAATAATGTTTTACCTGTTGTGGTATAAATGGCCTTAAAATATTTTTCTATGGCCAAAAAATGTGAAAACTGCCTAATTTATTTATTTTTTTTTGGCTTATCAAGATTTGTATTGTTAGCCTCAAAAGAGAAAAATGGTGTGTGTTTCATGCTGTACAAAACATGAATGTATCTTTCAGATATGACCTATAAGTGATTAGTGTTATGACTGTTGGATTTTACGGATAATTATTTTCATACCATTCGTTTAAAATAAAATTTGAGGTAGGAGGGGAAGCAAAGGATAAAATATGTAAAAACTTTAACACTTCCATGATACTAATGCAGCTTTTTTAAGTTAAGTGGCTTTTATTGTAAATAAGAGCAATATTACAACAGTTGTGTGCCAATATGTAACGTTACAGATTTGGTATTTTCTTTCTTTTTGGCTTCATGATTGAAAACGGCAACTGCCATTTATTATTTCAAGTATCTTTGTTGCAGGGTTTTCTTTCAAATGCAGATATTTGGGGCTCCTCGATTTTTTCAGTATTTAGAGGGAGAAGGCATGATTTTTGGGTTTTGCTAAATATGAACTAATACACGGATAACTTTTTATGAAGCGTTCTGAGCTGTCAGCCAATCATTCTGAGAAGTACCTTTAGGTAAGCCAATTTAATGTGTTTTTTCAGCACTCAATTACATTGCATTTGGAGGTACTTGGTGTTCAAATAATACATTATTCTTAAGCAATAAAACTTACTAGCTTTATGCTCTTCATTTGAAATGCTCTCCCAGTCGCTAGTAACAAAAGCCTTGATTATTCAGCCAAGTCTACAGTTAGCACTAGGTTGTATTTCTTCCAGGTTTCCACAGATTATAATTTGATATTATTTTAGTTCACATATTTCCTTTTGCAACTGCACTTCCTTAGCATAGCCTCTTAATCATTCTAATAACATAATAACATTCAAAAAGCAGTTGAAGAAATTGAGAGAGGTCTGTCGTGGCACCATTCAACTAGGACCGTCCCATGGAGCAGTGGTTCTCAACCACTGTATTGGGATGCATGATTGTGTCGCCACACAGGGTGGTAAGTGTGTCGCAGAGAGCCGGGGAGGTGGCGGGATTTGGCCGGGAGAGGGGGAGGGGCTGAGTTGGACTGGTGTGTCCTGTAGGGTCACGTCACGACACCGAGTGTCATGACCTGCAGAAGGTTGAGAACCACTGCCATGGAGAAGCCGCAGAACTCAGAGGAAGCCCTAAATGCACCTGAATTGCTGCAGTCATATCATGCAGGGAGACAGCAAGTAGAGACAGAGATGCTGCAGCCCTTTGAGTGCAGTGGACAGTATCGCACGCTATTCCACTTTATAACCATGTCTGGGGGGGTGTGGGAGGTGTTCAATGGTGAAGGAAAATTGCAAGGTCAGTGGATCCAACATCCACAAACCTCCAAGTACGGAGTAGGAAATCCAGCCTATGTGCTATAGGAGAGCCTGCAGACCAAGTCTGCAGGTGCCCTCTTCTGGGGAGAGAATGAAGGATTTTGTTCCCACATTCAAATTTTGCTTACTCAAAACTTAGTAAAATTGGAATTTTATCCACTAAAGTCATCTGTGGCCAAACATAATTTCACATGCATCCTATATTCTACCTCCTTGGTGTTCTGTGCATTATGCTGCATCAGATGACTGTGTCAGCTTACCTATGGCTTGCTAATTTCAATACCCAGCTTTCCTTTAAAATGAGTAAAGTGTTCCTTTTACCATAGAATACCTTTTAAAACCGTTTCAGGGGGTAGCCGTGTTAGTCTGTTTTCAGCAAAAATGACGAGGAGTCTTATGGCACCTTAGAAACTAACAAAAATATTTGGTGGGGGGGGGGTCATAAGTTTTCCTGGGCTGGAACTCACTTTGTCAGATGTGTTGCATCTAATTAAATGGGTTCCAGCCCATGAAAGCTTTCCTCCCCAAAATGTTTTTGTTAGGCTCTAAGGTGCCACAGGACTCATCATTTATTTAAAACAGTATAGGAATGTTCATTTATATTTTTTCCATTGCCACATGCCATAGATGAACGGTTCTCAATCATTGCGTCTCCACACATTGGTAAGTGTGTCGCAGAGAGCTGGAAAGATGTCTGGATTTGGTCTGGGGGGGAGTGGGCTGGTTTGTCCTGTAGGGTCACAACACACTGCCAAGTGTGTCGCGACACACAAAAAGTTGAGAACCACTGCCATAAATCATTGCTGGGATCCAATGCCAAAGCTCAATAAATATTCATTTTGTAAGAGAGTGTCTCATTTCATTTGTTGAAATTGCAAAGATAAGTATATTAATGGTGATAGGGAAGGTGGTAGGAGAGGAGTGTGATTTGCTTTAATAAACATTTTTATCCAATCTATAATTGTTGCACTATACTTACAAACCTAAGCCAAACTGTTGGGTTATCAGCCTATAGAGGTGGTTGGTTATGTGTATCATATCAAATTCACTCTAGGCAGAACTGTCACAGATCTAGGCACCACTTCAGAAGACCTTTCCAACTTAGACGTTTAACTGATGCATAGATCCTAAGATGGCCCTTCGCATATTTATGAATTTCACTCATGATCTGAGTTGAGAGAAATTGGAGAGAAGCTGAATGTTGAAAGAACACAAAATAACCAAAATCCACCATTCTTTGCATTCCCCAGCATTAGTTCTTCCTTCACCAACGCTGGCTGACAACTTCTGTTATTGCATTATTTCATATTTAGCAAGTTTTAACTTTTTAATGTTCCTTTTTTCTAAGTTTCTTGAATTTCACATAGTAGCACTTTATCTCACGCTTACTACTGACTGAAATATTGGACAAATAAATTATTATGGGCTTGGAGAGAGATGGTCAACTGATTTCCGTACAGAGTTGATTTGGATTGCACCCTGGTAAAAATGCTTTGCGGGTTTGGCTTATTTCTTGTTTCCCTGACCGTTAGAAATAATGTCTCGACCATTTTTAATGTCAGTTTTACTGTGTTTTAATAATTTAAAGTCCCTTACCTAAAAACAAGGTGCAAACATAAGCTGAGGGTACTCTTGAATTCATCTCTGTGTCCTCTCTCAGCTAGCTATAAATAAGCTATGTTTACTGTAAGCATTTCTGCTTAGCATTATTTTAACATTAGATAAATACTTGGAAATGAGTATTCTTTTTTGTACTTGTGTTATAACTTATTTTGAGTTTTGATAGCGAAAGATAAGTACATAATGCACAATAATTTTTAAGAAGTTGTAACCCTTTTACTCATAGGTAGTGGCTTGAAACATGAGTGAAAGGATAACACAGTTTACATTAAGCTGTTTTGTTCTCTGTTTATTAATTAGAATATATCCACAAACTGCCCAGTCCAATTATCCCAGTACATTAGGGCTCCACAATGAGAACCCATAACATCGTCTTAACAAATAAGAAAAACTAGGCTTTAATTTCCTATTATGTGGATTTAACTTTGTTTCAGGTAGCTCACTTATCCATGATCTAGTTTTAACTAGTGAATTTGGCAGGCTATTCTTGGGTATGTTTTCTGTAACAGGTGCTATCCTATGTGTAAATACAAAGGGGAAAAAATCTTGTCTGGATCATATTCACAGTTGGTGGCTTTATTTATTTGCCAGTCACTTACTGTAATAAGTTTGCATTTTCTGCTGCGGCTTTGCATATGTTTGATTTCAATTGGGTTTCATACTGATCAGTTATTGACTATGAATGTGTAAGTAAATCATCCCTCAAGGTTGAATAGCTCCTTTGTTATTTAGCCTAATTCTCTTATACATCTTTCTGTTAATGTAAAAAAAAAAAAAAAAATGCTCTTCCCATAAGTAGATTTTTGCCTATGCATTTGTACAAATTCTCTTCACATAAACCTATTCAGAGATCACATCATCTAGGTTGAGCAGCCACGATGCTCGGTTGAAAATGGCATAAACTTGAATTTGGTCAACACTGGACAATGTGAAAAGAAATTCGGCTTTTGTCACTGCAGCTACTGTATGCTTTAAAGAGCCTTGTGTATTTGTCCTCATTTTGGTAAAATGAAAGTTCTTGCCATTAACATGATACATTAACATTCTACAGAATACCAGCAGTTCCCAGGATAAATATGCTAGTTAACATTTAAGAAGTCTTGTTTTAGTCTTGAGAACAATTTCATTTTATTATGTGAAATAAATGCTGTTACACATCTTTTGTGGATATATTTAATTTCAGTTGACAAATAGTTGTCTAGGTACAAACTTGAAAAAATACATAGTTTACTTGTGAATCTTAATTGTTTAATTGTAAAATAAAGATGTGCTTTAGTAATTTAAAGTTTAATTTTTGGGAGATTTTCTATCTACTGTACAGATGGTTTTGTCATGCTATTCCTGCCGAAAATCTGTCTGTGTGCTCTAAATTTTTAACATCATACAAGATTTCCCCAAATACAGTTGAGCTTTATTGTAGGTAAGGGTTTTTTGGTGTGCGAATTGAATGCTAGTAAAAGATGCTAAATTAACTAGAGAAGTTCTCTGTCTGTAGAACAACTAAGATATTGGCCGTGGAGACACATGTCTTCCATGCTTCCCTGACATTGTACCTCAGCTCCACTCTAGAGAGAACGACACCTCTACTAGTTAATCCTTTATATAACTGTATGTAAAGGGTCTGTTTTTCAGCATAAAACTATCTGTGCTCTAGAGTTTTATAGTCTGACAGACAAAACTTGGATGGGTGTGGAGATTACTGATGGGAAGAATGACAGCTCCTGACAGAAGATTTTGATGAAATGGACAGAAAGTGGGAGAATGTTCCAGGCAAATTGGTCAACATGAATGAAGGTGCAAAGCCAAGAGCAAGTGGGGAAAAAAAGGTTCTACAATAGGAAAGGAATGGGATGAGCCTTCTATAAAGCAGAGGACTAGAGAAAAATGAGAACCATACTGCGTAGCACTGGGAGATGAATATGGATTCTTGAAGCTGAGGGCAAGGTGGCTGGATCTGATGTGAAAGAGAAACTGCTGAGGAATTTCAAGGAAGGAGTGGCAAGAGAATTTTAAACAGTGTATTTAAAAAAAAAATCTGAACTAGGGAGAAATGAGTAGGAAGGCTGGGTAAGAGGAAAAGGGATCACATTTAGTTGATCACGTGGATCGGGTTTGAGCAGTGAATATAGTGAGGAAAGCAGATTTTAATATGTAAGAACAGTAAGTGTCATGACTTAGCAAGGGGCTGGGTGTGAGAGAGAAAGTCGATGTCACAGACACTACTGCTGTCATGGTCCAATCTTGTAACATTTGTCAGTGGTAACGAGAAAGGGCCATTGTGAGAGGTAGCATACAGAATGGGGTTCAGTTTTGGGAGAGACTGAATGGAGGCTTGTGGTAGAAAATCATCGTTCCCACTGCGCTAATCTTTTTCTGTGAGGTAGGTGGCTAACAGGTCTGCCAAATGAGTGCCTAATAGAATAGCAGTTGTGTAGTGTGGAGACACGTGCACTAGGAACTGAGCTGAGAGCATTCTGAGCTTGCACACGGTGACGCATCACCTGCTCTGCACTTCACTTTTCTTGGCAGTTCCCAGATCTGAAGTTGATTAGTTTTCCATGCAGCTAAATGTATTAGGGTTTCCCCTTTTCCTCCCACATAACTTTCCAAAATGTGCCTGTCTACTGTGAGCCAGCAGATGTCCCTTTCACTCAGTACAGAATTCATACACTAATTTAGCATCCAAAACACATTCACTTCCTTGGATGTGCCTTCCTTGTCTTAAATAACAAAATATAAACATCAACCTAACCTTCCTCCTATGCTTGCTTTGTTCTCAGGTCGTCTGCCTGAAGGACACTTCTATCCTAGCCTATAATTCCCTCTTTCCATAGAGAAAAGCCCCCAAACTTCTGATATCCTAGTTGGTATTAACAAGAGTCTGTGCCTCTGAGAGTCGGCAGAAATTATTTTACAACTTCATGTGTTTTGGGGGCTTTTTTCTAGCAGTTGATGTGAGGAAGACTCAAGAGCAGCTCTGCTTTGAGTGATGGTCTCTATTTGTGTTCCATTGTGGAGACACGTTCCATGCACCTAAGACTAGAAGGTTCTTGCTCGTACTTTCTGCTAGCCTGCGCCTCATGCTCCAGACAGAGCGTTGTCACTGAGCAGCGTGGACCAACTGTTGCTAGTGGTCAGCTACGTGTGTGTTCTTTCCATGTGTTGTGCTGGCATCTCTATCCATCACAGTGTCATCCTGACCTTATCTTTAGGAGGGGTCAGCATGTTCTTGTTATCTTTCAGGAGTGTCTTTGTACCATACGTAATAACCTTGTGGGGGTAGGAGGGGATAACACCATAGACAATGAGTCCTAGAGAAGTCCCAGGAGAGCCAATAGAAACAGTGCAGGTTTTTTAATTGGAACAGCAGCCCTGCCTGTTTCCTGTTTGTGGAAGCAGAGCTCCTAGAAGGGTTAGGTGAAGGCCTAGACACTCAGGTATGGAAGTTCCAGCAACATCCATGCCTAAGAAGGGCTTAATTCAGTAACCAACCATGTGTGAGTAGAACAGGGAATGTTCAGCTAGATATGTTCAGGGTATTTCTTTGTTTTTGGTTCTTTTTTGGATTCCTCTGTGCTGAGCACATGTACCTCTCCCCACCCCCACTCCCCACTTATCTTGTGACTATCCAAGTTAAACCCCAGAGAAGGAACTCTGTTTCTTAGCTGTTCTTCTTAATGAAAGAAAATGTATTCTTTTAACATAAGCTCTGGTTCTGTCTCCTAAAAGGCAAGAAGTTCTGTGTGCATGTGCTTCAGACTGCACAGTCATCTACCTAAAGGGGATTAAGTCCCATTTTCAGCTTGTGTCACAGCTGGGGTTCAATCGCTCTCCTGAGGGAGGAATAGAGGCGATTGAGGGTACCTCACAGGAAGGAATTCCCAAGTGCGCCTTCCTGGGTTTTCAAGAGGTTTTGCATTTGGTTTGTGGCAGCAATATCTCTCCGAGGCCAGGAAATTGGTAGCCTTAGAGGGATTTAAAACAAGGCTTTAGGACCAGTGGTTTTTAAGGCCTGTTGCAGGCTCCCACCTGCTATCAAAGTGCCAGAGTGGGGAACCAACCCTGACACCATAGTGGGTATCAAGGTGTTCTGATATCACCTTTCTGAAATGCATTTGTCAGTGTCCTGTGCATTGCACTTCTTGGAATGTTTGTGTTTTTGAAGTACCAGCCCTGTTCTTGCCAAGTTGTGTGAACTTGCAAACCAGGCATCTTTTATAACACAGAAGCATAACTTGCTTTTATATGTCTTGACTACTACTTTAGTTCAGGGCTTGTACCATGTCTCACTTTCTATTTCACCGACTGCTTCTCCAGTTCTTTTCTATTACCCATGGCCCGAGGTGGAACTTTTTCAGTGTCCGTAGCACTGCACAGCTTCCTCTATTAGGTTATTTGTAAACAGTTTCTAGATAGGCTTTTACAGTTAAGTATAGTTTTTAGTAGTTGAGGCCTCCGTGCATCTTCCCCTAGCTCCATCAGGATGCAATTAGTATGTCTAAGACCCAAAATTCAAGAACTGTTCCCCCTGGTCCATGACAACCCCCTCAAGTATCTACTCATGTTCCATTGAAGTACAGCACATACAACTGATCCTTCTCTAGATCAGAATCTTGTGAACCTACCCCATCAATGGATACTTCATGGCTTGTGTGACCCTGTCCTCAGCAATGTCCTTGGTATGACCAACCCTTTATTTCTCCCCCACTTTCGTATGAATACCTTTCTACTGTCTATATTGGGACCAGTGGGTTGTTTACTGCCAACAGTTTTCCAACGTACCAGTGCTCTAACAATCTCCACTGCAAGAGATGTTTGAGGAATAAGAAATGAGGTCTGATGAGGAGGCTGCTCCTCAGATTATTTCATCATCCTCCCTGAATGAAGCGGTTATGTCCCTTCCTTCAAGTGTTAAACTATGTCAAACAATTTCAAAAGTTGATGAAGAGAATGGCAGTCTCTCTACTGATACCTCTACAAAAAGCCCAAGAGATTGGATAAGTTGCTGGACTGAATAAGTTGCATCATCTTAAGCACAGGCAGCTTTTTCTATAAATGAGATGGTATTAGAACTTGCCAAGAAAATTTGGCAGGCTCCTGCCACTGACCCCTTCCGCAGCAGCTGAAAGAGCAAAGAAAAAGTATGTTCTGGGAAAAGGTTCAGAATTTTTATTTTCCCATCCAGTCCCTAACTCCTTGGTCATGGAGTAAGTAAACAAATGCAACAGACAACACAATTCAAAAGTTACCCAGCACCTGTGGCCCCTGGATCTCTTTGGTCATAAGAGCTACTCGTCTGCCACCCGACAATTCAGAATTGCTGATCACCTGGCCGTTCTTGCAAAATTGCAATAGCATTAATTGTTCAATATTTAATTCTTTTATTTAACATCTCCCACAAGAGCATAGGGAGCAATTTTAGGCCCTAGTTGCAGGGGGACAGCTTCTCACTAGGACAACTTTATAATGTCTCAATGCAGCTGACACTGCATCCCGCTCCACCTCCACAATTGTGGTCATGCATCAAGTCTCCTGGTTGCAATCAGCAGGGCTCTGGTGAAATCCAGAGCAGTACAGATCACCTCTCCTTTCATGAGCTTTAATTTTTCAACAAGTCCACAGATGAGTCCCTGTATTCTTTGAAAGACTCCAGGATGACCTTTCCTTTACTGGCCATATATAGGCCTGCAAACAAGAGGAGGTTTCGTCAGTCTCAAACAGCTCAAAAATCCTGCTCTGCTCAGCTTCCCAGCTACCCAGGGTGTTGGAGCCACCTAAAAAGAAATCCATAATCCAGAGGGAAAGCTATTGTCGTTATTGCTCCTGGATTAACAGGGAGACGTTTACAAAGCATTCATTCTGATGCCTTAGTTGGGGACCTCTAGCCTCCCTATGACTTGTATCTGATGCTCCACCCTCCTTCCCCATCCTCCCACCTTTTGGGGACCATCTCATTTCTGCATCATTTCTGCAACACATAGGAGCAGATTACTTCTGACAGAAGGGGTCTTTGATGTTATGACATTGGGCTATTCATTCCATTTTCACTCTTTACTCCTCCTGCCCCCCCAGCCCTTTTCAGGGATCCATCTCACAGGCCTCTCCTGAAACATGAGTTTCTCTGCCTTATCCACCTAGGAGCTATTGAATCAATCCCCACTCAATGCAGAGGAAAGGGATTTTATTCCAAGTACTTTCTGGTTCCTGAAAAGAAGGGTGGAGGGAGGCCAATTCTAGATTTCAAGATGCTGAATATCTTTCACAAGATACAGACATTCAAGATGGTAAAATTGTAGCTGTCATTCCATCCCTGGATCTGAAGGACAACTGGACCTTCAAGACATGTACTTGGATGTCACAATGTGTCTCGCTCAAGAGATTCCTGTGCTTTGTTGTAAATCAGGACCACTATCAGTATCGAATCCTCCCTTTTCGATTCTATTGGCCTGATAGAATTTACAAAAGATATGGCAGTAGTTGCCCCACAGCTTTGCCAGTGGAGTGTAATCGTCTTCCCTTATCTTGACTAAAGGCACTACCTCTGCTTCCACATACTGGATGGCAAACACATGCCACTGTTCCACCCAAGGAGCCGGAGTGCTGTTTTTCCCAACCCGCCCCTAATTCCCTGGTGGTGGATGCCACCATGAAAGGAACAGTCAGGGCTGCTTCAGAGACCCTCCCCTCAGGCAAGGAGTCTAAACAATTAGACCTTCAAAGCAAGAAAAGCTACTCATTGGCAGCTTTTCAATCTCAAGTCGCATATCACCAGGCCTTCGTAGTGAAATACGATGTCAGCTATTATTCTAAGTTGACCCACTTTACTGAACAGCTGCCCCAAGACCAGAAGGACCAATTTCAGCCCCTCAACTCTGAAGACCAATTGATCCTCAAAGCCTCCTCTTGGTGCCGCCAACACAGCTGCTAGATCCCTAGCTCCTGCTGTAGTCACGTGGCGAGCATCGTTGCTCCAGTCTCCTGTCCTTCCGAGAGAGGCGCATAATACTGTTGGACACCTTCCCCCTATTTTCCTGGATCTTCTGCTGTAGAATTCTTACCATCCATCCCCATTTTGGACATCAATTATCCCCTTTCTTCTTTGATTGCTGGTCCCTATGTGTATTCCACTGTGTGCTCTGTGCTCCCGGAGTTGGAGAATGCTTGAAATCCCTCTGGTCTGTGCACGAGCCCTTGCTCTCTTCATGTCTCCAACTGAGGGTGGAACAGACTGGCTGCCTCTCCAGTTTCTCTTTACTGCTATCTGGCCTGATTCAGAAACCCCAGTGTCCAGTGCTTCGTCTTCCTTTATTCTTCAGTCTCTACATACATATTGTATATCCTTTGTAAGTATACCTTTTAGCTGAGTTTTATAGATTAGCGGCTAGAGTTCCCATCTTAGGACTGCTATAAACACTGCCTATTCCTGCCTCAGGGAAGCACACGTCTCTGGCAAGGTGCAGTATCTGCCGCTCATTCCCCTGTTGTACCCTGAGGGATGGGAACCTCCTCTTAAGAGTTGCTTAATGGAGAAATCTAGGCAGCCGGGCGTGTCTCCCATTTCTCCGCCTGATTCAGCAAGGAGTGCACCTGCTGCCCTGTGGTTCAGTTCAGGAGTGAAGGAATCCCCCATCAGATCTCGTTGGGAGGAGGGAGCTAGGAGCATTCTCATAAACAGAAGAACAAATCCTCTTCTAAATCTGCTTCAGAGAAGTTGGACACAATCCTGCCTAACCTGAGAAAGTCCCTGCTTAGCCCATGAAGACTTAAAACATCCTAAGTCTCAGGGTCATGACAAGAAAGCCCACAAAGGTTCCATCAGTACCAGACTGAACTCCAGCAGTGGTGCCTCCGGTACCATCTTAAGTCTAATCCAGGAACCAACGGCATTGACAAAAGGCAACCATTGAGAGCTTCAACCACCGATGGTCTCGGCTCTGCCTGTCTGAACTGTGGCACAAACTGAATGGGCAAGGCAAAGACAGATGCCCAGTCCTTACATGGAGAATCACTAAAACTGTGGAACTGGGGCATTTCCATCAAACAGAAATCGTGACGGTTTATCTAGGAGGCTTTCAGAATACAGCTGCAAGGCTCTCTGAGTGGGAACTTTTATATCAGTATCACGAGTGGGAGCTCAGTGATTCTGTCTTCCACAGCATCTGACAAGCCTGTTGTTTCCCAGGAGCAGACACAGACCTCTGCTACCCCAACCAATCAGAATATTTACTTCTTTGCTCTGAGTGAGGGCATGACTGCAATTCATTGGGAGATGCTCTGATGACACCATAGCTCGTGTCCTGCTGAATGCTTATTAGCCACAACCTCTGCTTCTCAAGACCTTGAGCAAACTGAGAGGTGACTCTTATTCTCCTAGCTCTGTAATGGTGGAGGCAGCTGTGGTTCTCAAACTTTTCATCTTCCAGTGGCCTTCTCCTTAAGAAGGATCTCCTGTCACAGAACTCTGGCGCCCTGAACAATCCCAACCCTTCATCTTTGAGTCTGAAAATGTAGTTCCTAGATGGCTCTTCGGCATGGAGCTGACCTGCTTGGATAGTGTCCAATCAGTCATCATGAAAACTTATTTGTGGATGTGGAGACATAGCCATTCCAGGTGTTTTCTTCACTCTTGTTGAGCCTCAGAAGTTTCACTCTTCAAGATTCTAGACTACCTGTTGAACTTAAACATAACGCCAAAGAGTTCAGTCACAGTACACCTGGCAGCTAGCACGGCCTTCAATGTGCCCATTGAAGGCTTCTCAGTTTTTGCCCATCCTATCATGATTAGGTTCTTAATGGGTTACACAAGTTATTCTCCTCTGTACAGTTCTTCATGGGACCATAATTTTGTTCTCAATGCCTTAAGAAAACCTCCCTTTGAACCACTTTTCATCTCCATCTATCCCTCAAGGTCTTGTTCCTTTATAGCTATCACTTTGGCTAGACCAATGGGAGAACTCTGTGCACTAGTTACAGACCCACCATTCATTAACTTTTACAGCAGGAGTCGGCAACCTTTGCCGGACCCCGTGCCAGCCCCGCCCACCGCACCCTCAGCAGGTGCCGGGGCGGGGCCAAAAGGGGATTTGTTTCCCTAGCACCCCCCTCCACGTTGAGTTACTGCTTGGGCATCTCACATCTGGAGCACCCATCAGGACATATACTCCACAAAGAAAAACGGGTTACTTCCCTGTACAGTAATGAGATGTTTTATCCCTAAGGATTCTTCACTCCCCACACCACCTTCCGCTTTGCTGTAATGTCTCTGGTTTCATGGTTGAGAAGGAACTGAGAGGCTGTGTGGGTCTGTGCCTCCCTGGTGCCTTCATGTGGAAGAATGAAGAGCTGCTCTGTGCAGGTGCAATCCTGCAGACCCTGCTTTACAGTCTCGGGTCACAACTATACAAGCACATGCACATCCCACAACAGAGCACCCATAAGGACAAAAGAGCTTGAAGAACTCAAATTATTGTGCAGGTAACTAACCTCTCCTTCTAAAAGGGTACAAGAAATTCTACTGAACAGCAGAAAGGAATCCACTAGGAAAACTTGTCTCTGGAAAAAGAAAAGGCTTCACTCACTATGGCACTTACTGTCAACTGTCTCCTATTGACTCTCCCATCATGGAGATACTGGAATATCTTTTCACTCGAAAGACAGGAGGTCTCTCTTTAAGCTCTGTGGTGAGACATCTGCCTCTCACTGGCCAGGAAGAGTTTGAGGGTCCTTGGAGAAGCAGCCAATAGTAAGGAGCTGTGGGATAGCCAATCAGGGTCTGGGAGCCCAATATAAAAGGGAGCTGCCAAGCAGAGCAGAGACAGTCACTCCCAGGTCCTTGGGGAAGGAAGTCTGACCGCTCTGCAGGTGGAAGGAGGTCAGCACCTGCAGCAGAGCACTGGCTGACTACAGGAGCTCAGCAACCCAGATGCCCTGTTACAAGGGTGGAAGAAGTAGTGGGGCTGTGCAGGGAAGCGGCCCAGGGAAAGTTGTCAAGGAGTTGGGAAGAGGCAATGAAAGCTGGTCTCATATAGAGTACCTGGGCTGGGACCAGGAGTAATAGGCAGGTTCGATCCCTCCCTGCCTCCCCCAGACCGCCATTGGAATGGTGATAGACTGAAACGGCCCCTGAAGTAAGTGATGGAATCTTTCTGAGAAACCAGAAACATTTAAAGTACCTCAAAAGTTCAAAGAGGATTAGCCAGGGAACTTACTGAGAACACATCGAGTCCGACTGCCAGCCATCAGCTTAGAAGTTGGCTATTGACAGAGGCAGCTTTTGAGGTAGGCGAAGCAGGCCTGGGTTCCCAAGTAGCAAGGGGCCACGTTGCCTGCTTTGCTTACCCCAAACGCTGCATTTGCTTCAATTGGGACCAGGGCTGAGGGGGGTGGGGAGCCTGGGCCATGGGGGGGCAGGTCCAGCAGTGTGGAGTCGGGGCCAGCCGCGGGGGGGCGAGGGGAGGGACAAAAGACTCGGCCCAGCTGCAGGGAGAGGATCGGGGCCACAGAGGAGGGCAGAGGCAGGGAGCTGGGATCCCACAATAGGCCTTTGCCTTGGGCCGCCGATTGCCTAAGGCTGCCTCTGGCTATTGTAGTTAGAATCATGAAATGAAATCTTATGATAAAAATAGGAAAGAGGAAAACAAAAAATGTACAAGCTATTTAAAAGACTTTGCATAGTAGATCATTTTGGATATCTTCCAGAATCAGATATCATGTGTGTGTGTTTCAAATACATGGCAAAATACAATTCAAGTATAATCTTTATTGTTTTGGAGCAAGTGAAGCAAAGTGGCTGCTCTTGTTGACAAAGCTGAAAGGAGGCAATCAGAGAAATAGAGAGATCTCTTACAAAGATAAAGGTATTTCTCAAATGGAACGGCAACACTAACATAATAGAGGAAAAGGTCTCTCTTTGTACCGGCTTGAGAGAATAAACGGTTTCTTGGGTTTCCTGTAAACCCTGAGGTTGCATAAGAATGAATAGCTGGAATGGAGTTGGTTCTGAAACACGAGTCACTGAGAGGTCCAATTGTTAAAGGGAATTCCTCAAGAGAGCGACTTGGATAAGCCTTCCTCTAAGAGTAAAGCAGAGGTGAGAACTTGAGTTGGTGATAAATAATACATGGTCTGTGTGCCTCTGGAGGGTACCATTTTGTGTTATTAAGGTCAGGTCTATATTACTGCGTAAATTGATCTAATGTTGCTCAGGGGTGTGAAAAAGACACTCCCCTTAGCGATTCATGTTACAGCGACCTAAGCGCTATCCACACTGGCGTTATGTTGGCGGGAGACACTCCCCCATCAACATACTTGCACCTCTCATGGAGCTGGAGAGTGCTCTCCCGTCAGCATAGAGCACTTTCAGCAGACATGCCACAGAGCCTTAGCTGCACCGATGCGGTGCTTCTAGTGTAGACCTGCCCTAAGGCTCTTCGTTGTAAGCTTTCATTTTCTCCTGCAATAGCCATGGAAGAGTTCATTCAATCGGAAAAGTGTAATGCCCTGAAACTGAGGAGTTACACAAGATATTCAGCATTATAGAATCTCTTCTGCTATGTAGCGAGTCTACCTAATCTCTAGATAGGACAGAATGTGTTTAATTCCTTTCATACGAAAAGTGTTCCTAAATCGGGTCGGCAACCCCCAGCACGAGTGCCAGAGCCCTCAGCCACTCCAGCTTCCCCACTGGTCCTGCAAACCACGCGGCCAGCGGCTGCGGCACACGGCTGAGGGCCCCTGCTGGCCCTGCCCCCTGCTGGACGGCAGGAGTGGAGGGGAGTGGAGCGGGTCGCGTCCCCCTGGCCCTCCCAGAGCTGCGCCGCTGCCAGCAGGGCAGAGCTGAGCCCGGCCATGGCCTGCAAGACAGCGGGGTGGGACGGCCCGGCCGGACCCGCCGCTGCCAGCAGGTGGCCTCTGGTTCCTGGTCCCAGCTCCCACCGGCAGCAGCGCAGCTCTGGGCAGGCCAGGGCGATGCGACGCAACCTGCTCCGCTCCCCCCCTCCTGCCATCCAGCAGGGGGCGAGGCCAACAGGGGCCATCAGCCCCACGCTGCCTCTGCGGACGGGAGCCGGCTCCGGGGCGGGGCACCTGAAGCCTGGCCCCGCCCCCTTTTGGCCCCGCCCCTGGCACCTGCTGAGGGTGTGGTGGGCGGGGCTGGCACGGGCTGGCAAAGGTTGCCAACCCCTGACCTAAATCCTCTATACACCACCTTAGTCTTTAGTGCCAGCTTTACTCGGAGCGGGACTGTTCACCAGAACAGTAGGGCTACCCACAGTGAGATCTTTAGGACTCCATTTCTTGGTCAACATTTTATAAAGGAAGTTGGAAAAACGAGAGGATTCAGAGAACAGTTACAAGAATTACTCATTAATCTAGCAGAAGAAGGCATGACTATTTGGTAGCTAGATACTGGAGTCAACGGAGTTCAAATAAGATACATGTTTTTAACAGTGAGGGTCATCAACCATTGGGACAGGTTACAAAGAGATGTGGTAAATCCTTTCACTTGGAGTGTTTAAATCAAAGTTGGGTGTCTTTTGGAAAGAGCTGCTCTATTGCAATTACAAGTTTAAATGCAAGAATAATTGGGTGGAAGTTTATGGCCTGTGTTATGCAGGAGGTCAGACTAGATAATCATAATGGTCCCTTCTAGCCCTAAAATCCGTCAATCATGAATCAACGGAAGCATCACTTAAACAGTCGTCGCAGACTTCGGGCAGTACCTTGCTCTGATGGCTGATTGGAAAAACAGCCCTTCTAACAGTGCAGCCTGAGCAGTAGGAATTGTCTGCTAGATGTTAGTAACGGCCATATGACCATTCAGGGGTCTACTTCCTTTTTGGTCTAGCAAACATGCTGGTGATTTCCAGTCTATTTCCCATAACAGCTGCATTTTGCATGTTTACGTTTGCAGCAGCAAGGCTTCTGGTGTTGAAAAGCAGGAACCTGCCTTTCCATTGATCCCATGTGGCTTGCCTCATAGTCAATGCCTCACAGTCAAGCTTCCTCTTCCCGCTCCGTTCTTAGGCTGTCTCAGTTCTTTCCCATTCTCCCAAATCTCAGGTAGGACCTAGACAGGACTCTTAATGCAGTTACCTGGTGCTAGTGTCCCGGCATAGCAACTGAAAGCGGTTCCTACCGATCCATCAGCACTCTTCCTCTGCGCACAGACCCCACAAGCACTATGGGCCATCACCTGCCTGCCCCAAGTGCAGGCAGACTCAACAATCCTTAATGTAGCCCATCAACTACCTGTCAAATAAGATTTAGAAACCCTATTTGGCTTTTATGCCTACTGTTTTTTGTCTCTCTAATGATCATGATTTTAACTAAGTTTTAGTAATTTGCTTGACTGTACCCTTAGTTCAATATGAAAATGATTTAGGAGACCGAAGAGCCGAGCTTAATGAGTTTATTAGTTAAAGATGAAATGGTAAAACATGAACAGGAGGCATATAGACGGCTCCTTTCAAGAAGCAACCAATCTTACTGTATTCAGTTCCTCTTACATAGAAGGTCTGCTTTGAAAATATGCACTTACAACTGGCTATATTTATAGTTCCAGAGGGGGAGCCGTGTTAGTCTTCCTGCAGCAAAAACAAGAGACCTGTGGCACCTTAAAGACCAAATAATTCTTCAGGCATGAGCTTTTGTGGGATGCAACCTGCTTTGTCAGATACATTTGACAAAGTGTGTTGTAGCCCACGAAAGTTTATGCCCGAAGAAATTTGTTAGTCTTTACGGTGCCATAGGACTCTTTTTTTGCTTCATTTATAGTAAATCTGTTTACAAGTTAGAGAGCACTCCATACATCATCCACGAGTCTGTTCTTGTTTTTTCTCTACTGTCCTATCCTGTACATTCCTTGTCTTTGTTATGGACACGACATTCCAGATACAGTATCAGTGGAAAGCACTCCGTAACTGTAGCAGGGCATACATCAGACATCTTTCCTCTGACTAGCTGTTTTTTTTTCTGTACCAGATTGTTGCAAAGTGTTTTGGGATATACCTTAATATGAGTAAACAGGAAAGAATAGTAGTCTGGGAAAAGCATAATGCAATTGAAAGTCTGTAATTAGCAGGATTACCAAACATTCATATCTTACATAATGTGTGTGCGATACCTACTCATGCATGTAAATGACATATGTTTAAGGATGTCAGAGTCCCTATGTAGAGCACAAATAGAGAATATAAGGTGGTATTTATCTTGCAAGACCCTTTTGGATGTCTGCATTTCAATTGACCAGTTCCAAAGGGGTAGCCGTGTTCGTCTAGTTCAGCAAAACAAAGGAGGAGTCTTGTGGCACTTTAAAAGACTAACAAATTTATTCATTGCATGAACTTTTGTGGGAGAAAATCCCACTTCGTCAGACGCTTTGAAGACATTAGAGGTAGTGGCAGAAAGCAGTTGTGAGGGGAAAGGAAAAGGGAGATTGCAATGGACCAAAGGAGTAGACAACAAAGAGGAACAATGTGATGAGCCTGAAGGGAATGAGTGGGCAGGTGAGAGAGAGGAAACTGGAAAGATCATGGAGGTAGAAAGTGAGTAAGGTGGGGGAAGGCTCCTTTCTTCTCCTCCCCCTTCTCTTCCCTTCTGCCAACTCATGATACCTCTCCTAGCTCCCTAACACAGCAAGAGGGAGGCAGAATAGTGATCAGAGATTGGCATGGGGGAAAGAAAATGACTGTTTCCCTCCAAGGATATGGGAAGGTGCAAACAGAATCCACTCTCAGCAGCCAGCGAGTGGCCTGTATTTGTGTGTTTGCCCTTCAGGTTACTTTCAACCTGTAATGGTCACATGCACGTTGGAGGGGGGGTAGCTCCTCTTTAGAGGCTGAAAAATCAGAAGGCAGGTTAAGAAGAAAAGTTTGGGGTTGGCAAGCTGATTTCCTGTTGCAGGGAGGGCTCTGCCTCATGACTTTTGAATCCTGGAGATTGGTAATACTGAAGAGGCACAGAGGAAATACCCTCTGTTTCCACTTAGAGGAAAATGGGGGTGATTTCTCCCATTGGGAGGTGCCCATGTTGGCCCATAGGAGAGGAGGGGGCACCCTTTTGCCAAAGTATCTTACCTTTCTATTGCAAGGATCATTATGGGGATCTCAGAATACTTCAGGAACACTAAGTGCAAGCAGAGAAGGGTAAACCTGCACTTCCAAGGTAGGTCTGCTAGCCTTGTGGGAAAGCTGGGGTCTTATGCTTGTGGGAATGGAAATCAGACACACTCATGGATAGTTTACTTTGAGGTTTCCCTGTGGATGTATGATCAGAACATAGTATCTGAGACAATCCAGAAACCAAACCAAAAAGCAGTTAATAGGAAACCTGTGTATGGGGAAAGAGTTGAGTGCTAGTTAATGTGCATAGTCTTAGGGTAATATATTAATCATGTAGATGTGGGGTTACCCACAAAAGAAGCTGCCCTGCAGAAAGATGTGACCCTTTACTGTTGGCTCCTCAAGTTAAAGGGCTGAGTGTCTTGAGTAGCAGGGACTGGAATTAAACACCATAGAGAAATATGAGAATTAGAGCGATTATCTATTTGGAGGCATGAATTCACTACAGCACAGGACACAATGTCCTGGCTCATTACCTTAGATGATTTAATTAAAGTCTCCATCTAGGGCAATGTGGGTTGATTTATCTCCACCTCTGAGGAGAGCCATCATTATGATAATTTCTAACCCTAACCCTTGTA
>ML685777.1:6518076-6545603 GCA_007922175.1 Pelusios castaneus
TCACTTTATCTTCAATTAATGCCTATAATTTCTGTCTTGTGAGTTTTCCCCAAAAATTTATTCTGAAAAAGTTTTTCACACGGCTTGAAAATTTTGCACACAAGCCACCAAACCTAGAGGGAACATTGGCTACTAGTTGCGTACACAACAGCAGGCCAGCAGGCTAACATCGGTCAGTCCCACACTCTGGGCCTGGCCGGAGCCCACAGCACCAACAAAAAGTGTGTGGATGCATTACTGCCTGCCACCCAGTACCCAGAAACACAGGCCAGCAGCAGACGTGATAGCTACGCGTTCACGTTTTTTTTCTAACTATAATACGGCCCCCCAACAGTCTGAGGGACCGTGAACTGGCCCCCTGTTTAAAAAGTTTGAGGACCCCTGCTATATAGAATAGAAGAATAATACTTTTAGTATAAATAGTGCTTTTCTTGAATAGGATTTTCGTTTAAAAGTTTTCCCCAAGTGTTCCTCACTTTTACTATTTGACTTCTTTACTTGTCTGCAATTTTCTGTTTTCCAAGAAATGTACACAACAAGCCTACTGACCCTTATGAATGCTCCACTCATCTCTACCAGCTAGGGCTAAGATTCCAGCATCTACCTCCTAGCTATAGGTTTTTCCAATCTGCAGTGTGTCAAGCAGAGTGGATTTTTTTGGAGTGGTACAAAGTCTGTAATGGAAAGCAGTGGGGTGAAATTGGATTAAATAATAAACTAGGCTGATAGTCAAGAAACATTTTCTCTTTTGCTTAAAATACTTCTTAAACTTGCATGAATACACGAAGCTGATTCTCATGTTGGATTTATGAATTTTATGCAAGACTAACTTACATATCTTCATTGAAGGTAATTTTAAGATGGACTGTTGCAGGGGGTGTATGTGCAGTTATTTGTTAGGGACTAATTGGAGAAGGATTACAGAGCTATGGAAAAGACACTCTCACTCCCTTCAAAAACACGCATTCTTAATGGTAATCAAGAGTCTGTATTTGTTTTATAAAGCTCCATGCTCATATTGCCATAAATAGGATATTCTGACAGTATTGCCAGCATACACATCCTGCGGGGGAGGCAGAGAAATCATCTGTATAACAGCCAGGTAGCACCAAGCAAATGTACAATAACTTGAACTTTTACTGATTTCTCTTCAAGTCCTTGTTTAAAACATGCTTGTTCTGTATGCTTTATGCCTGACCTCTCTTCCTAGTTGCCCTCTCAGGCTCTCAGAGAAGTGTTAAAATAGTGTGAGAGTGAGTCGAAGAGCTACAGAACATTGGATCAAATTCTACATGATAAAATCACTTGTCCACATGGCTTCATTTTGCATCCTGTCCTTCATCTGTAGATTGTCATTTCACTCAGGGCCAGGACCTTGTCTGTTCTACTTTTTTGTAAGTGCCTATTCCTGTATGTGTAGTGCCATACCAAATATATATATACACACAGGGTGGGACAGAGGTATATAGGCAAATATATTTGTCTGATTTCTCATGCAACAGTGAAGAGAAAACAGAAATCAGTGTTTGCCAAATAGGTGCAAAAGGGGAGGCACTTGTGGCAGAGGTGATTTAGATAGTAGACTGAACCCAGGGCGAAGAGTCGGGAACTTCTGAACATAAATTCTTGTTCTTCCACTGATTTGGTATGTGACCTTGGTCAAGTCATTTAACCGCTGACTGTTTGACCATTTATACAAGGGTTTCAAACTATGACCCGATACTGAAAGTTGCTTGCCTGTGTAGCAGCAAAAAATATTCCCATCGCACCTTTAATCTGAGTCTGTTTTACCAGGCTAGTGATTGATTGACTGTAGCACCACAAATATTGGTGAATAAAGAATATCAGCAGTGGCAGATTTGGTATGTGTGTGTTGGTGAGGGGAAGTGTGAATTTCTCTTGAGTTGTTGATAGTCTTTTGAAATGAATGGTTGTGTTTAGGTTTGCCTCAGCTAACTCAGAAGCTGTTTCTATCATTTTTTTCCTTCTGGAAACTTTTAAGACCTTCTAAACGGGTAGCTGTGTTAGTCTTGTTCAGCAAAATAAGCAAGGAGTCCTGTGGCATTTTTAAAGACAAACAAATTTATTTTTCACATGAGCTTTCGTGGGTGAACTCCCACTTTCCTCAGATGCTGGAAAACAGAAAACTTACAGTGAGGGAGGGAAAGATATAAATCCTGTGATTAGATTTCACTGCATCAGGTTAGATTACTTCAGCAAATCAAACAAGTTGTATAGATTCAAACAGGGTGGAACAACATATCAGAGAGAGGTGAGACTCACTGTTTATAATGAAAAACAAAGGCAGAGTCCTGTGGCACTTTTAGAGACTAATGTTTGTAATGAGAAAGCCAGTTCATGTCTCTATTCAAACCCAAGGTGATGGTGTCACATTGAAGAGAGACATGAACTGGCTTTCTCATTACACATTTTTCATTGAAATATTTCAATTTCTCATTAAGTAGCATAAATTTTAGGCTAAAACTACTTGAAGTGAGGAGTCATGTGAGGTTTTTTTATTTCATACACATACTGCAGAAGAGCCTAGAGGACAGGTGCGGTAGAAACATATGCTAATCCCTAAAGGCATAACAGGAGGTGAGACATGCATTTCAGGGCAGAATGTTGGTAAATGCAGTAGAGGGCTTTTTTTCTTTCACCTCTGACTACTTAAGTAGCATAAGCATACTCTGAAAGAATCTTCTACAGGTCTTTTCTCCTAGAAGTATTGTGACTTGGTTTGGGAGATTTTGTGTTTAGTAGTAATATAATGGGGATGGGGTGGAGTTCCTGTGTTTTTCAGGCACAGAGAATCTCTTCTCCCCAAAAGAGATGCGAGTGCAGGTAAGAAATTAGTTCTTGATACCAGATTTACCACTCAAAGAAGACAAGTTCATTTTGTGTGTGAGGTTTTTTAAAAAAATCTTTATTTGGGGTTATTCACACATGGGGATAGGGAGCAATGTAGAATAAGTGTGAGAGATGCTCAGCTTGAGAAAATGCACTTGTCTGTAGAGTGTAAGGGTCATATCCTCAGCTAGTGTAAATTAGTGTAGGTCCATTAAAACTCACAGCAACTGATGGTTTGACCCAGATATTGGGAACAACTTTTCTTTAAGAGTGCATGTCACAGAGCATTTCCATTGTCTAAAACAGAGCTGGTGCTGCTTAGTCTGTGAATTCATATTGGCTACATATGCGAACATTGCTGATTATCCATATGGAGAGCCTTCGGCACTGGTGACCTAGATACGAACCTTGGCTTCACTTACTATTGACAATAGGTTGTTTAATTTAACTCCAGACTCTGTACCAACAAACAAGTGAACATTTAATAGTTATTGATTTTTGGTGAAGAAAACCATGGGGACTGGACTAGTCTTCTGTGGAGGAGAGGTGAGAGTCATACTGAGAGGGTTCCTATCCATGGTTAATTCTGGGTGGTGGAGGGGCGGGCATATATTTCCCACTGAGGATACTTCATGTGTATTTGACACAGAAAGTCACTAATATTTTCCAGTAGGAGAGTGGGGATCTATTACCTGATATTCCCTGATTGCTTCCTCCTAAAGAGGGTGGGTGTCTCATACTTAGCAGGGAATTGACAATTGGCTTTAGGACTTGTCTAGGTTGGAAACTTACCAAAATGAATAATTATTTTGGAATAGTTATGTTGGCATAACTCCCTGTGTGGATTAAGCTAAATTGGAAAAAATTAGTCTACAATATACAGTTATATACAGACCTTATTCCGGAATATGCGTCTACAAGGGTCATTATTCTGAAAAAGCTATTTTGGTGAATTTCAAATGTAGACAAGCCCTTAGATGCCATGCACTATTTAAAGACTTAATTTATTTAAACAACTCTGCCCACTTGCTGACTTTTCTGTTTAGTGGTTTTTTTTTCTATTACCTTCTGCCCAGTTTAATCTACATTAATCAAGTACTCAGATTTCAAAGAATTACAAATGCATGAGGAGGTTAATTTGTCTCCTGAAGGGAGAGCCAGCCACAAACTTAGATCTGTTTATGGGTTAGGTAGTTAGTTAATGCTTTATTGGAAATCATTAAGCAATTTAGAAATGCTTAACTGCTTGTCCTTTGAGGTAAGCATGGCTCTGCCAAAACACACACGATAAGAGATCAAAATGCCATTTAACCAAAATTGAGCATTGCTACAACTGAGTTGCTATTTTATAGTCTCTTCTTGAATGGGAATTCAATAGAAATGTATCTTGGCTATTTCTTTGGAGTGTTCTGGGAATGGCAGTTTTATTGAACATAAATAAGTTTATGTGAACCATAAAAAGTAACTTATTGCATAGTATTGTCATTCGCTGGCTTCCAATAGTTAAACACAGAGAGGAGACCCGTCTAACAAACGTTTGGGGATGGATGTGTATTTATCTTCCAGCAATGGGATTTTCAACTAGAACTTTAACATTTGTTTAACTTAATAGTTTGCTGTAGTTGGTATGTAAAACTGCCTGAGGGAGCACTAGATTGACAGCCCCAGTGACAAAGAGTAGTAGTGCAGACTTTCCAACCATTGCCTTAAATTCCATTCTTGAGGGACTGCCTCCCACATAATTCAGTCTCTGTGTCCTTTGGTCCTTCTGTTTAGACTGCCAAGATAGGTCCCACTTCTGAGGTGGGCAGCCGTCCACTAGGAAATAATATATCCATGCTGCAGTTGTTGTGAAGGCTTTCCCTTAGCTATAGCCCAGGTCCTTACTGTGATCTGATGCCTCCATGAGGTTTCCCAAAGCCTGCATTTATTTCATTTCAATCAGCCTCTCTTTCCTATCATTTATGCCACAGGAAATATCCACTTATTAAGATAACATATTAACAGTTCAGTGTCTTGTTTTGGAAGAAAAAGGACCTTGGCTCAGATGTTTAAAAGTAGAAGCAATTATTATTGAAAATTGAAGCTGAACAGCTGATACCAATACACAGAATTTTTCATGTTTGATTTTTCAGAAATGTTTTATGTTCCTACCTTGTATTTATCACAGGAACATGATATTTATTTGGGATCAGAGATAAGGTTGCTGTTCCATGATTATGTATGTATATTGACCTCTTAACTGTAAGGGTTTTGTAAATATGTTAGGAAAGTACCATTCACCAGTGTCTTTTAGTAACTTAACTGTTCCTTTAAATAAAGACTGGCTTTTGGTGTTTTTGTTTCTGTAAGTAAATGAAGATAAGTTGTGTTTTTTGGTTTTTTTTAAATAAATAGGATGGAGTGGCTCCCAGAATATTAAATTAACTGGGTGAATGATGCACATTTCTGTTTCAACCAATACATGTTTCCTCTGTTTGTGAGGGTTGTGAAAATCATTTGTTGATGAGAATGCACTTTGTGTAAGAGAGGATGCCAGAGTAGCTTTGCTTTCATCATTTGAAAGGATTTGAAGACTGAGTTATCCCAGGATATAGTCACCATACACTTTTTTCCTAGCTGCATCAAAGTCGAAAAATGATGTCTGGATTTCAAATAGTGACTATTTCTTAAGTATTTTACTATATCTGTCCTTGAAGATCGCCAGGTGTGCTACCTCTGTCTGTCAGTTTCAGGGTATAAAGAGTCCTTGCTGGGTCAGGGTGTATAAAAGGACACAAAGTTGTAGAGTTAGTTGCTGAATATCTCCAAATAATTGATATTTGGCACTGGCTATTTATAAAGATAGGCTTAAAATCTGCATTTAAATAATTACAGAACATCAATTTATTTTCATTTACTTGGTGCACTGTAAATGGCATCAACTCTACACTTGTAGATGAGGTTGCTGTCAGCTTTCTGTTTAGAAAATTGGGGGGGGAGGGGGGGAATTCTCCATTTGTGTATTGGTCTTGAAAAGTTAAATGCAGAAACAAATCTACCTGTTACATGCTAATTCATTTTGTAATTTTAGAAAAAAGCCAAAGGCCAACATCTGTTTGAACAGATCATGTACCATCTGGACCTCATTGAAAGTGACTACTTTGGACTGCGGTTCATGGATTCTGCGCAAGTGGCAGTGAGTAACAGATGCTTGTTTTTCCTACAACAATCAATATGTTTAAACCTTACCATGACAGACCACTCACTACCAAAAAGCAAATGTCTGTGGCTTAAATTATCTTGCATGAAAAAACTGTGGCATGTACCAAGTTTAATCAACCCTCTATCAGCCACCCCAGTCCCTTACGTATTCTTGTCCTCCACTTTTCTGACTCATTCCTGTGTCTCCTACTTGCTTTTGAAGTCAGGCCAGTTGATGCAGAAGGACTCTGATGCCACAGCACTCTTGTCCAGTAATGCTCATTATTAATGATTGCAGAGAAGAATTGTGCTTGCTTGGCCTTTCATTCTTTAGGCAGTGATGCAGGGAGAGGCCTTGACTGCCGGTGCATCCTGTTACTGGTGTTCTTGTTGGTAATGATGAACATCGTGTCAACAGGTTGAGGGCAGCGGGTCAGACAGCTGGTGTTTCTAATGCCGTGCTAAGGCCCACGTCTGCAACTAATGTTAGCAGTGAGAATACCTCTTGCCTTAGTTGGAGGACATGGGTGAAGTGACTGCAGCAATCAGCTGCTTTGTGGTTTAAATCTTTTGAGAGAGTTGAGCAGAGTCTCACAAGTGTGACTTCAAAGAAAAAAGTAAGGTGCGGGGTGGGTGTTTTGTTTTAAATGGCCTTTTGCTTTTGGAACCACAGAAAAGGACTATTAAAGCATTGGTCAGAAGTGCTGAGCACCCACAGTTTTTGCTAACTGCAGTGGGAGTTGTGTGCGTTTACTGTCTCTACTGAAAACCAGGCAATATAACTTCTGGACTGGCTACTGAACTACCTTATGGGCAAGGTATACGTCTTCTCCATTTTTCTCTTCCTCTGGGGGAAGAAGTGACACTTTATACTGACATTACAGTGTTTTAAAATAAATAGCTTGGTGTTTCACGAGGAGTTAGAAAGGGAATAGATTTGCCTTGCTGTAATGTATCATTGCCACCTACTCCAGGACTGAATTTTCCTGTGGCAGGAGGGAAATGGTGCCCTTCTAAGATAAGGGCTCTGTATGTAGGTTTTCAAATTGCTAGGGTCTAGTGCAGATGATCAGGCTGACCTGGCATTTCAAAACCTCCTCAGGGTTATTTCAGGAATAGCCCAGCAAAGTCAGCAGAGTAGGAAAGGCGTTCACTGATGAGCTAAGTAGCTGAACTGCTCTAGTTCAGTCTGCAAGATAAAGATAATGTCCACTGACCTCTGAAGTATTTGTCAAAAGTTGACATTTTTAGGGGCTGACATGAATGGATTACTGTAAAATAGCATGTCAGTTGACTTGTTGCTTTTAGCTGAAGTCCTGCTTGTTCGTCTCCTAGCAAGCAACATCAAACAGGCTGGCTGGCCTCTCTAGGTTCTGATGAGCTGTCCCTAAATCCCTGGGTATCTTGGTGGTATCCTACATAAAACAGTTTCCATGGGTCCGTCTTCACACTTAACTTGTTTTCCAGACAGGAGTTTCTTTTAAGAAAATAATCTAACCATGAACATTTGGCACGTGAGGCCAATTTTACTGATGACATGGGTGGGCCCAATTTCACTCAAGTCCCCTGCGTGGTACTATTTACACCATCAGTGAGTATGCTACTTAATGTCTTGGATCACCGAGGACACCTTGCATTGAAGGAGAAAGGTCAGGGGTGCCTCCCTCCACCCTGGAGGCTCCTGCAGGGATGTTGGAGCGGCATCTATCTGTCCGCCTGCCTGCTGCTGACTTATTTTGGAAGATAGCTGGAGTGTTAGCAATGAGAATTAATTTCCTGCACCAGAGGTCACCTTGGAAAAGTGATAAGAGGAGTGCGTAGATGCGTACAGGTACACGTACACAGGTGAGGATACCACCAAGGAGAGAAGTAGGCCCTCTGGCAGTTGTACTAGACAAAATATACTCCAGATAAAATACTGAAATCCCTTTCGCTGTTTGTGTATTTACTTCCCCTATCTGCACATATTGTTGCTGCTGTTTGTCCATATGCCATAGAGCATTTAGATGGTTACTATCTTGATATGACAGACAACTGAATACTGCTTTATGAATTTACAAGGCTTGTACATGGCTTTGGGTGCTGTGTCCTACACTCGCAAAACAGATCTGACCCCTTGAGATTGTCGCGCTTTAATTTGCCCATAATGTGCTCCATCACATTTCTCTGTTCATTTCACCAGACCCTTGTTCTTTGTGCCTTAAGGCATACAGACATTCCAATTGATTTTTTTGCTGCTGTGTTCCCTAGGAAGAGTTCCTGTGTGCCAGTAGCTTATATTAAACTCAGTTTATTCAACTCCACTTGTTAAAACACGCTGTTTGACTGTTTCTCCTTCCCACCATTCCAATATCTGGCAATATTGACTCCTCAGGTGATGGAGTGTTGAGGAAGAACCTTTTCTGCCACAGAATGACTCATGGGATAGTTTCTCTGGATGAGTTAGTTTCCCTGGATGGGTTAGTATTTCCAGTCAGGTGATTCCTGAGGAGTATTCGTCTATGCTGTGTAAGAGACTGCCTTAAGGCAATTCATTTTGGTTGGTTTCCATTTTATAACTGTCACGTGTATTAACATGCTCTGTTTAACATATTTCGTTTAGATCCTCATTTATTGTAAGGATTTTTAGTACTGTAGAAAGCTTCTCATTTTGAAAAGAGACTAGAGCCAAATGGCAAAAAATTGCCTGTTTGACTGCTATGATGGCAGCTTTTCATGCACAATGAAGCTGGTAAATGAGTGATAATACGTCATTCTACAGGTGGGGAACTGAAATACAGAGAGAGAAAGTCCTGCAGTACGTCTGTGGCAGAGTCAGTCTAAACCACAGAATCATCCTTCATCTCAGGGGTGGAGAGCCATTTCTCTTGCCCTAGGCTGAGACTAAAAATTGCTTCACTGGCCAGTTTCAACTAAAGGAAGGACGTCTTTAAAAACAAAAACCCCTTCCACCTTTTTGTCTGAGGTGAGGAGGGGGCATAAGGTAGTAATGTGTGTGGGTATGTATAATATGCATTTATACACGCACCAGATTTTGTTTTAACTACAAATAAAGGAAAATTAATATCAAATCTAAACTGTTAACGGGTCAATTTTAACAAATGAAGCAAAATTAAATCTTGAGTGTCCCTTCTTTTTCTTTTCTTAAATCTCTCTGTGTTGCCCCAAGCTTTGATCTACAGATGAATGCATCAAAGTTAAGTAGGGAGCTGGCAAAGAAAATTGCTAACCAGACTCTCTTGCTAAGACTTTGCAATTTGGAATCCAACTGTTGGCTTGTCTTCAGGTACAATTTTGGAATCCTGTATGAAGGGAAGGGGAATGTCTTATCTGGCTCACCTGAGCCTTCTGTATTCATTTTTAGGTCTGGTTTTGGGCTATAAAAAGACAGAAACTGACAGAAAGAAGAGATTGTGCCAGGTTGTCTAGAGCATACAGGGCTTGATCCAAAGCTCATTGTGGTCAGTGGAAAAGCTACTGTTGTATTTGAGTAGCTTTAGATCAGGCTAATAGCAAACTGTATAACCCAGCCCAGAGGTGTGGAAAATAAAGATGACATGAAACTTGTTAGGTTAATTAGTTTATCCTTTAATAAGGCAGAAAATGTACAATCTGTAACAAGAAGAAAATACTGACCTTTAAACTCGGACAAATTTATGACCTCACTAGTGTATGGAGAACATTATGGAGTCAAATGCTGTGCAAGTTTAATGTGTTGTGGAATATACGATTTTTGTTACACTCTAAAAAATACTTCGGCAACTATTGTTCTGAATGCTGAACGTGGCTTGCATAGCATTGTCTAAATTGCAGAGCACATAGCAAGAGAAAAGCTAGTATTTCTCATCAAACACGATTTATTCTTATCACTTTGTTAAAAAGCTGCTGTTCCTATTTATTTGGTCTTCCTTTTTGAAGTGATCAACTTGAAATTGTTTTAAGAATAACTTCTAGCATTTTTTGTTAGTCTGGTGCCCAGGTTTCATTGTTCGTTAGTGATTCATTCTTCTTTGTGACTTTTAAGAGTTAGAGATAAGCACTAGAGCATGCAGAATACACTCTCTCTTCAAAATGTAAACTCAAGGGACCTTTTTGTTAGACCCATTTGGATTCTCTCTGAATAACTTGGAATAAATGTAGCCTTCTTTTTTTAAGTGCTTCCAATGTTTTCTGTCTGTAAAAGCAGTTCTGCTTCACCCTTCTTCCGTGACCCCCTCCCCCTTACCATTCAAGCTGAACTCCTGGAGGCATTGGTGTTAGGAGCTGAGTCAAGTAAAGAGCTATCAGTGCCTGTCTCGGGCCTCTTAACTGCCTACCACTGGAATGTGGAGGAGATGAAAGAAAACAGATTGGAGATTAAACAGATGTGCACACAGTTCTGAGGTCTGAAAATGGTTGTCCTCCCTTCTCTCCTCCCCTGCCCTCCTGTCCCCTCCTCCCTTACCTTTTATGAGGTATCTAAATCACCAGGGCCCGTTTGAGCAGTGTTGCACATAGTTTAACCCGTGGAGCACTGCTGATTTATGACATTAAGCTGTATGGGTAGTGAGGTGACATTGGAGATCAGCTGACTGAGGAGTTTCTTTGAGCATCATGTTCCAGCCAAGACATGTTGTGGATGGTACCTTGTTCCAGCTGTTCAGGCAGGGTAGTTCATCTCTAGGGCAGTCCAGCATCTGTTACCTGCCATGCCATACGTGGATGGATCACGTCCCATTGACATGGGTCTGAGCTGTCGTGTGTTTGGTAGAGCTGGCTCCCTAGCCCATGGTATAATCTCTAAAGCTGGGAGTATGGCTGCATGGTTCCTTCTGGGCATGCTGCATGTGCCCAAACTTTCTTACCCATGGATGTGCAGCCTAAGTTCTCTATAATATACTAACATAACTAAGTCATGCTTTTTCCTTCTGAGAATTAACTGTGGCATCTAATGGCATCTATAACTAACATTATTGAAATGATGCAGTATTTTCTACTGTCCTACTTTTCTCCACCTCTAAAACTTTACGATCTCATTTACAGCATTTTTAAAAGATATTTGTTATGAGTGTTCTTTCAGTAAAACCAGAATTTCCTTTTCAGGAGAAGGCCCCCAGTATGTTCATTAATAAATAAGTGTCTGCTTGTGCAGGGATTGTTTTGTTCTCCTGGAATAACTTGTGGTCGTCAGCATGGATTGTTTGTATGTCAGTAGTCCAAACAGATAATGCTGTCTTGAGGGCTGACTTCTACATGCTGCATGGATGTTGCCTGCTATAGTCACTTGAAACTAACTCTGTCATGTGTTTATTTCAAGTGAAAACAATATACTCTACTGTACCATGATGTGATCCTTCTGTGCTCATTTGTCTCCTTAAAGAGCCTGTACCATGATACACTTTTGTACAGGTTAATCCATGTGGTTTAGAATAAAATGTCCTTCTTAATGTATGGCTAACCTTTGGGACTTGTTTTACATCTCTCTCTCTTTTTTTAAAAGATTTCTCCTTATTTTATAAAAACAATTTTAACTCAGAGATTCTGTGTCTTTCAGCATTGGTTGGACAACACAAAGAGTATTAAAAAACAAGTTAAAAGTAAGTGTCTTTGAAATTCCTTTTTAGACCAGTCATACAGTAGGTTTCATGTCCCCACAATGTATTTGCTACAAGAGAAGGCACCTGACTGAAACAGGCAGTGTTCTGAAAGGGATGATGTGGTGACAAAAACTTGACACATGCCTACTTGTGATTTAAAAACACCCCATTGTTCCTTAATGTTCCTCCACCATTAAGGAATTTATATTGAATTAATTATTAAATGATTTATTTAGCATCAGAGCAGCTAAAGATTCTTCAGTAGCAGTAGAGCCTTCTCGTCACTAAATGGAAAAATTGTCTTGTAGCCCCTCTGCTTGGTGGGTTGTAGAATGCCCTAGTCCATGAGAGATCTGCCTATCAAATCACATCATGTATGGCATAAAGTTTGCAAGATGCCCGTTGGATCAATTCAGTGAATCTCACGCTGATAAATTTGGATATGTTGGTATGCCAGTTTTGCTTGATGTTTTTCAGCAGTTTCTTTGTCAACTATATGGTCTGCAGGGTTTTGTGGTGCTATTTTAATAAAATGTAAATCTTGGAAGGAATGTCAGGGAAAAGGATCCTAGCTCCATTGTACAAATCCAGCTAGAGCTCTGGAGTTTTGAAGAACTGTTAATCCAGTCTTTGTCTGGATTAACTCTGTGCTGTCTAGAAAGATGATGCTCCCACAGAGGGACTATTAAACGCCACTAAACTGAGTCTAAAATCCTGTGGAATATAGTGGTGTAACTTGTCGACAGCAGGTTCTCCCCAGAGCTCTGCAGACGTCTTACACAGGCCAGCAGAGTTTCTAAAAATTTGGCTGAGGGTGGAGCAAAAATCTGTGGCTTTTTAAGTGATGGATAGAGTGCTTAAATATTGGGATTAACCTGGATTTGTCTCTTCTTGGCAAGACCAATCAATTTAATGGATTGTGATGGCTGGCTTGACTTATAATGTGTAAAATGAACTATTTAGTGTGTCTATTTGTGTGAAGGGGTTTTATATTAATTTTCATATCACATTCTTTTCTCAAACATTTTGTGGTAGGACACAAACAATTGATAGGCAGACTTTTTTGTCTCCAATAAATTTGGACCTTCCCCAGGTAATAGCCTATCGTTATCAATGTATTGAATTCATTTACTTTGCAGTTGGCCCACCATATTGTCTGCATCTTCGTGTAAAGTTTTACTCCTCTGAGCCTAACAACCTCCGAGAAGAGCTAACAAGGTAAATTTAGTGTGATCTACACAATTGTGGGGCATATGTTTTGGTTAGCTGCGGTTGCCTGCTTAATAGGAAACTGAATGTGTCATCACTGTGGTGGTGGTATGAAAAATGCAAGTGTCATTCTGGGATGTATTAGCAGGAGAAGGGGAACAACAGGGGAAATGGGAAGCAAATGGGGCAGTGCTGAAGAGCCAGGGGCATGCAAGACTGCAGTCATTGAGTATTGGCTCCCTTTCCAGATAGAGCCCCCTTCAGCATGGCCCCTCCATTCCCCTGTATAGGTTTTGTCAAGTAGAGGAAGTAGATTGGGCTTTGTGCCTTGGGCCACTCTGAAAGGCGACTCAGGAGGAGGCTGTGTGGCAGCGGGTGAGAGGGGGTATGTCAGTACTTCTGAGGTACGTCCTTCCACTCCCTATTTGCCGAATCCCTGTTGGTCGTCTCCCCAGCAGTGGATGGTAACTGCTGGTTGGTGGCTGCTGCAGCTGTGCCAGTCGGGGAGCGAGAGCTTGGTGCTGGCAGCCCATGCATTGTCAGATCTACTTCCCCTGCGTGACACAGCCCCCTCTGACCTTGGTCCTACAGCATGGCCCCAGTCCGGTCTTCACGTCTCCCTGATAAACAAGGGAGCATTCTCCATGGTTTGGAAACCTCTAGACTAGATGACCTCTTGAGTTCCCTTCCAAGCCTGCAGTTCAGTGATGAGCTGCTTGGCTGTTGTTGAGATATTTCGGATAATGTCTCCGTTTTCATCCTCCCCTCCCTTCCCCCCAATTACTCGTTGAATATATTATTTGACGTTTTTCTTTGTGTTATTTAATAACCTTTGCTAGCTAGAATGGCCATTGTTTCTGAGCCAGTGGAATAGTGAACAGTTTATTTTCTGACCCTCTCCTGTCTTCAGTCTCTTAACTTAAAGTTGTGTGGTGTCTAGCTACGCTTTTGGACAAAAAAGAATCAAAGTGTGTCTGGTAGAAGTGAATTCAGTTAAGCCCCCGTCATTTGTGGGATCTATGCAAAGCATAAGCAAGTGAAGAAGATTATTTCACTCTCATCTGGAGATGCGAATCCACAGTAGTACACATGCAGAATTTAGGTCATGGCTAAATGTGAATTTCTTTCAGAAAGGAGTAGTCACAATGTATGTATGTATACCAGGAGGGTCATTGATTTTTCCCAGCTGCATTCAGAAAAAGGGCAAAACTTTGAACAATATAGATTAGTTGTAGAAGGGCATGCTGCTTCTGCAGAGTGAATCAGTCCTATTACTGGAGAAACTATCTTGGCAAGAGTAGTCAATACAAGCTCATGTTCTCCTATTCCCATTATTTTCAGTATTGCAGATCCTCTTGCACTCATAAGCAAGGCAATGCTGCATTATTAGTATAGTTTAAATTCATGTTTGCCTCTTGCGTGTGAGGCTAGAGCTTTTTTTTTTTTTTAAAAATAGCAACAGCTGGGGCTGTTCATGCTCCATGTTCTACATTGTGCTTCCAAACAAAGGCATAAAGGACAGAGTGGCCATGAGTCTCCCTCAGTTCCCTCTTACTGCTCACAGCAGCAACACCAAACCTGAAAATTGTCCTACCTGCTAGTTCTTAACTCAGCCTAAATGTCTACACATCTTCGGAAACCTCTTCAGAACTACTTCTCATCTTCTGTGTCTGTCACCGTGAGCTGTCTGATTTGAGCTCTGCCAATCCAACCCTCATGAACAGGGCTCCTTAGCATGGGCTTTAAGCCCTGTCCATCCTGTGATGAATTAATCGCCCAGTAAGATAAGCACAGCTGGTGACTCTTCTGTTTGGGGGAATTTCATGTACAGAGCAGATGCTCAATATGCTTGTCACATTCCATAAGAACATGCAAGTCATAAGATGCGAGACCAAAGTTTCATCTTCTGGAGCAGTTCATTGAGGCCCAGGGGAGACAAGTTCTAGAGTTCTGCCA
Source organism: Pelusios castaneus (assembly GCA_007922175.1). Lineage (NCBI taxonomy): Eukaryota > Metazoa > Chordata > Testudines > Pelomedusidae > Pelusios > Pelusios castaneus. Next base: position 6,532,851 of record ML685777.1, read on the forward strand.
GAAGAAAAACCAGCTTTATCTGCTGTCCCATCTAGCGTACAGACAATGCCTAAGATTGGTGCAGCGATCGTAGCCCTGAGGAATGACCCAGCCCCACCACATTTGGTGTCTGTCTGGCACAGAGAAGTGTCACTCTGAACACTGAGGCAGACACTCCAGAAAGAGCTCAGTGTTTTCCTAGAAGGACAGACACCATAAAGCCTCTGGAGATAAATCCACCATGCCCCACATGCTATTTAGGGTTCTGGAGAAGGAGCATATGACTATGACTTGGCATATTTCTCCAGCAGTAACCCCAGTTCCAGTGATGCATCAGCAGACTGCAGATGATGAGCCAAGAGGTGGAGCAAGACCATTGTGTGCCAGGCACTGACTGGCACTGATTACTGAGAGCACATACTGTTCAGAGCTGCCCCTGGAGGTCTGCTTCCCACCAGCAGTGTGGCGTACATTATCTCCATCTTCCGGTAGAGAGCACTCTTTTCTGATATCGGTGGTCAGCCCTGCAGATAGTCCTGCCAGCTTACCCTTCATGGCTCAGCTTCCACCAACTCATCAGGAATGGCTCTGGACTAGCCAGTATCCAACAAGCCATTGATACCTCTATGGCATACCGCCATTCTCTTATTGGAATACTCTGGCCTGGCGTATCTGGCATTGAGAAGCTCATCTCCACACCTCTTGAAGAAGAGGAAGAGAACAATCCTCATCAGCATCTATGGCCAAAGTATCAGAAAGAACTGGATCCAGGCAGCTGAGAGAGAGAAAGAGATCCAGAGAGAGAGCGAGCCAAATCCAGCAGTACCAATGCCCCGTATAGTTGTCAATGCACAAGTCAACATCATCCCCTGATGAAGCAGTATTTTCAATAGCGGTATCAGCCCAAGATGACTTTAAAGCGTTCCAGGAGTTCCTTTTTGATGACTGTAGAGACTTTGGAGATCAAGACATCGGTCACGTTGGGGAAATCCCCAAATCCTTGTGACACCTTGTTTGCTTTGGTCCGGCCAGGATTGCCCTCCCCATAAATGAGGGACTGCTTGGCTCTGTGACAGACACTGGCCAGAATAATGCCATTCTGAAAAGAGTCACGAAGAGGTAATGAGTACCTCCCACGGGATTTGAGTGCTTCTCCTTCTGCCCAGTCTCCTTAGTTGTGTTAACAGTACAAGGAAAGTTGAAGTCCAATAAGAGTTATCCCAAAAACTCCAAAAGGCTCGACCTAGTTGGGAGAAAGTTGTATTTGGCTGTCTATCTGCCAGGCCACATTGGATAAGTGGGACTTTTTAAATGGGGCAGGGTGACACTCTTCCTTGCTATCTTAGACCTGGTGGACCCACTGCTGGACACTTACCAGCCTTCTGTAGTTGGACCCGTGTGCTTCTAAATCCCCCTGAGTCTGGATAAATAACTTGTGTATATCCCTTCGACTGCCTAACACCTACTTATGGCAGCACGTCTACTGCGCTGAGTTGAAAGGAAACGCTCTCCCTTCCACTCAAGGGGTGTAGTTACTCAATCGACTTCCTGATCGACTGAGCAGATCTTCACAGACCCTTCAGTAGAACTGGGAAGTTTGAACTGATGGCGGCGAATTTGCCACTGTTGGTGTTAGATCTATCCCAAGTTTCATCTTATGGAATTCTTAAATGTCAGGTTATAGCTCCCTCTGTCTACCTGCTTACTGACTGGCATTTGAACTGCTGGCTCTAATTGGTGGTTTTCTCCTCTTTTACCCCATAGGTATTTATTTGTTCTTCAGCTAAAACTGGATATTCTCAGTGGAAAGTAAGTACAGTTAGTATTTGTGCTACATCAAGTCTCTTGGGCAATTACAATGTTTTAACATGAGGTTTAGCACCAGTTTCTTAACCTGTCTACACTATCACTTATGTTGGTATAACTTACCTTGCTTCCGGGTGTGAATATTTCACCCTCACGAGCAACATAAGTTAAACCCACATAGGTGCTGGTGTGTGCAGCACTATGAGAGCTGGAGAGCTTCTCCGACTACATAACTCATGCTGCTTGCGGGGGCTGGTCTTTTTAATGATAGTGGGAGAGCTTTCTCCCATCGACAGAGTGAGTTCTGTCCTGATACACTGCAGCCGTGCAGCTGTGCCCCTGAAGCACTGTACTGGTTGACACAGCCTTAGGAAAACTAGGGAACTGAGCATTCAGTGTGATAAGAAAATATTTCCCCCTTGATTCCTCCTGTGTATATATGTGGGGGTGGTGTGCTGGTTCAGTGCCAAATCAGTGTAGTCTAGATGCTTATCTCAAGCATTGGATCGAGATTAGTGCTTATCTTAAGCATTCATTTACCAAGGATCTGACATTCAGTGGAACCTTTCACACCTCTTCAGCTCCAGTGTTGTCTCCTCTTTGCAACATGGTCATGCAAGCACTTGTCTAATGAGCAGTTTTTCCCCTGGCAGATTGGAATGCCCATTTGACACAGCCGTCCAGTTGGCAGCTTATACCTTACAAGGTGAGTGGGGTGGGGGAAATGACAGTGTATACTCTTCTTTGTGATCTTGCTCCCTTCTTTCTCTCTCTCTGGTGTGCAAGGATAAGCTGATTGCCCAGGCCTAAAGTGGAAATACCTGCTTTCCTGGCCTCTTAATTTGTCAACATATATTACAAATTGCTTTACCACATCAGGAAAGGGTGCAGGGAGCTTCTAAAGAAACCGATTCCTTGGCTGAAACGTAATTTGCAGCAGCCACTTGGCAGAATGCAGTAAGGACTGAACGTGTTAAGTTTTCATTTTCCACTAAAACATTCTTTTCTCAGACTTATAAGAGTGTCCACTTTCTACTTCTGGGAAAATTCAGCACTGCTTCATGTGTGCAGAATTCATGTCCTGTGCCGATTTCTTTGCTTCACTGAAGAAAATGATGAAGAAGCCAGGAGAAGCCACAAGAGCACTCGCGCACCCCTCCCAGCAGCATGGCTTTGTCATTTCTGCTCTAGAGCAGCCAGCAGAGAGGGGTTGGGGATGCCCGTGGGTGTAATTTGGAAGGGGAGAAGGCATTGCCTCGCACCCCCAAGTAGAGGCAAGGCATGGGGGTCATGTGTGCCAGTGCCCCTCCCCCATTTCTGGGAGCACAGAGCTGAATGGGTAAGGCTGGGTGCTGCTCTTGCTTGCTGACTCTGTATCTGGATGGTGCCTCCTGGATCCTAGTGCTGTTCTTCTTCCTTGGTATGTGAGCGGGGTGTCCTGCAGGGCCACTGTTCTATTTTCTATACAATGGGGTCCATGCAGGAACAGAAGATGTTTGTTTTACTGGGGATTGTATAGGGAAATTCTTTCCAGTTATGTGATCTGTGTTTAATGTACCATAAGTAACTGGAAAAATATCCCACTGTATATACTTCATACACCTTTTAAAAACCTGTTCAGTATCATGCATATTCTTGTTGTGATTTATTAACAAGACTAAGTCAATCACTGAGATCTTGTATTCTCCTAAGTATTTTATAAAACATTTGCTCAGCTTCGATATGAACTGTGCTGTAGAATCTCTATCGTACAGATGATCAGGAGGGCCAGTAGCTAGGGTGGGGAGTGCATAGCAGAGAAACTTGTCACTTTTCTCTTTATATTTAACAATTTGAATGCATTTTATCTGAGAGATACTGGCATTGTTAAAGCCTTTGGTCCAATAGTGCAGTGGATCACGTATTTAGATCCATGGGGTGAACTTAATAGGCCATATACCCTACTCTTAAATATTGGCATTTTCTATCTACTTCCAGATCTGTTCTTAATTCCACAGAGAGGTCGATAGCAATGCTTTAATCTTTCTGTCGGGTTGATAGCTGAGTAGATTTTTTTTCAATCAGCTGGAACTTAAGCAGGCTTTGTCAACATTCCTTTCAGCAGAGGCAGGTGGCATGGTGGGAGTAAATTACTATAGAGCTGCAGACTTTGTTAGTGTCAAAGTGTATTTGAAAAAATGTACAGCAAGGCTATTTAAAGGTATTGTGTTCTAAACTCCAAGGCACAGATTTTTGTATATAGTTAATACTACAAAATATGTAATGAACTCGGTATTCTATATACTCAAGATTCAAATACTTTATACATTTAATTGGCTTTTCCTTTTTCCCCCAAAAAGTTTTCCCTTTATTTTTGCCCCAAAAACTTGCACTTTTCTAACAGGTTAGTTTCTGGCTTGCACTTTTAGCTAAAACTTGGGGGCCCAAAGTTAGGTTTGTGATTCTCGGAGGTGAGTGAAGTACCAGATACTCCTTCAAGTCATTGGAATCAGTAACTGCTTAGTCCCTCTGAAAACGAGACCATGTTAATTTAGCTTTCTAATTACACATATAGACACTTTTTTTTAGATTACCTACATTTGGAGAACACTGGCTTTTAAGTTTAGTGTGGGTCCACTGATGGTGAGGGGAGAAGTAGTTTGTTTCTTCTACTTCTACCTTTGCATCCTTAATTTGTTTGCTTTTTTTTTTTTTTTTTGGGTGGATGGGTAAGGGAGGGTGATCTATTGTCATAAAAATTAGAGCAGGTTGAAAAGTAGAGTTGGGGAAATTTTGAAATTGTTTCCTATCTACAGGATGCAAAATGAACCCATTTTAGTGAAAGTTTGCTACATTTTTCTCTATTTAAAAACATTTTGATGAAAATGTTGCATTTGCAAAAAAAATTCAGAGTTGACAATTTTTCATGACAAGTTCCATTTTATTATTATTATTTTTTTTTTAAAGTAAATTTTTTTGCTGGAAAACTTTGTATAGAAAAGTTTTGACCGGCTGTACTAACAGCATTTCATGAGCAGATGCAGAAGTTCCATACAGTGCTTAGGCTGTAAGGCCAATGCCTGCAGTTACTACTTCCAGAATAATAGATGCAGGGAGTGGGAGAAGTTCAGAATCTCAGACACTTAACAAGGTAAACCAGTCTTGGTAGACACTTCATCTCAAGCCAGTTCTTGTTAAAGATATTGCCTTTGAGCTAAGGTTTATCTTGAATGGAATGTCACTTGACAGAGTTCTTTCTTTGTAGCTGAACTTGGAGACTATGATCCCGCGGAACATGTTTCTGACCTGGTGTCTGAGTTCAGGTTTGTGCCCACTCAGACTGAAGAGATGGAACTGGCCATTTTTGAGAAGTGGAAGGAATGCAGGTACTATCACTCCAGATCCATGCTTGCCAGATCTACTTTCTGATTCTTCCATGTGGAGCATATGGAAATGATACAGGAGGGATGGTCTTTCACTCAGATGTAATCTTAATATGATTCCATCATAGAATGTAAGAAACCAAAGCTAGCAGTTCGTGGCTGTGTCTGCCACTTCAATCCAGGATGAAATTCTACTCCTGCCTACGAATGGTAAAATTCCACAGATTCAGTTTAATCATGAATTTGCAATCCAATACTTTTTGCAACAATTAGTGTTTCAGGTTAAAATGTGCAAAGGGGGCCTTGGCGCTCATATAAACTGAGTGAGACAACAGTTTGCTTTCCACAGACCCCAAACCATTTTTCCCCTACTCTTTCTACATACATCCACTTTTCTTTTCACTGCTTGTAGTTTTACAGGATTCTATTTCACCTTTAAAAAATGTATTTCAGGGGACAAGCACCAGTCCAAGCTGAAACTAATTATTTGAACAAAGCAAAGTGGCTGGAAATGTATGGGGTGGACATGCACATAGTCAAGGTAAGTTTGCTCACGGAGTGATGACTGCTTTGGAAATGGTTATTCTTACAGAGCATCGTTCAAAGCTAAAAATACCATATAGGAAAACAATTGGGATTAAGGTGATAAAACGATGCTTTTCTAAACTGTATAGCACTCAGGATGGTTAGGTGCAATCACTTGGCATGAATTAATTAGTGTGTACTTCTGGAGGAAGTAATTTTAACCTATCTGTATTTATAGTGTGTTTTAAATGTGTGATAGGAGCTGCAGTTTTCAGTCAACCGGATACCTATATGAAAATCCTAGTAAATGAAATCAAAATTGGACTGGGATTTAATATATCAATTCACAACTGTATAGAGAGAGACTAAATGGACTATAAAGGACGAAAGGTAGAGAATAGCACAAGGAGGTTCTTTAGCCTTTCTATATAAAGAAAACTTTTCTTCTCTTTCCCTTTTTATCCTGATCTCTAAAGAGTTGTGGAGTAGAGTAAGTTATTTAGGAAGCTTTTTAAAAATACAGATATATCTTGTGAATGTTTTATTATTGTAATAACATTATGATTAAATATTTATTTATGAAACTATTTAATCTTAACAAGGAAGGGTTATAGATGACCCCAGAATGATGCATGTGCAACGCAACATAACCTGTTTGGTCTGTGTTACATAGGCAAGGGATGGCAATGATTACAGACTTGGACTGACCCCGACAGGAGTTCTGGTGTTCGAAGGAGACACCAAGATTGGTCTGTTTTTCTGGTGAGATGGCTAATAGAAAGCCTTAAGTATTTTACAAGTGCACAGTGTTAATGTTTACTCTAACCAAGAATTCTTGAACATCTCAGTGTCTGTGACCACGAATCAACATTAGTAATCTGCAAAATACTCCCCATTTTAAAATTATTGAGGGTGGGGAGCATTCAGTGTCCAAAGCGTAATCTTCCTTGGTTAATGTCCTTAACAAATAGGTGAGTTGGTTTTCTGTGCTTTCATCTCTCCTGTATGTCAGTGCTAAATACACACACAATGAACCCAGTACAGCATCACTGATATATGAAGAAACAACGAAAGTGCTGTGGCAGCTTAAAGACAAACACATTTCTTTGGGCATAAGCTTTCGTGGGCTGCAACCCACCTCGTCAGATGCAGCTTAGTCTTGAAGGTGCCACAGGACTTTTGTTGTTTTTGCTGTATACAGACTAACACGGCTCCCGCTCTGTATCTGATATATGACGCATGCCTTCCCAGGTTGTCCCGCTGCTTTGTAGCATTCATTGTATGTGTATTTAGCACTGGACAGATGGGAGAGAGGAGAAAGCATTCATCCAATCAAGTTATGTCTGTTCAGGTATTTAGGCTAAATGTGGTGGTGGTTTTCTTTTTGGGAGGAGGTGGGGGTCTTGGAATCCTTTGAGGCCAAAACATCCACCAGGTTGTTGTCTGCTTTTTGGAAATGTTCCTTTTCTGTCCCACGTGTACTACAGAAATGAGGTCAGGCCTCCATGAAAGCCTGTCCCATATAGTGTGGTAAAGAGGGTGGAAATTGTAATTCCATTCTACAGGCTTTTGGGGTGACTCCAGTTTGTTGGAGGTATTTGGAGCAGTTCCATAGACTTGTACAGGACCATAGAGTGGAAAGATGGGGCACCCATTCTCAGATTTGGGTCTAGGCTTAAGCAATATTTAAGGGCCAAAAGTTATTTGCCATGATTCCTGATCCCTGTTTCTCATGCTTATTCCCTTGCTGGTTGGCTTATGGGAAGGAGGATGGTCAGGTGGCAAAGTTCCGTTAAGCTGGAATTTTGTTTGGCTCGATCCAATCTAAGTGTATACAAAACACAGTTTGCTTTAACTACTATCTCCCTGTCCAGAAACTATAGACTTGGACTGATCTCACCTGAGCAGCCATTTTAAGACTCCCTATAGAAGCTTCAACCTTTTAAACGTTGCTGTAGTTTTTGAAATCTCTTGAACTCATAACTTCCTAATGGGAGTCCTAAAACACCAGCTAATATACACACCTCACGGGGACATCCAGTGTTCAGTCTGGCTCAGTCTGTTAATAAGTATTTAAAACGGGGGCGTTCTAAGGGGGGACCTGAATGTAAATTTTATCTCTACCAACAAAGGTGTGTTTACACATTTCCTTTTTTGTTCATCTGACAGGCCAAAGATCACCAGACTGGACTTTAAGAAGAACAAATTAACACTAGTTGTTGTTGAGGATGATGAGCAGGTAATTAAATGTTGCTGTTAGCGGTTTTAGCTGCGGTGTAACTAGAATTCCTGGGTACTAGTTACTCCTGGTCTCGTTTCAAACTAGCAGGAGTAACATGATATTGGAGTGTTTTTAGTTGTGAGTTCTTTGGGGGGAGTGTGCGTGTGAAGGGTTTATGTGTAAAAGCAATTTAGCAATGTATCTCATTTGCTTTGTATTCTCCCCTTTTAAAAGGGCAATGCCTTGTTTAACTAGTGTGGGCCAGAGAATTTGGAAAGAACAGGTGTACTTTGGTGCATTGTGTAAGAAAGCTAATAAGGGTGGATATAGTGTAAATGACACTTAGTTGGAACTCGTTCCTTAAACAGATACCAGAAATGATACCAGGTGGAGAAGTTGCTCAGAATTGAGCAGATTATTAAAATGTGAGGCTTGGTAACTCGTGGAGGTGGCTCTGATTTGGAACAGGGCATGGGAAGTCAGCCACAGAGAGAAGTACCTTTATGTTGTAATATTCTCAGCAGTCCACAGTTGTCCTGAGCTTGGCCTCTTAGGGTGGTATATCCACACAATGATTAAAAAAAGATCCCAAACCCACAGCTGGCCTGGGTCAGCTGACTCAGGCTTGTGGGGCTAAAAATCTCTGTCGTTGTCGTTTAGGCTGGGGCCTGAGTTGTGGGAAACCTGAGAGGATGGAGAAACAACAGAGTCCTGTGGCACTTTAACAGATTTATTTATCGCAGACGCTGACAAAATGGGATTTTCTCCCACGAAAGCTCATGCGATAAATAAATCTGTTAGTCTTTAAAAGTGCCACAGGACTCTGTTGTCTTTCTACAAGAGACTAACATGGCTACTCCTTTGAAACCTGAGAGGATGGAGCATCCCAGAGCTCAGGCTTCTGCTTGAGCCATGGTGTCTGTGTAGTGATATTTAGGCCTACAGCCCAAGCCCCATGAACCTGAGTCATGATCCACGCCAGCTGGGGTTATGCCATAGGTCTTTTATCCTTGTGTAATGTTTTTCACCCTGTTCACATACAAATTAGTTTATTGATCGGTTTATTTAGAGGGTTTCTTGAGTGCAGAGTTGCTAACATGCATGTTGTTAAACAGTTTCAATGCTGCTGCTCCCCAGCTGTATTCTCTGATGTATATCCATTATGGGCAAACAAGGTTGGACAGTGACCCTTTTAAGAGGCCCCACATGTAGCATTTTCATTGTATACTTACAGTGCTATTTGCTCACTTGTCAAAGGGAAATCATACCTGATAGAGGTGATGCCCCTAATGTGTTGCCATCTTGGCTCTAAGAGGTACATTTAACTGCTAATTTGTTGCATGAAAAAGAATTGGCCAAATCCAAATGTTTCTGGAGTTAAAAATAATGAATATTCTGTCTAGCAATTGACTTGTTTTTGATGTTCTACCTATTCTCAGGCAGAGCTGAAGGGGGGAGATTTTTCATCACAGATTAATATAAATTTTATTTAGCATTTATTGAAGTGTGGGGAACTCTGATTTGTTCAAGGGCATTTGAATTCACAATGTGTTGTGTGTGTTTTAAGGGGAAGGAGCAGGAGCACACTTTTGTGTTTAGGCTGGATCACCCCAAAGCCTGCAAACACTTGTGGAAGTGTGCAGTGGAACATCATGCTTTCTTCCGCCTCAGGGGACCTGTCCAAAAAGGCTCAAGCCGATCAGGCTTCATTCGGCTGGGTTCACGGTTCAGATACAGGTCAGCATCGTGTCTCATTCAGTGTCTCTCTTCTCTCCCCATTTCCAGTCCCTTGGGTAATGCACAAGAGAGGAAAATAGTGTCCTGTTTCCTTTTCCTGTATAGAAGAGTGAAGGTCACAATCTTCATGGAAATATTTTATTTAAAATCAGGCTGTGAACCTGGTCAAAATAACACACAGTCTGTAATAAACAACTCTTTCCAGATTTGCTAACTGAACTTAGCTTTTTTCTGATCTGTGCTATAAAATTTACTGGGGCCATTTCCCAGAGTCAACACATTGTCTTGTTGCTTACATACAGCATATTGTACCTGTGCTTTGTAGACTACCCTCGCTTCCCCTTTTACTTCCAGATATAGGTCAAGTGGTTGATTATGATTCATTACGACCTATGATTCTTGGTCCTGGTTGTAAGTTCTCTTTGTATCCCATATGGGGTATATAACTAATATGCTATAGCCTTGCATGTTTGAAGGTAGATTATGGCTTTTGACTCTGGGATTCACATTATTTGTGTTGTGGCAGTACCCAAAATGCCCATTTAGGATCAGGCCCCCACTGTTTCAGACACTGAATAAGCAGCTAGCAAGGTCCTGTCTTTGTCCTGAAGAGCACTTTCTAAGATACTCTGTCTTTCACCCATGGTGTTGATTTGCGGTGTGGGGAGGCAGGGTTGGCTTCCTCTGTTTAGGATGTTTTTTCGTTCTCTTTATTGGGCCCTGGGTCAGCTAAACTGTTAGCATTTTGGTGCATGATAATGTGAAGTCAGTCTGCTTACACATTGTGATAAGTGCATTTCATAAATTGAGAAATACAATCAACATAGATATTAAAAGGACATTGTCAAATAGACGTAGGTAATTTACTTGCAGGTCTCTGGAAAGTGTACTCCGTAGTTTGGGAGAACCCCTAGAAAATAAAATAGAGCTATTTAGGAAGTGAACATAGGGCCTGTGAAAACCATTGGCTTATCAGCTCCGGGGAATAAAGCGACTTAAATCCCCAGAACAGGCAGAGTGCAAGAGCAGCAATACAAACTCACCTTGCTGGAACATGCAGGTGGCTTAGACTGGCCCACCAGTCCTTAGTCTGTCTTCTGAGATCTCCAGCAAAGGTGCCAATTAATTTGATTAGTCTTTTGATGTGTCCTGTTTACTAGAGACTGGACCAAATCCCCAAACGCATTCATATTTATGGGTCACTAAACTACAGCTAGCTGGTAGTGACTTACAGTCACTCCAGAGCAGTGCTGGATTTAAGCGAGGGAGCTGCAGATGGAAGCTCTAATCCCAATCCCATCACGTATCAGATTCCTTTTTAAGTGGAGAGGTGGGTCTTGAGAAACCAGCATAGGACTGGGAGTCGAAGTGTAAAAATTCTAATTTCTTTCTCTTCTGGTGAATCTGTTCAGCTCTGATTTTTCCAAAATGTGTGCACAGTTACTGTGATTTGTAAAATGACAGTGTGTTTTTTCAGGAATCTAACCCATAAAGAATTGTTGCTTAAATTTCCCCATCTGGAAATGGGGTTAATACCTCCCTCAGTAGGGGATGAGATTAAAATGTTGGCAGAGTTCTATGGTACCTTTCATCAGAAATACTCAGGAAGCAAAACGTTGTTTATTTCTCTGCAAGATAGGATTGCTGAGACGTAAACCAAACACCTACAAGTAAGCTAGAGAACTGATTTTGTCCCAGTTCTGCCTGTATTCTGCCTCTGTAAACAAGTACTTCATGCCATCATTGTGTACCTTAACTTGCATTTTCAGTGGGAAAACAGAATACCAGACAACGAAAACCAACAAAGCCAGAAGATCAGCGTCCTTCGAAAGGAGGCCCAGCAAGCGTTACTCAAGGAGAACACTACAAATGAAAGGTAAATTGTGACCATACATTGTGGCCACAATGAGATGCAAATAGAGAGGGTAACATCTTGTGCTGTTTCTAGGCAGGAGTTCCTGTGTGGATGTTTCTTCTCAGCCTGGGTAATGATTTTTATAGTGGTCTATCTTTCCTTCGAGTTACCGCACTTGGGGCATATTTGCAATGCAGTGTGTTTAACAAACTGTGGGTGACTTCAAGCTGTTTTGGATATTCTGTGACATTGCCGAACAGCGAAGTCACCTGCGAATACTGTAAAATGTTTCTGTAGAAAACGAATTTGTCCAAAAAGTAAAGAATTAAACTGTAGGAGAATGATCTCTCCTTGAATCCTTTGCTGTCTGTTTTCTGCATCAGCTTGAAACTCTTCATCCTTGGAAGAACCTGAACAACTCTTTCCCTGCTTGCATCTCAGCCATTGTCTCACCGTGTCACCTGCATGCTACCAGTTTTTCTTGCCTTGACACTTCCTTTGTGTCCTATCTCTCTTGCTATGCCTGGAATAATCTCCCTGTCTGCTTTCAGATCTCATCATAAATCCTACTCTTTGGTTTGCTTTCCATCTCTGAGCTCCTAGTGCTAGCTAGCTTCTTCTGCTCTGTCCCCTGACTTTAGTCTCCAGTTTAAAAATGTCATCTTTTAGTTTTCCCGCTTTACAGCTCCTTATTTGTCAGTACTGTAGTCTTTTCCCGTGTGTTTGTTTAATTTAATTTAATTTAAATTAGATGATGTCTTTCCAAAGAGTTGTCAAGTACCATGTGTATTTATTATGCTATATAAACATTAACTAACTGAATGAATGCAAATCAAATTTATAATTGATCTTGTCTGGGTTTTTTGCAGCAAATGTTGCTAAACTGGAGGAAACCAGGTAGGAGGCCTTCTATTTAATATCCTTTCTGTTCAGTCTGTTTAGTTGTGTGTGGGATGCAGGTTATAAGGTTGGTTTAAAAATAAAGGAGCACTATCTATATATCTAAACGAGAGATGTATATATGCACGGCGGGGACGCAGCTGCGCGTGCAGCAGCTGAATCCCCGTCTTGCTGAGGCCTGGAGAGGGGTGGGGGGGACAAGGAGAGAGGCAGGGTTAGAGGGGTGTGTTGAATCCCCGTCTTGCTGAGGCCAGGCTGGGGAGATTCAAATACCCTGCTCTGAGCATGCTCAGAGAGAGCTTGCTCAGGGTGGGAGCGGCTTGGCCCAGAAGCGGCTCTGCCGGCCGTCCCTGCAGCTGCGAGCTTCC
>ML685777.1:6546003-6664584 GCA_007922175.1 Pelusios castaneus
GCGCAGGGAGCGCATGGCTGCCCGCCCTCCCTCCCACCCAGCGGTGATTACCATTTTTCAATTTGCGATTCTTTAGAGAATCGGGGGTTTACTGGTTCATTTAGACTTTAAGGCAAGAAAGGGACCGTTTGATCATCTATCCTGGTCTCCTGAATAATACAGGCCACAATGCAAGTTTTTTTTCAGTATCAAAGCCTCTGGGTTTTGGTGATGATGTCACATTGGAGGTCATTGCCAAGCATGATTCCTAGCAGGCAAAAAATACTTGTAAATTCTGGGGTAACTGATTTATGACTAAATGCAGTTCTTGCTTGCTTCCAAATGTTGGGGAGGAGGATAGCAGGGTTTCTCTGTGCTGTCTTGTAAGAAAGTTGGGTACATGGGAATCAGAGGATCTCTTCTTGTGGATGACTCTGGGCTGGGATGCTGTGATTGAAATATGAAGCTTGTGGAATTCAGAATTTGGGAGGAATACTGTAGAACTCAATACTTTGCCATCGTCTATAGCAGTTGTCCATCTAGACTAGAATATTTCATCTTGGGAAATGCCATGGGTTGCAGTAGCAAGAAATTCAATAGTGAACTTGGGGGAAAAGTGAGATTCCCATAGCATCATGCCCGGTTATGCTTTTGGTCTGTTGTAGAGTTGTAAAGCCTGAAGAAGCTTGAGTGGACGCAATTTTGTGCTGTTGAGGGGTTCGCCAGCAGCGGCGACTCTGGGTGGGCTGACCCGCCCTCTTCCTGGCCATGGCTGGGGCCGGCTCCTGCAGGGAGCGGCGGCTCTGGGTGGGGCTGACCCACCCCGCTCCCCTCCAGCAGCCCTGCTCCAGCAGGGGTTGGGGCCTGGAGGGGCCAGGAGCCCTGCGCTGCAGCTTTTCCCTGCTGGCTGCGCTTCCTGGGAGGTGTGGCCATTGGGGGAGCCTGAGCGGTGCTGCGTGCTGCTCAGGCTCGGCCTGCGTGCCACATTTGGCACATATGCCGGGGATTGCCGAACCCTGATATAGAGGAAGGTGAGGTTAAATCAGCTGTTGTAATGAGAAAAAAATCCATAGTCCCTGTTTAACCCTAAGGCAACTGAGTCAAGTTTACATACAAATTTGAGTTCTGCAGTTTCTCTTTGAAGCTGTGATTTGTTATTCATCTGTTTTAGCACAGCTATTAAGTCGTCAATGGAGAGCAGGGAGATTGAAATGTTCCCCTAACGGTTTTTGAGTGTTGAGATTTCTGCTGTCATATCTGTGTCCACTTATTCTTTTGCGCAGAAACTGTTCTGTTTGTCCAATATATAAAGCCGGGGAGGGGGGGCATTTCTGGCACATGATGGCATAAATCACATTGGTGGATGAGCAGGTGAATGAGCCCTTGATGAAGTAGGTGGCTTGATTTGGTACTGTGATGGTGTCTTCAGTGTATATATTAGGGCAAAATTGGCAGTGTGGTCTGTTGCAGGGATATGTTCCTGCTTTAATGTTTCTATTGTTTGGTCTGTAGTTGCTGGTGAGTATCTGTTTAAGGTTGGGGGGCTGTCTATAAGCAAGGAGACATCTCTCCCAAGGCTTGAGGGAGTGAGGGATCATCTTGTAGAATAGGCGATAGATCTTTGAAGATGTGGTGAAGAGGTCTGACTTGGGGGTTGTAGATGGTGGATAAAGGCGTTCTATTGTTTTTTTTCTTGGGCTTCTCAATCTGTTTCTTCACTTCTGCGGTTGGGTACTGTAGTTTTAAGAATGCTTGATAGAGACCCTGAAGGTGTCTGTCTCTGTCTTAAGGATCGGAGCAAATGCGGTTATATCTTAGGGCTTGACTGTAGACAATGGATCATGTGGTGTGTCTTGGATGGAAGCTCGAGGCATGTAAGTAACTATAGTGATCAGTAGGTTTGCGGTATAGGGTGGTCTTTATGTGCCCATCACTAATTTGCACTGTAGTATCCAGAAAGTGGAGCTCCTGTGTGGAGTATTCCAGGCTAAGTTTGATTGTAGAGTGGAAATGGTTGAAATCTCTGTGGAAATCTTCAAGGGTGTCCTTACGGTGGGTCCAGATGATAAAGAAGTCATCAATGTAGCGTAAGTAAAGTAGAGGTGCTTTGGGATGTGACGTTAGGAAGCGTGTTTCTCAGTCGACCATAAAAATGTTGGCATATTGTGGGGCCATGCGGGTACCCATAGCAGTGCTGCTGGCTTGTCTGTCTGTCTGTGTATAACTATAGCCATGGTCCAACATCTGACCCTAGCAGACTGCCATCAATGCATCGTTCACAGTCCGTGATCTTCTAGCATTGGTTAGAACCAGCAAGATGATCCCAAACCTGTGCTCTCCAATGTCCGGCCTTCTCTGGGGATAGATCAGAGGAATAAGATTGGTTTGTTCCTCTAAAGCAGGGGCTGGAAACCTTAGCCGACCCTTGTGCCGGCCTCTTCTCCTCGACCCTCAGCTGGTGCCGACAGCCCATTCATGGACAGAAGCCACCTGGAGGGGCTCCTCTCAGCAGTGTGCCTGGGGACCCCTATCCCCAGTTACCTGGAGTCACTCCTTTGGGCGGCGGCACAGCACAGAGAGGAGCCGCTCTGGGTGGCTTCTTTACATGGTATGCCTGGGGCATGGACATGGCAGGGACTTCCGCGCTGCAGCTGCACCTGAAAGAAGCCACATGGAGTGTCTTCTGGTGGCGCCACAGAGGATGCCGACTGCCGTTCCAAATGGGCTTGTGTGCCACTGTTGGAACAGGTGCCAGGGGTTGCCTACCCCTGCTCTAAAGACACGAAAGCACATCAGAGATCATTAACATAACTGAGATTAAATACGCCCTTCTACTTAAACACAGCACTGAGTTGGTTTGTAGAAAAATACATTAAATAAAGTTTATAAACAATAGGACATAGGTTAAGTGAAGACAGGTAAAGGGAATAAAGCTAGAAAGGGTTTCAAGCAAATAAAAGGGAAAACTCGCATCTAAAAGTCTACAATGTCATCTAGCAAGGTGCAGGCTTTGTTCCAGATGGCTTCTCATCAACTGTCTATGCAGTATCCAGAGACTTCAGTCCCCCCTCACCAGGGGTGAAGAACCCATCTTTCTCCGCTTGTAAGAGCTCTTGTGTCTGTCTAGTGCTGGATGACAAAGTGGGCTTGTCTTTGCTTATATCTTCCAAAGTTCAGTGACTTTCTTTCAAGAGGCTGGATGACTTGATGCTGTTTCTCCCTTCCATATGCAAATAGAACATTCTTGTTTTCATTCTCTGGTGCTTAATTTGCATAGGGACAGGTAAATAACTGCCTTCTCTCCTGTCTGGGAGGGAACCTGTTTGGCCACAGACTTTAAAGCATAATATTAAAGTATTCTTAGTTCCTTATATAACGTTAGTACAGACAGTGCACAATGATATTAATTACCAGCGTGTCATTAGTTTCCCCAAAAGACCTTGCTCTAAACATGTCTATAGTACAGTAAAACTGTATACAATCAGGATAGCTTTGTTTATCCAATATGTAAGGGTCATTGTCTTAGCCTGAAGTTTGGGCTGGTCAGATAATCAAATAAGTTCCTTTGTCTCAGGCAGACTTGTTTACAGCTTCCCCTAATATATCTGATTTAAACACACTTTAGTCATCATAATTCCAGCCTGCACCATAACACTTAATACGTAATATGCATACATCATGCAAGAATACAAATGACTTGAGTTAATAATTTGTGATTCCTCACAAAGTATATTTTGTACAGAAATCAGCATGGGGGGGAGAGGGGAAGTGTGTGTGTGCGCGCGCGTGCGTGCTTAAGGTCAGAGATCCCTGTAAATACAAACTAATCTGCTCAAGCATGCTTGTGAATTTGCACTCCACTGGTACATGGGCCTGGATGTTTTCCAGTGTTAGGCTGGCAGTTCATTCTCCTCCCACAATGCCTCCTTTATAATGACATTCCATAGGGGCTTCATCTGTTTCCAGAGCCAAAATTGTATTCCTTGCAAGGCTGACTAGATTATTGTGACAAACTATTGGCTCTTCCTCCATGACCGAAGGGGGAATTAAGTTAGTTTAGTTCATTGAATTTAATGTTTCAGAGTGGCTGCAAAGGCCCCATTTTTCTTTGATGTCTTTCTTCCTGTCCCTGGACATTCTCACTTGCTTTTTCATTGGGTTTTCACTTAATAAATTCCTGTGGAGACTAGGTGGGTAAAGAAGAGAGAAGAAACCACGGTGAATGGCCTGTCTGATTGCCACTTGTTAACTGGTGCCAAGGAAAGTGGATGGAAAATCTCCCATCTAAGTATTATATGAGATTTAAAAATCTAACAAAATTCTCAGTACTTTGTTTTATTGTGGGCTGTTTTTTATTCTCCGCCATTCAGTAACCACTTATGCTGGGAGATATTTGATTTGGCAACCTCTGTGGATAGAGCCAGGTGAAATGTAAAAGCAATAAAAGTATAAATAGATGCTATGGCAGGGAGGCTAAAAGAAAACAGGATAGAGATAATGCAAAGAGTCTGTAAGGTGAATTTGTGATGGGAAAAGGCTAGGTAGTGTCTGAGTAAACTATAGGTTACGGCAAGGAGGGAAATTTTTTTTGAGGTGAGACTTAAATGATATGAAGGATGAGCCCTTCATATAGAGAGGGCACCACTAGTGTGAAAGTGAGATCTCTTCTCCCGTCAAGATATACCGAGGCACAGCAATGAAGTACCAGACTGGAAGAAGTGAGTGGGTTGATAAGAAGTCACAGATCGGATAGAGTGTAGCCATACTTCGAATCTAAAATGACAAGGAAGCTGATCCATTCCACCAAGCAAGGTTGCCTTTGCTCCATCTCCACAGCTGGGGTTTGGTTATGGTAATATTTTGTTTAGGAGCTGAGCCTCTGGCATCTCTCCCTCACTGTGATTCTTGGCAGGTCTCTTCACCACTGTCATCATTTTCCCCCACCTGTAAAATGAGGAGAAAACTGACTACCTTCCAGTGATATCAGGTGTTGGACTACTGCAAAGTGTTTCGAACCCTCTGATGGGATGGTAGATGAGTAGCTTATTTGTTAATGCCAATAACTGCTCTTCATGTTTTGTCAATCTGCCCTTTTACCTGACTCTCACATTGTTCAAACCAGCGTGGTGCAGGAAGAGGAGCTCGATGCAATTTCCCTACCTGTCAGTGCCGAAGGCTTGCGTTTCCCTGATACTCATTTGGTGTTGTCATGGCATGTTCACCCCCAGAGCAATCAGTGTGGTTTCTGAAACTGCACTTTCCAGTACTGCTAATTAAAATGCTTCATGAAAGATGCATGTTGTTTCTTTCTTTTGCAGTAACTCATAGATGAGGAATGTGCTGTTTGCACAAGCATTCCTCGGTGTTTTGTTTAAAGGAGCAGTACTCTGCTCGTGACACTGCTGATTCTGCGCTTCCCTTCAGCCAAAGAGCTTGGTGAGAGGACAGCCAGGCATGGCTCGTATGATCTTGGTGTGTTTCTTATAGGCCTAGTGAAGGAAAAGAACTTCAAAAATACTGAAACCAGTTTACTAGGCAGGCTCGCCTAAGTTGGTTACTCTGTGCAAATGAAATTAATTGTCCCTGACCACAAGCAACCAAGGCATTAATTGTATTAATAGAATGTAGGTGAAACTCTTTTGAATGGAGAGATTGAAAACGAAGCTTTTTTAGACCAGGTTTTGTCATTTCTTTAAAATACAAAATGGCGTGAATGTGTGTGTTGTGGTGTTTTCTCTTTCACATCTGTCTATCCCATGCCCATCATGTGAGGAAAACCTATCAGACTGAATCTTGAATTCCTTCAGCATCCTTTCCCCATGACCCTTCATTTCAGCTGCCATCCATTTACTGAAGAAAGGTTGAACAGGGGCACGTTTGGATTTCCACTTTTAAATGGATTGGTCTCTGTATTACCAACTCCCAGGATATATGGTGCTTTTCTTTCCTTATAATTGTGGAGAAGACCTTAAAATGTGAAATGTGTGCACCCTGTAGATTCAGAAATCAGAAGATAAGTAAATAGACTTTATTTTTTTGTGGTGGTGGTGGAACTTATGAACTTTTTGTGGCCCGACTTATTATTTTTTGAATATCTGACTGGGGCTAGCAATATTCTGGACAGGTCATTGATCGCCCTGCTGGGGCTTGTAAGGAGCATAGCCTCGTGTACAAAGTGAACTGGTGTGTTAGTCTTCTTTCTGAGCAGCTTCATGAGATTTAGTAATCACAGTTATGTGTAATCAGCCGTTTTCTTTCTGAAATTAATTATCCAATGAGCGTTTCCCAGTAATGAATGGCAACGGTTTTTCTGCCAACTGTCTTGTGTTGAATGTTTAAAATCTGGCTCTACATATGCAAAAATTGCACAGAGTGTTAAAGGCATGCCTCCTTAGCGCTGTCCTTGCATCAAGGAGATTACGTAGAATCCATTTAGACATGATGTAATGGGAAGGGCAAAAGTGAGACAGGATATTGAAAAACTCTAGCCTGCACAGAGTGAGAGTGTGGTAGCCCAGCGCTCGTTGGAATGAGGTTGCAGACCACCAGTATAAGGTTTTCAGCTTCATTTGGATTAGATTAAATGTGGTAGAAAGAACTCTAGTAAATTGGTATTCTGCTTGAAATCTGCCTGATTTTGGTCCCCCCCCAAATTTATAAATGTATATCTTGGTCCCTGAAACATTCTGATTTAAATTATTTTGCTTTTCAGCATTCCGAATGATGTCTTCAACCAAAATAATGGATCCCAACAGGTAAGGCAACCTAAGTCATTCACTTCTAAGACTTCTAAACACCAAAGCTTCCTTGCTCTTCGCAGGCATCAAGAGTTGTGGCATTATGCTAACTTCTTACAATTCAGTGGCTTCCTTTGTCTCTCTCTAGAGTTACACATTAACCTGGACTCTTATTTCAGTTCTAAGTGACACGTGGGGTCATTGGTTAACTTGGCAGGGAGGATTTTAGCCAACTAGCTGAAGAAGGAGATTCCCCTATCACCTCCAACATGTAAACTTATTAAATTATGCATAAAATGCTGAGCTGTGTACACTCTAGTACGGTAGTAACCCCCAAAACTGTATTAATGCTTTGTGGTAAACTGCACACAAAGAAAGGACAGAGCCGCATCCCTTGCTAGCGTTCTGGCTGACTGCTCTGGTATTTTTAGAGGGATGTGTAGTTCTGTTGCGTTAAAGATCAAATACTGGCAAAATCTAATTTTTCTAAAATGGAAGTTCTGATGCCCTAATTCCCACAGTACTTGTGCATGTAGAGTGCTCTGTGTCACTGCCAACATAGAACCAGCTCCCTTCCCAGTCATTAGAATGGTGAGCCATGCCCGCAGTGGTTCTCAACCTTTTTCGGGTCACGACACATTTGGTGGTGGGATGCAACCCTCCAGGACACACCAGCCCCTCTCCCCCAGGCTGAATCCAGCCATCTCCCTGGCTCTCCGTGACACACTTCCCGCTGCGTGGTGACACAGTAATGTGTCCCGACACTGGCTGAAAATCACTGCGTCCGAGAGGCGAGGCTTAAAAGGCATGGACTCCTCAACAGGAGTGTCCTACTGCTGCAGGGGCAGCCAATGCCTGCACCAAAGTAGATAGTCCGAAGACACCACTGGGGGCGATCTTCCAGGCCATTTACGCGAAAGCCCTTCAGTCTCTCTGGAAGAGAAGGTGTGCTGGTACTCTGTGTTCATAACCAGACGAGCTGCTTCGTTCAGCGCCAGTTGATGCTTTGGGTGCTATTCGGGGGAGATGAACTGCAGTAATTTAGGTTACAAGGCTGTGCATCCTTGTTGCACCGGGGAACAGTTGCTGCCTCCAAGTTAACCATGAATGAAAAAGGGCCCTGCAGCTGTTATCTACAAATCTGAGAGCAGCACTGTACCCAGTGTGGCCTGGCGAAAATGGGACACGCATCTCGAAGGGGGAAGTGTCTTGTCAGATCTCATCAGAGAAGTCTTGCCTGTCTCATATTTGGGCATGAGGAGGAGCCATGTTTTTCCTTGTGTTGTAATGTGGTGAAGTGTTTTAAGATGACTTGCTTGTCTTCATGATTTGTTTCCCAAGAGCTGGAGTACAAAGCCGACCTTGCCTGTCATAACAACGGTTCCATCTGGCCCAGTCTTGGTGGAAATAGAAAACCTTCCCAGGAGCCCTGGAGCCAGCCAGCAAGATGTGAAATGGTGCGTTCTGCTGACCCTTGCCAAGTGTACTTTGAAAGGGAACGGTCACTTGCCTATGCACAGTCTCAATGCCTTTCTTTTTCTAGTTCATCTGCTGTTAAACTGTTTGTACTGTGTGTGTGGCAAGAATAAACTGGGGGCTAGGTTAGTAGTGATCAAGCTGGATCGGGCTTTGAGGTGAGGCTGGGAATGCTGCAGAGGCAACGTGCTCAGTTTCTGAGGGAATTTTTGCTGCTGTTCCTCTGGTGGGATCTGTCACAGTCTTTTCTAGTTCTGCCTCTTCAGCCAACATAGTCTCTGTACCCAGTGCCTTGAGACATGTGGCCCAGGAGCAGAGGCTTGTGAATGGCTGTTTAGAAATTTGGAAAAAAACATGCAAATAGTAACTCAGATTCTTTCTGGATGTCTTCCAGAAATCTTACGGAAAGAGTAAACTGACTCAACTGTTGCCTCTGCGGTGCAGAAAAAGGAGGAGTGTGTAAACTGAACTAGTTAAAGATAAGAGCTTGATTTCATTTAATTAAAATGTCTGTTCTGGGATTTGGGGGTATAGCAAGATGGAGAGTGTAGCTCTGGTTTTTAAACCTGTCGTACCCTATCGCATGGTTTATGACTTCAAAGGGGGGCTCTGATTTGTTAGGCTTTGAAGAGCAGCTGTGGTGGGGTGCAATGATTTTAAAGCTCTTACCCGAAACGGTTTCAGTCCTTGCAAGAGACAGTCCTCCATTTGGCTGGAATCTGATTCTGTTTTGCTTTGATTGCTCTTAAAGACAAAGTTATGCGAATATGGTTAAAACCTGCTGCTGATGGTGCTGTCAAAGAAATGCATTATGAAAATTTACCGTATTATCTATTAAGGGATTTTAAAAAATACATTGAGTCTTGAGTTTAAAGAGGGAGGATAATTCTCTGTATCTGCTGCATTGTCTCTCTGCCTCAAAACATTTGATAAAATGGTGCTTTCTCTCTCTTTCTTTTACCCTTGATTTGCTTAGTATCTGAAATCTCTAGGTTGTCTATGGTGATCTCATTGGTTGGTCGATTCCTTCCCTGGTGGTGGGTGAAAGGTGGTTGTATCTTTATTCTTTCAGCCTTCTCAATACGATTTTGTTTTGTATTTACTCAGTCTAACTGCAGGGCGCTTGCTAGAATCTGGTAACGTCTTTGTTGGGAATATTTGACTCCAGCTCCAAATGGCTCTCCATAGGTCTGTTTGTGGTGTTAGCACAATAATAACGCTTTTCTTGTCCATTAAAGTTCCACTACTTCTGTTCAGAAGCTGCGAGAATTTAAAGGCCCATCTGTGACAGTTTTGATCCCAATGTGCCTGTATTAGGATTAAGAACCTGAGCCTCTGTTGCTGACAGATCTTGTCAGAAAATCTTCAGCTGCAGAAGGAAGTTTATCTGTAGAAGAGAGGGGTTGAATATAAAATGTACCTTCATGTTACCTTACCTCAAGAAAACATCCATTCCTGCTTGAGAGAGTTTTAATATATTCACTCAGAAGACACTAAAACTTTCTCTGTATTTATATAAAATGTTGTCACACACGGAGGTAGTTTTCTTTCTGGCAACGTGGTTTTAACAGGGTTTGCTAGCGGCATTCTGCCTGCTGTGGGGAGGGAAGAATCGAGCCTTAAAATGGGGGAAATAAAGAACGGTTTGGAGCTGTCGTCAACTATGCGTGTGTTGCATTCAGGTTTCACAGGCTGGAAATGAGTTAGGTGGACGCCTTGCCGGAGCGAATGTGTCTAGTCTGGAGGGCTGTGACTTACATGCCTTGATTCCTTGGTGTCTTGTTGCAGCTAATGGGCTCTTTTAAACTCCCTTCTGCCTTTTTCTGGCCTGTTTCCGCATGAATTGGCTTTGGCTGTCACAGAAAAACAGTCCTCCTTTTTGAAAGATAATGTCCATGGATAGCTAAAAACACTGAAATCCTTCAGGTTACTTTTTTTATAGCAGTGGCTGGAGTGAAGGGATTATGGCTGAGGATCGAATCTGTACACTGGATGTTGTGCTTTGCAGACACCTCAGCTAGCTCCATTATAGCCCTTCCTTAATTTAAAATAAGAATTCTGAAGGTGTCAACAAAACTGATTAGCCGATCACAGGAAGGATTTTCAGTGCTCTTATTTTCTGATTTTGAAGTCCTCTGCTCCATTGTTTAAATTCTTTAGTGCTAAAGAGATCTCTGCACCCTTTTGTCTGTATAAATAAAATTTAACAGTGTGAGATATTAGTTGTAAAACTGGAGGTCTCCAAACACAAGGAGCATCTTTCTGGCTTTGTGCCAGACTAAAGGTGTTGCTTCTTGGTAAAATGGGAGAGGAAGCAATAGTGAGTTAACAATTCTATTTCCCTATTATGGAGCGCACACAGATATCGTGAGCCACTTTTCTCTTGATTTGTTAAATTATGAAAATTAGGGAATAATTTAAATACCAACCCATTCAATGGCTGTTTTAATCATTGAACCTCATTAGACATTTCTTCACAATATGCATGGCAAATTCTGAGCACCTTGGGGTGCTTTTCTAAAGTAGGACTGTTTAATCATTTACCCCTCTTGTGAATCCTGCATGTCTTTTCTGCTTCCCTGGCTAATATGTTCTTTTAGCCTTCTCAGTTGTTTTGGTGTGGTTAAAAATATTAAACTAGATTTATGGGGCATGGGAACTGATAAAATTTGAACTTCATAGCTGTATCTGATGACCCGCTTACTGATTTAAGGTTAAACTAAATAAATGATTCTATAATTAACCTATTGAAAGGAGGATATTTTAGGAATTTGCTCACTTGAATAGCTTACAGAGAGAGTGCACTTGATCTTTGTGAGAGTGTCTTACTAAAGTTTACTTTAGACTTCCACAAACCATTATAATGCAGGATTCCGAATCGGAATCAGTTCATTTTTCCATCTTGAGGCTTCTTGCAAGAAAATGCTCAGAATTTCTAAAATCAAAACATGGAGGTGTCTATTTCAACGGAGCAAGTTGCTTATCCCAAGGCCCTGTTGCTTCCTGCATAAAATTACTTGGCACTTACATAAATACATTGCTGTCAGGACAGTTCTTTACACAAGAATTGTGCTGCGACCCGTTACCCTTCCTAACCCTTTGAGGACTCTGTTCCTAGTGTGGAATGCATTAGCACTGGCTACCAATAGTCATTTCTGCATAGTTGCATTTTTATACACAGTAGATGCTCATTAGTAGCAACATATTGGTGCCCTTTTGCTACGTTGCTCCTAAGTGGCTATTGCTGCCCTGAGGATTGTCACCAATTCACAGCGGGGAAAGTGTTCCAAGGGGAAATGCTGCTAGTAAGTGGCGGTTGCTCTTACAATGTGTTTCTAGAAACAAGCATCTACTGAAATGTCAAAATTACATCGTGCATTTTGCACACAAATCAGAAAATAAGGTCTTGGCCTTTTCCTAAAATAATCCACCTGCCATCACATTCCCACATTCAAGGTCATCAAGTATAGCTATGATCAGGTTCTTCAGTAGGGTGAGGTCTAGTGAATTCTGCCAATGTGAGAGATTTGTATGTGTGCTGTAGTGATCCCTTCGTTCACTATAATGCTTGCTTTTATGCCCTACTCTTTCCTCCTTTTCCCCTTTTTGCATTTGCCTTGAGAATCTGTCTTTTCTGGTAGCTTTGAATCTTGCTGTTGGGTGTTAGCTTGTTTGCACTGTACATTGAGTTGTGTCATTCAAACCCTTCAATGCTTCTGGACATGTGAAGCACTCTATCAAGGAAGTGTATTCCTTCATCTCTTTGCCTGTTTTCCCATCTGTAAAATGGGGATAATACTTAGCTTTGTAAAATGCTTTGGAATCTATAGATAAAAAGCACATTGTAATTTACAAGCATTATATATGTGGGATGCCTTGACTTCCCATTTTGAAATTTTTGTGAAACTACACATACAATCTGGTAGTAGCAATGAAGGGGTTAATTTGACACTCCAGCTATCTTATTTTATGTATACCCATGCCCACTTCCTTTATTCAGCAATTTAGTTCTTCCTTGGTACTCTTTTCACAACATTCTTCCCTTCCTTCCTTTCACTCCCTACTGTCTTCCATTCCCCTTTCCTTCCGTTGCTAATTACTAACTGTGCCCCCTCCCAATCCCAATGATCCAGGCCTTTTGATGCTGCCGACTGCTGTCAACGTGGTGGAAATGTATGGAACGCCGGGGCCCTGCCCTCGACCCGGTCTGCGGATAGACACTACACTGATTTTGTCCATGAGCGCAATGTGAAGAATGCAGGAATTCATAGTGGTGCCTTTGGTTTCGCTGTACAAACTGCCGTGACCGATCTATGAGACGTGGGCCTTTTTGGAGCTTGAGGCTGCTCTGTAACAGTCTGGAAGTTACGTTTTCTGAGTTGTCTCTAAGATAAGGACAATGGACCCAGAGCTGATTAGGAAAGCCAAGACCTTCTGCCAAGGCCCCTGCATATGGTGCTATTGTATTTAATCTTTTAAAGAAAAAATAGCATATACAGGACAAGTCTGCTACCCCAGATATTCTTGTATTGAAAAGAGTATGTTTATCTTTTTAATTGTGTTAAGATTTTTCTTAACGATTAAATGATTTTAGCTGCTTGTAACTTTGAGGACTTCTCCAGCAGTTCCCATTGTAACAAAACTGGATATTGCACCTATGGTATTGTGTGATTTCAGGAGTCTGACTTAATCAGGGCACCATCAGTGGTGTGTAACTGCCCTTCCTCTTGCACCATAATTGTATGTTTAAAAAACACAGAAGAAATGGGTGACTGAACCAGTCAAGTCTGTTGGTAACCAGTTCTGTAGTTATTTTACTGGAAAATAATGTGTTCCTTGGAAATGAAATGGAATTGATTTTATTTTAAAAAAAAGCAAAGCTCCCGATAAGGTACAGAATAGAACTGGGGGAACGGGTGTATTTTTGAAGGATGGCTCACTAGCTTGTGTAGGAAAACTTTCTTCCCCAGTTTTAAGGTATTTTCTGTTAGTGGAATAGCTCAGTCCATATCTGTATGTACACTTAAGAACAGCTCAATTTTTAATGCACTGAACCAAAGGCTTGATCCTCTGCCAGTGTCCTTCAATCAATACCCCACCTCTGTCTGTTTGGAGAAACTCGGTTACTGCTACTACAGAGAATAGTTTGCAATGAGGTTTTTTTTAGCTCCCTGGCTTCTGCTGGTGCTGCTAAAATAACTGGTTTGGAGCAGTCGTTTGGAAAATGCTCTAACTTTGGGAAAATACCATTTTAGTCTCTGAAGTAGTCTGTCTGGGACAGTTTACTTCATAAACTGGAATATTTTCAATAGCTTGGAATGAGGGTGAGTGTGTGTGAGAGAAATCTTAAGCATGGTCTACACTACACACTTACGTTGGTATAACTGAGTCGCTCAGGGGTGTGAAGAACCCCCCGCCCCGAGTGATGCAGTTATACCAGCCAATATCCAGATGTAGACAGCAGTATGTCAACAGGAGAGCTTCTTCTGTCGACAAAGCTACCGCCTCTGAGACGTGGAGCTCCAATACTGATGGGAGAAGCTCCTCCATTTGCATAGGTAATATCTTTACTGAGAACTGCAGTGGCTCACAGTTCTGTGTGTGTAGACGTACTTTACGTTCATCAATAGAATGTAATACCATGTTGGATCACAGATTTTTCCCTTTCTTTATTCCACTGGTACTACCCACAGCCCTCTTAAACCCTTCTGACTTGATCTAGGAGTAGGAAGTATGGGCTGTGAAGGTCATGTCATACAGATGTGTTTGGTCTAGTGGGAGTTTGCCAAGCTAAAAGGCCTCTGTATTCCCCATCATGCCAAAAGAGCACATTTTCCCCTAAACATTTCAGTGGGGCTTGCATTGTTTGTGGTTTTGCAGTTAGGAAAGGCACTACTTAAAAATAGTGCCTTACTGACATCCCAGTTCACTGGCTTAGTGAATCTTTAGCCTGCTCTAACGTTGTTGGTTTTATAGGGCTAATCTTCATTGATGGTGGCAAATTCGCTGCCGTCAGATTGATCTTCCTGATTGACTGATCAGTCTGTGAAGACCCACTCAGTCGATTGGGAAGTAGCTCCCTGAAGACCACCCCCCTCAAGTAGCATAGCACTGTGTCAAGGAAGGGCTGTGCAGTGCAGTGGAGACATTGCGGTAAGCAGGTGTTAGGCAGTTGAAGGGAGATACACAAGTCACTTAAAATAACTTGCGTATCTCCCATCTGCTGCTGCTGAAATCCCCCCTGCAGTGTAGACCAGGACAGAGCCAAATGCTGCTGCAGTTTCGAGTCTCGGAAGCTCCACTAAACCCTTCCAGTTAATGATTTTACCTTCAGGGGGATGTGACTATTTCCAGAAATCTGCAGAGTGTATCCCAAACTCATCTGTGTTTCCAGAACCCATGTGCATTATGAAATGTCTTTTTCTCCCTTATCTGAAAACAGTAATAGAATGATGTGTGGCACACAGCTGTGAGGACCTGATATTGCACCCTTTTCCATAGGTGGTTCTCTGACTGGCAGCCCAGAGTCAGAGACCACCCACGTATTTAAGAACAGAGGGGACTGGTCCCAGGCTTCGAACAAGTGTTACTGACTATCAGACCTGTGTCTTTTTCCAGGATAAGCTATTCCTTCTCTAAAACATGTATCAAAATGCAAAACAGTGATATTCTTTACTCCCAGCCATAGTCCAGTTCCCGCTATTGTGCTCCGGATGAGAATGAGTGGGTTGTCTGACAACCACCCATTCGACAGAATGATTCATGGAGATGACTGGTTTCAAAGTCAAGGCTACATCACTGGTTTATCTGTGTAGTTGTATGAGAACTCTTTCAAATTAGTTCTTTTAAGAACAGTAAAGCTCTCTACTTTTTGTCAAAAACTGAATGGGGAAATGGGGACAAAAGTCTCCATTCAGCTTTAAGGGTAGAACGGGTCCATGTTACAGAATGTGTTTAATCAATATTGTTCTATAAATAATTTTCAAATTGCTAATTGCAAATCAAATCTCTTTAAAAAGGAAATTTTACCTTTAAAGTGTGCTGCACGTGGAAGGTGCAATCAGGGCATGCTTGCAGTTTCTCCTTACATATTTTGGCAGTAGTATAGAAGGAGAGATAAAATGAGATTCCTGATGAAAATTGAGTCTCCATTTTCCATTGTACAAAAAAAGGATATGATCACTGTGTATTAATGGTCCAGTGGTGACTAGAATAGCTTCAGGCTCCTTTTATTTAGGTTTATTCATGAAGTGTGGGCCTTGCAAGAGTTTGATGGTAGGGGACTCTAGGTTCAGGCAAAGATTTTCCTACTAAAGCAAAAACTACTTCTCTTCATTAGTTTCAGAAGTACTAGAAAAACTTAAAAATGAAATCTGTCCTACAGAGCAAGTACAGCACTCTTAACTACAAGCTAAATGTTCCATGAGTGAGAGAGTGTTAGAGAGAAAGTGTGTGTGTGTGTGTAAAAACATCCCCCCAAAATTTGTTGCTTGCTTATGGCAGAGAGCGGTCAATGGAATGAAGAGATTTGCTACCTCTTCTAGTGGGCTGTGGTATAATCTACATTGTTAAAACTTGACATACTTATTATATAAAACCTGGGGGGGAATTACAGCTTGTTCAAAGGTGAAAAAGTCAACTGAAGGTAACAGCCTGGAATGAACTAGCCTGAAAATAAATGTATTTTTAGCATTGCATATGTTACATGTTACTGTCAGCTGGGTTTGAATCTCACTTGCTTCCTAAGGACCCAATTCTCCTCTTTTACCTTATTTACACTTGTTTAACTCAGTAGAGTTTTCCCAAAAGGTAAGTGACAGAAGAGAAGTCTCAAGCTAGCAGACTGAAAACTGTTCATGGTCACATTGGCCACCAGATGTCCTTTAGGTGGTGGTAAGATGTAGCCTGATTTTTCAAAGGGACTGAGCATCTGATACAAGACTATCTAGAGTTGCTACTACAGTAAGTGCAAAAACAAAAGATGTTTGGAAGAGAGATGTTCCTCACATATCAATACAAGACAACCTGACTATAAGGTAGGGACGGCAGAGACTCTCATGGGGGGCACAAATGATCATACATTTCCCTACTGCAGAGTTCCTTGTGCCTTCTCAATCATCTGGTGCTGACCACTGTCAGACTGGATGATGACCCTTAGACAGTTCTGCAGGTCTGATTCAGTCTGCCAACTGTAATGTTTCTGTCATTGACCACAGTGGGAGATGCAAATGTTCAGTACTTCTGAAAATTATCTCAGCGGTGACTTACAAGGATGGCTGAATTTGAACTGGTGAGTTAAAAGTGAAAGGTTCCATGTCCTGGCTCCAGTCCCCAGCTCATATTTTCCTTCCAGAAAAAAATCTTTTAGCTTGGAATGTATGCAACGTGATTACTGAATCCTCCATTAGCCAGTATCAATCTAGTCAAATGTTTGAAACAATTCTGGGTTATGCGTTTTCAATTAGATCTTTATTGGCAACTGACCTCTGTACTACTCCTGCCTTGTGGAAACACCCAGAAGTATTGCCACATGGTTTAACAGTGCCTGGCCTCCACTCGATGTTCATCTCTCCATTGCAACCAGCACCTGTTCCTAAGGCGCTTCTCCTTCTAACAGAAGCCAGTGTGCAATGAAAAGTCAGTATTGGAAAGAACAATGAATGGCTGGGAACGTTAAAACAACTTGGGATTACTTTCAGAAGAGTCTAGATTTTGCCAGTCTCTGTACAAACACTTGGGAGAAGAGTTTTAAAGATTCTGTGCCCTGTCTGCTAAATAAGAGAGAGCTTGCACTCCACATTTGAGATGGTGTTCCTAAGTCCTTTTTCTGCTTTCACTTTAGAAATCTAAGAACATTAAGAGCAGCCTTCCATAGTTTTTCTAAATACCTTTCATTCCTTTATAAAAGCTTCAAAAAGGTCACAAGCCTATCTCTTCCTTCTGCATTTTGCGAGTCACCTTCTAATAACCAAATAAGAGATAATCAACTTACACTATTATGTACAAAAACTACATTAAGAGAACATTAAGTTGCAAAGCACCCGGAAGCTAAGAAATCTCAGAATTCAGGATGTCTGTGTAAACTTAATTTGGCTCATTTGTGCTTATTCATTATGACATGGTTGATGATTGCGCATTGACATAATAGCTTTCCCACACCATCTTTCAGTGCATTGGCAGGACCCACAAGATGGCTGAATTAAGGTTACATGGGCAACTGCAAGTCCGGCATTTCTTTTTGAGTGCTTGACTGCATATTGCATATTATTTCCTATGAGTTTTAAAGGAAAAAGGTTAAAAAAAAATGTATCATGTGGAACTGCAATAACCCTCCCCCCTTCCACATCATGATTGTTTGAAACTTTGAGTTCCAGTCCAGAAAGCTTGCTCTTCAACTCCAGAATTACCTCCAGCTGACCTCAGGAGAAGGCTGTTTTCCTACAGTGGGGTGGGAAGCTCGATCTTGGCAATGGTTGTTGGGAAGGAGCCTTTGAATGGATTGCTGGGGTGGAGAGTTTGGTTAGAAAGAGCCTTGCCTCTTGTGTGCTCTCACATGTTCTGCTCCCCCCACCACACACTTTAATAAAAAAAAGGAAACGCCATCACCTGGTGCCACTGGGCAGAGAGGAGGGAAATGGGAGGCCTGGCCCATTGGCTTCCAGCAGGGGCCTGGGTCATTGGGTTATGTGTTGGGTGCAGGGGAGGTAGGGACTACACCCTTTCTCCCCCTGCTACAAGGGCTCTGCCAGCTAGGGCTCCAGCTAGGAAACAGCTGCTGGTGCTCTGGCATGAGCCTGGCTCTGCACATTTGCCTTTAGTTAGATTTTTTTGCATCCTACCAAAACAATAGTGCAGTGCTGCCTAACGAATCTGGCTACAGGCTAGCTAGGGTCTCGGTTTCCCCTCTGTTAGATTGTATCTTCACGACTGTCCCACGTAGGACTCAGTGCCAGACTCTGTTCTCTCTGCGCACAGTTCTGTTGCTAAAATGTAAAACTCCCAAACCAAATCCACTCTGGGCTACATTTCCTCTTGGCCTTTTCTCTTTAGTGGTAAAAGGAGCACTTCCCTTCAGTCCCCCTGCTTCAGAGACTGTGTCCGGAGCTGTCGCCCTCTCCACTGAGCTCTCTGGGCATCTGAGCCATTCCCACTTGTAACCAGGTTGGCTGGATCCTGGTCCTTTAAAGGGGCAGGCCACCCTGTTAGTGTGGATGTTGAGAAATCAAACACGCCCAATCAGATTCCAAAGGGGTAGCCGTGTTAGTCTATTGTAGAAAGACAACAGAGTTCTGTGGCACTTTTAAAGACTAACAGATTGAAGAGTCTGACGAAGTGGGATTTTCTCCCACGAAAGCTCGTGCGATAAATAAATCTGTTAGTCTTTAAAAGTGCCACAGGACTCTGTTGTCGTACTCCCAATCAGGAAATTTCAAAAGCCAAGGTTCCCTCTGTAACTTTGTCTTATTTACATTACACATCTTGATTATGTTATGGCACTCATTACTATAGAAACATTTAACAGGCAAAAAGAAATGTGAATGCTACAACCGAGCTAACATTGGCTTTACTTTTGGGATTCCTGGGCCTGCAACAGCTTCTCTGATTTATCACTGCATCGGTAAAGACTTCGTGTACCAAAACTTGGTGTTTGGAAGGTGGAATTATTATTTAGTGTTTTGTTTCTCTCTCTGATAAGACAGGTGGGTCATCTTGTTTAACTTTGTGCATCTTTAAAAATGAGATAATCTTTCCAATGATAAGGAAAATTATCCAAATTTGCTTTTTGTCATTTAAACTGCCTTCATATATTTTAAATCTCCATTTTTATCCCTGAGGGAATTCTTAAACTAATAGAATTTCCCCCATAGGCTGGATGATCATCTTCAACAGGTTCCATTCCAATGCCAACCAGTTAGTTTCCATTTTAAAATAACACTGACAATTTTTCTCTCACACTTCAAATTGCTTTAAAATGATTTCAAGGAATAGGGAAAATTCTTTTGTATTTATATTCTTATGGGGTGAACCACCTGCAATCTGCAAGTGCAGCTTTCAGTGACTTTGGTAAGAGTTACATGGCCCAAAGAGATAGCTCTAAATCTCTTTGTGGTGGCTAGATTTTGATTTCTGTTTGTTCTACTTCTTACATATTCCAGCTCTTTAAATAGTCTTATTTTACATTCAATATTGTCTTTATAAAAGGAGAGTGGTGTACTGAATGCTAAAGAGGATGTAGGAGAATTGCTTAGCTTTATACCACCCAGTTAACAAGCAATATTGACTGCTGTTGAGGCGATTAGTAAGAGGAATTGATTAAAGAGCAGTGTCCAAGTGCAAGAGAATACATTTTGAATTCTGCAATGAGGATTAAAACTCCGCTTATCTCAACCCCTCCCCGTGCTGTGATTCATTACTTGCTACTTCCCATTAGGGATGTAGGTATGCAACAGAATGAGAACAACCTTGCCTGATGATTTACTTTCTGATAACAGGTTCTCTCTTTGTTCTACCCTCCCTGGTAGTCTGATAAATAAAACATTGAAATTGGTCTCTAAAGACTTAGATGTAAATTGTTTTAAGATTAATGCATGTTTAATGATTTCTTTAATGCTAATGATAGGTTGCTGGAGTGTTTCTATGGCTTTCAAAAGCTCCAATTGTGGCCTGAGCTGAAGGGTGGGGCTTAGGCAATAACAATGTACCACCTATAGATTCTGTAGTTAAGGCATTATGCCATTAGTGATGAATGAGGAGAGAATCTGCTAATAGAAAACTGTCAGGTAAGAAATTTCTCAGTCCTTACAGCCTAACATCAGATTCGAGTATCAGTTGAGGTATTTTTAGTAGAGATGGGGAAGTATTAATGTAATTATGCAAAGCACTGGTAAGGCCTCATCTGGAATGCTATGTACAATTCTGGTCACCCAAGTTCAAGAAGAATGAATTTCAACTGGGACATATGCAGACAAGAGCTACTGTACAGTGCTGCATGGGCACTTAATGAGGACACTATCTATGCTGATGGGAGAGCGTCTCTCATCGCCGTAGGTACTCCACCTTCCTGAGAAGCAGTGGTTATATCAAGAGGAGAGGCCCTCCTGTCAATGTGGTGCTGTCATGGGTCAATATAAGTTGCTCAGGGATGTGGATTTTCCATACCTGAGTAACGTAGTTAAACCAACGTAAGTCGATAGTGTAGAGCAACGCTAAGATGATCAGGGAAATGGAAATTCTATTTTATGAGCAGAAACTAAACATCTTTCAAAATATATTAAGCTGATGGATAGCTCAAAAAGACAAGTTCCAGAGGGTAGCTATGTTAGTCTGGTTCAGAAAAACAAACAAGGAGTTCTGTGACATCTTAAAGACTAACAAATTTATTTATTTACTATGTGCATCTGGTTCATGCATCTGACGAAGTGGGTTCTAATCCATGAAAGCTTATGCCCGAATAAATTTGTTAGCCTGTTACAGAGAGATTATAATACACTGGTCAGTTGCAAAGTAAATGAGTCGTTGAATACTAGGCAAATATCAGACTGTAGAAATCAAATGAGGAATGGAAAGAGAAAAGTATGCCAACTTGATCATCTCCTGAACTGAAAAGGGCCGCTATTCAATGGTCAGAAACCAACATGGGGACAAAAAATATATGATTAAAACAAACTCAAATGCTGACAACACCGAGATGAACTTGAAGGATAAAACATTTATTAGAAAATAGAACTTTATACCAGGCTGCAGTTCCTGTGGAAGTGATATAAAAGTTGGATTTCCTAATTTGGAGCAAAAGGCAGTTTTGGAGTAGGTGGAGAAAACAAAGGAGAGGGGCTTTTAAATTTCTATAGATATCACCTGATGGGCAAAAAGAAGTACATGATAGACTTTGTACTTGTGAATTGCAGATAAAAATCAAATGTGGTATTGTAGAAATCATTTGTGGTTGATACCGGAGAAGACCATGAGTTACTCCTGATATCATTGAGGCTGAGAGTTGTTGAAATAGTGCTAAGAACTAAGATCTGTGGTGTGGAAAAATGGAAAGAAAGAGCCAGATACCAGGAATGACTACAAAATGCCATGTGGAAAAAAGTCACATCTCTTAATGAAAGAAGAAGTGAACACTGAAGAGATGTAGAACAATGTAAAAAATGGGATTATGAGAGTTGCTGAACTTGTTTTGGTCTACAAGGCCAAAATGAAGAAACTAAGGTGTATAACAGAAGAAGTGCTGCAATAAAAAGACAATCATTCACCAAGATGTTGCAGAGGAGAATGAGAAGGTATGTGGAAGCAGCACTTTTGAAGAACAGGCTGGATTTAGACCAGAACTAAGTACAACAGATAAGCTATTTATGATGAGACAGGTACCCGAAAGTACATAGAACACCGACTTATTGCAACAACTTTAGACTTCCATCAGGCTTTTGATAGTGTTTAGCAGAAAGGATTATAGCAAGTTATGAGAATGTGTGATATTCCCAAAAAATTGATTAAAGTGATAGAAAACATCAACGGCAAGTCAGTGAGCGTAATGGGAATGGATGAGAAACTGATGGAATGGTTCAGGATGACTGTAGGAGTGAGCTAAGAATGCACGTTATCAGATTTGTTCAGCTTGGTACTGGAAGCGGTAATGGCTGCGGCACTGGGGTGAAATGGGAGGAATCGTGTTATATAGTAGGACAGTGCATAATTGGAGGTTCACAGATATTAACCAGAGGATTTACAGAGAATAATGACAAGGAAGACCTGGAAAGTAGAAAATTCGGGTTGAAGATCAGCTTGGAGAAGACATCTCCCCCAACATCCCCCCCCAAAAGGCAGTTGGAAGACAAAGAGGTAAAGATCAAACTCTGAGACAAAGCACTAGAACAAGTGGGAAAATGTGTGTATTTTGGAGGACTAGTATTGAAGAATAGGAATTGTGACGATGACATAAGAAGAAACAGACTAGTGACTGTTCCATTTGGAAAATTCAGCAAGAGCTGGGAAGCTAAAGACATTTTGATAAAAACTAAAACTCAGTGAATATGAAACAGTTACCATGCCATTACTTCTGTTGGGGTCGGGATGCTGGAGAGTGAGACAAGGCAATGACCAAAGATTTTTGATTGCAGAGATCAACTTGTTGAGTAAAATACTGAGAGTTTCAAGATGTAAGAAAATAAAAAAAAAAAAGAGATAGGAAACAGCTAGAGCAAGAAAATAGCACTGTTGTAGAATATTCAAGAAAAATGACTGCAGTTGTTTGGGTAAATGAATGGATCCAGAAAAAATACCATACATCATGATAAATACCAGAGTGCAGGGAAGGAAGACAGAGGATGCATTGGATAGACATGCTGAAGAATGACATGGAAAAAATGGTTTAAAGATGAATGAAATTATGGAGTGTGCACAAAATAGAAATTGGAGAACAGACTTCATTTGGCCCCATCATCACTTTTGAGCTGATAGATGGCAAACAAAGATGAAGACAATGACCAGATGTTATATCTGGTATCTGAGATGCCACCATTATTTTCTAGTCAAAGCATAGGGAAATCTGTGGTATTACTATGCATCTAGCTGGCCACATGATTGCATACTTAATTTCCAGAAGCCGGTATGATGCATCCATGCACGGATTAGGGACACGTGCCTATCTTTCAAAATCAGGCTCAAATCTCCAAACTCATCTGCAAATGAGAATAAACAACATCTACTTAGTCGGGGTGTTTTGAAGCCTAGCAAAGCACCTTTAGATTCTTGGACACTGAGAGTAGTCTTTGGTCTTGTGTACACTGGGGGTGGGATTGTAATTCATTTTTAGGTTGTAGAATTACAGAAGGCAAATGCAAGTGATCACAGCAGATTGCTTGCTTGTGGTCTTATGTCCCCACTGCTCACGTTACTTCCTGAAATGCATTGCACTATGGGTAGTAGGTGCAGAGGCTTGTTGGGAGGCAATTGTCGTCTGCTCACTCCTCCTCCCCTCATCTCTAAAGGAAAAAAGTGGGAAAAGCTTTCCTTGCTATTTCTCTGCTGCAGGCACAACAGAGAGGCACAGTGCTGCATGCAGAGAGAGGACTTGATTGAAAACTTTCCAGGGCTGCAGGCAGGGGAGGAGCTATGGTGCAGCAGATTGGAAAAACAGGAAAATCAAGACTAGAGCTACTCTTTTGCAACACAGACCTAAATTTGAATTGTAAATTTCAACCTTTGCTATGCCAGTTTCGGGGGTGGTGGTATCTGGTTGAATTACAGCACCATTTAATTCAAACTTAATGCTCTGACAGTGGAGACACAGGCTTCAGAAGGGCAAGGTAAGCGGCATTATGTTGAACGTCTCTGTCAGTGTAGACCGGAGCTTACTGCCTTCGTCCTTGTTTCCTTTCTTTCCTCATCCTCTCGCTGTTTGTTTTGGCCTTAACTTAGATTGTGAGCTCTTCTGGGGAGGGGATCCTATCTTTGTTCTGTAAAGTGTCGTTCACCTCTATAACCCTGTGTAAGCAAGTTTGAAAAGCGAGAAAGTTTTTTGCAAAGGGTTGCATATTATCTTGGTTTTAGATTTTTATTAAAAAGCATTGAAGTGTTGGACCAAAGTTAAAGTTAAGTAGGTGCATGCCAACCTTTAAAACAATGGGTAGAACTGCTTTACAAAGTTTGGATCGAGATCACGATTCTGGTTCCAACTTCCCCGTAGCTAGGAAGGATTTGGATGAAGTCTTTGAGTATTATAAGTAGTAAAGGTGTTGAACAGTGCATTTGTCACAAAGTCTGCATGCAAACGCTATATAATAGACTTCAGTGAGATTATTTGAAGACACTTGTTTGTGGGTTGATGACTGCACTCCATAGAGAGATGTCCTCTACTATGAACTGATTTTTCACACAGTGGAACACATGAAGAAAATATATGGACCTGTCTTGAGTTTTGAAGCTTGTCCTTCAAGAAATGCTTGTTGTAGATTTTAAGCACTCTTGAAAGCCAGTATAAGCTTATCTGAAACATTTGTTAAAGAATGTGTTTGGGTACTTGAAAATAACAAAAAAAGGAAAGTGACCTGCTTTTTTACTGGAGGTTGCATATTTTAAATCCTTGTCTTGTGCTGTCACTTTTCTGAAATCAGTCTACCTATCTCTGTCCATCTCCCTCCTTTTGCAGCATACCTCTGATTGTTGATTTACTAGACAGTAAGGAGTTGCTGGAGACTTGCATTGATGAAGCTACAGGCTTGCCTGTTGCTAATTTGGTAGCAGGAGTTTCAGAAGAGGCAGAATTTAGCTTCCTTCTTCCTGGTACAAAGGAGACAGCTGATGAAAAAACAGATCCTGCTGGTAAGGAAACTTCCTGAATCATCATTGCCATCATCATTGTTTCTAGAGACAGTGATACAAGGTAATGGAATTACTGTGATGTTTATGTTGTACTTTTCCTCCTAAGATCCCGATTGACTCTACAGATTTGACAAACTATATATATAATATAGGTGTGATGTTCCCCTCTTGTAGTCTGGACTGGTGTGCCACTATGCCTCCCCCAATTCTCCACTCCAGGTCCCCGACTTACCCCACCTTGCTGGGTGAACTCACTCACAGCCTCCAGCATGTGAATGGTCCCTCAGGCACTGGAGGTGTGCCCACACTAGTCACTCATGGGATGGTCCCCCAGCGTGTACGCCCAAACCCAGATGCAATTCTGGGAATTTCCATTTTGCGGGGATCAAGACCCTTCCTGATCATTGCAGGCTCATTTATTCCAGTCCATCAGTTCAACAAAGAAACTGATATGCTTTTAGCCTTTGCCCCAAGCCAGGCATTAACACTAACACTCCCTTTCTAGAATCCACACTGCTTTAGCTGGAACAAAATTAGTTTATTGATTAGAACATGATTTTAAGTGAGTATACATCAAATCGGTATCAAGTCAGGTAGCTAATCAGTCAAGGAGATGGCCACTACCAAATAAAAGATATCACACATCCTAAATTAAGGTCGCCATTACAGTCCCTTGCTCGCTTACCCACATGCTTTGGGTACTGATGGTTTGCAGCCATGTGAGTTGGTACCAGTCTTGGAGGGTGTTTGCCAGATGGAGTCCTTGGCACAAAAGCCTCGATCAGTTTAAAGTGTGCCTTTTTCTCCCTTCTCAAGCCCTCATTGGCCCCCATTCTTCCTCTCTCTCTGCAACCCAAAGCACTTGATCTCCATTGTTTTTGGGTGCGCACCGTCACTGGGTGTGTTGGATGCAGCTCTGGCTGTCTGCCCCTAGCTGAGCCATGTGAAATATATTCGGGGACGTGTTTCGTATCTGTACACATATATGATGTTGTGGAGAAAACCCTACCATACCAGTAACGTAGAGCGTGCCATGAGCATTCAAAAACCACCGCCCATGACATATTTCACGTTAAACCACGCAATTACATTGCAAGGCTGGACAAGAAAGATACACAGATCACATTACAGTGGTGTGGGGAGGTGCAACACCTCACAATAGGGATCACTTCACACAGCACTAAAATAAAGCCACCTCCTGAATATCATACAGGAGCTGTGTTAATAGCACACAGCAATACTGTACTGCTGCGCAGAAGAGGAAAATTAAGTATCACTGCCAATAGTGGGAAAATGACATTGGTAGATAGAACATGGTGTATTTCTATATTGATGAGTCCAGTAAAATATGTTTCAGGATTCGGAAATGCACAGAGGACTGGTATGTTGTTCTATAGCCTGCATTTCCACCTTTATTGTGTGCTGGCTGCATCAAGGCTCTTATAATCCTGAGAGTATCACATCCAAGCTGTCACTACTAGAATCATGGCGTTCCTACTGGTGTGTCTCTCTCGAATTATCTATTTTCTTTAGATACTGAAAGAGCCCCCCTTACCTTGGGGTCCAGGAGCCTCACATTTTCAATGTATTTCTCCTCAAGTGGTGTTTGTTATCCCTGTTCTACAGATGGGAAACTGAGGCACTGACAGATTAAATGACTTGCCCAAAGTTTCATAAGAAGTCTGTGGCTAAGCCGGGAGTTGAACCTGGATCTGCTAAATCCTAAACTAGCACCCTTAGCCCCACCCGCTGTTGACAGGATAGGGGGATGTGGAGACATGGGTGCTCCAGGTCTCTTTCTCCAAAAAGGAAATGTTCCACATCACACACGGCTTTCTTGCTCTGTTCTTGCGGATGTGGGCATCCATCATTACTGCCCCCAATGTGTCTCTTTTTGCTTGTTGGGAGCAACCTACACACTCAGCTCATTGATGTCCCAACTACTCTCCATGGTGGTAATAGAAGAATTCATAAGCCAGTTGCTCAAAGACGTTCAAACAAAATAATTTTCCTGAG
Organism: Pelusios castaneus; assembly: GCA_007922175.1. Lineage (NCBI taxonomy): Eukaryota > Metazoa > Chordata > Testudines > Pelomedusidae > Pelusios > Pelusios castaneus. The sequence goes on from ML685777.1 coordinate 6,572,535, forward strand.
TAGGAATTGAATTCACCATTGCAGAGCAGAAAGAAGGGCAGGCTGAAAATCTAGCTGACCTGCGTGCTTCATTTCTGTCTCTCCAGTAATCCAGCCTGCTATAGCATGCATGATTGATAGCCAGCTGGGTAGTAGATTTAAAAAAAAAAAATCAGAGTTATTCTCTTTAAACTAAATTAAACTGTTTTGCCATGAATAACTCTGACTGTTAACATTGTTAACATTACCGTGACAGTTTAATACTTGTTGTTTTCGGGCAACAGAGCAAAGTGGGGCTTAAATCAGTGGTTTCACTTGGGAGTAATCTATTGCTAAAGCCGAATATGTCTGAATACAGAAGATAGAGAAAATATAATGGTTCTTTACAGGATATGTGAGATCACACATGTGTTGTATGGATGGGTTCACTCCTCTGAGGGGGTACTTTCATACTTGCTGGAACCAAATAATTGCTGAGACATGCACAGATTCACTTAACTTCCTATACTCATACTGAAATTTGTAGTGCAAGATTCCCTCTCTTTTGGATTCAGTACATACAGACCAATTCATGGAAGTTAAATTGCTCAAGTGTAAGCAGGCAGCTTTATTTCATGCCAGCTCAGGTTGCTTGATCTTCTGATAATTAGTGGGCAGGAAAGGTAATAAAATGCCAGCTAATCCCTTAGCTGCACCAATGGCTTGTTTCTGCCATCTTTTTCAGCATTCGAAGACACGTTGAAACTGAAACACGTGGAGACAGAACACGGTTTAATGTCGGTGCCCTGTTCCAATCTAAACATCAATATCAACAAACAGGTACTCAGGTTGCATTCCTGCAGGTTACTGAGCATGTTATGACGATTTTGAGAACCCTTTTTCCTTCTGGTTAACGCATCCCACTGACAGGCTGTTTGAAAACGTCTGTGAATGATGTTGGAGACGCAAGGCAATCAAATGTATATACTTCATTTTATAAAATCTTTTGTATGGTAAGTGAATGATGCTGGAAATTAGCTAGAGGCCAGATTTCTGAAAGTTATATAAATGTCTCAATATGTAGGTAGGTGATTCGTGGGGTTTTAATAGCGTCTAGACTCCTAACTGCCAGGTATGCAAATGATGCACAATCTAGAGCACTAGTCAATTTCATACAAGAACAGAGTAGGGAAAGGATGGGGAGAGGATGGATTTTTGTTTTGTTTTAGCTTTTAGTCTGTTTCATTATGTTCAATGCATTTCTCAATCCAATATACAGAAAAGCATACACTCTAACATAAGCTATTTAAATCCCCTGGCAAAACTAGAGTCAGGATTTCACTCCCTGCACCTCATGTTCACCATCTGTAAAACATTATTATATGGAGATGACAACTTCACTCTGTCTTTGTTAGGAGACCACTTCTATTAAATAACCAATATTTAGTGCCCGTTTCTCAGTGCTTATTTCCTTTGCAGGCAGGGAGTTATGTATCTTACTCCGTTAATGTCAGTAATGCCCTGTGAGCAAATCTGAGGAAAGGTGCGGTAAGGGAACGGGGTAGTATGGGACCATGGAGTATGAATATAAGCAGATAGGTCACATAGAATAACGTGTGGTATGTGGGGCTTCTCATCCTTGCTCATAATAGCACTGCAAGCCCTTGGGGACTTCCCAAGAATTTGGGTTAGTTTTCCTGTCAGATGCTGTGCAAAGCAATCGAATTAAAAGCAATTCAGTTCTCCCCGTGTTACAAACCCAGAATGCTCACTGTCTTTTGAATAGGAAGAGAAGGAAACGAACACAGACTACACCACAGAATTAGCTCTAGAGGGCTAGGGGTTTAGTCTCCCGGCCATTGCAGTCCATGGGAGTTTCTCTTCCAGCTAAGTTGGATTGAGCTCTATGAAAAGTTGGAGAAATACATGTGTAGTTTGACTTGTCACTGCTGAGCCAATTCCTGTGTTTCCTCCTTATTCTGAGGAAAGGCTGTTCCTTCTATACGTTCATAGCTACAGGTCCTGTGTTCATGTCTCTTTCTAGGGCTGACAGCTGGGGTGCTCTGTGTACCTTTCTGTTTGGTAACTGCATTACAAAGATTACCAAGTCTCTAAGGAGATTAGTGGGTAGCCTGTGGGTCTTGTTATGCTGAATGTAAACAAAGACAAAGGAACACAATTTATTTCAGAATATTTTGATTTGTTAGCTTTAAATAAAGTAGGAAACAATTCTGTAGATTAAATGGAGAGACTAGAATGAAACCCTCTGTTCATAGTGTTAAAATGTGCCTACGGTAAACTAAACACGCTGAGACTCATATAATAAGCTAGACTAACAAATAGGTACCTGTACAGTAAAGCCATGAGTATCCAGATGTCACTCAGGACACTGAACAACTTTGGATAATGGAGGTCCTGGATAATCAGTTTACTAGATATTGGGAAACATGAAGCTGTTTGCATAGCTGAGGTCTAGATAATTAAAGATGAATTATACAACTACCACCTAATTTCGTAAGCAAAGATGCCTTTCACTAAGGACCTGCAGATGACATTCTAAAACTAATTATTGTCAGACTTTCGGATGTAAACTCTATTTTAATCAGTATTTTTCCTGTAGTGGAAAAGGAGAAAGTTGTTTGAATAAAGCTTTTCAAGCTATCCTGACCTTTAGCAAGTGGTAATTTGAGAATGATGAATAAAAACAAAAAGAGCTAGAGATAGTTTGGGGGATCAATTTTGAGCTGGACAGAAATTGCAAGGTCATTTAGAGGGTCACAGCTTGTAGATCAAGAGTTTCTCATAAAATGGTCCCCTAAAATGGTGACCTGTGAACAATAGTTAAAACCAGTTTGAGAGTTACCCCCTTTTTGTTCTAAACCTACTATTTTTGAAAGCTGCTTTAAAGGATCCTGTGCAGATCTCGTACATAAGATCTATTACAAAATGCATATCCTGGACCTTACCCTGCAAGCAGTCCCATTGTTATCTAGTCCAGTGATACTCAACATTTTGGATACTGGGGCCAGCTTCCTGTTCTGTGTCAGGGAGATTTCAGGGACTGATACTGGTCCATGAACGGGTTGTTGAGAAACGCTCATTTAGTCTGCTCATGTGAGAGGAGCTTGCAGTACCTGTTCCTGTCTGAATAGCTATATTGCCACAGTATTTTACTGTAAAGAGAGAACTAAATTAAAATCATGACATTAATTTTTTGAGATTTTATTATCCGAACTGTTTCTCTTTCTGTGGTTTTGATTGCTAATTTCAGCATGCTGTATTTTTCCTGCTTTGTGTAAAACATAAAATATCTCCAGTTTTGTTGTAGCATGCTGAAATGTACAGGCAGGAAATGGTAAGAAGCCTGACAAATTGCACTGCCGGCAGAATGGGTCAGTAGTTTTCTGCTTATGAAAGCTAAGTGGTGTCTTGTACCAGGGAGTAAAAGAAATTCACCAAGTGACATTAACAAATGCCAATAAATTGGTCCTCAGCTCTGTTGGTGGAAAAATCTCAAACTTTCTTCTCCAAAGATCAGAGCTTGTTTCTCAGGATCTTCCCTAGAAAATTCTAGATTTACATTCGTTCTCCATTGATTCTTTGGTAGGGAAATATCTACCTGTGTCTCCCTTTAAAAAGAGCAGAATCTCTCTGGAATGAGAATTTGAAAATGTGGTATGAATGGCTTTATTCTTCCAAGCCGGTTGCTGGAGTTTCCTAACTGCTCGCTGCCAAAATTTGTTGGAATTGAAGCATGTAAGTTCTGCATTCCCCAGCTTTTGTGTTGCACATAACAAAGGAGAGAAATTAGTTCCCAAATACACTGTCATCAGCTTCTAAAATGAAATGAACAATGAAATCTAGCCTCGTTACTGATTGCTTTTACTCCCGAGATGAGTTCTTTCCTTTCCTCAGTTTTATGCTCTTTAAACTAACATGAAGAAAAGTGGAAACATCATTTGAAAATGTGGATGTACCCAACTTGGAGAGATTTTTAAAGATACCAAGGGCAAGTAGCTGCCCAGCTCCCATTCAGAGTCAGTGGGAGTTGGTTTCCTAATTCTCATTTATGCATTTGAAAATCTCCCCCTTTGTCATTACGTTGCAGTGTGTATATAGTCTTCTGATGTAATGTGATGTGATGTATTAAAGATATGTTTTACAGAACAGACACCTGCTGATGAACAAACAGTCTAAGGTTATTCCAGTAGGTAGGAACAGTATCTGACCTGGGGTATTTACAGCCCTGCAGAGTTAGATCTCTTTGCCAACTACCCAAATGAAGTGTCATGTAGACAACATGAGTTGGTGTTACCTGCTAAATACTTTTAGCCCTCACTGTTTCCTGGTTTCTCCTCCCCACCTTTTCCTTAAACACAAAATAAAAATGGTTCAGGGAGATGTATGGTAATCTGAATAGTAACAGTTCTTCAAAGCATCTGACAAAGTAGGATTTTCTCCCACGAAAGCTCATGTGATAAACACAACTTTTGACTGATCCCAGTGTGCATCAGTCTCGCTAGTATTTTGCTCTGAAGTAATTTAGTATCAGAAAAAATAGTGTGATAGCGTTATATGTCAGCCTGCTTAGTCAACACACTACTGGGGTTTAAGGGAAAAACTCACAGCTGCATAAATTGGTTTAAGATGGTAAGTACCTTACTGTTTAAATAAATACGGTTTCAAACCCAGCTGTACTTAAAAACCCCATCAGCTGTGCACTGCTTATGTAAATTCTTAGCTCCTTGTTTTCCAAAGCGTTTATATTCACACAAAGCATTATGTGCCCAGGGTTGTAGAAGGAGATCTGTGCCAACAGTGTTGTAGTCAAGCACATCATTGCTCTAATGATAGGATTTAGAATAGTTGGTGCTTTTCGTCTTGAGAGTGTTTATAAGCACTAAGGCCTGGATTCTGCATGTGCTTGTGTACACTAGAGAACTGTGCACAAGAGCTCTGCTTCACAGCAAGGCAAATGGGTGCAGCAATCCACTCCAGGAAGGTTGTGCACCAGGTACAATCATCCAGAGGGGTAGCCGTGTTACAATCATCTGCATTGAGCAGTGGGCGAGTCCAATCCTCCACCCCCTTGTGTGCCCGCTTCTTTAATCACGGGTGTTCAAGGCGGACAAGGGCAGCAAGTGGGTGGTGAATGGGTGTGCCCGAGGAGACCGGAGCTGAAACCTTCCTCAGCATGATAATGAAGATCTTCACCTAGCGCTTCCCCAAAGCCACACTGTTACCATAGTTACCCGGGAGGTGTAACTGTGGCCATGCAGCAGTTAGGGTTGCCAACCCGAGAGGATTGTCCAGGAGGCTCCAGGAATTCAGAATGAATCTTTATTTGAAGATTGTCCTGTGATGAAGCCTCCAGGAGTAGGTCCAAACAAAACTGGGCACCATTGTAGCAGTATGCTCATTACTGCGGGATCAGGGACCCCTCCTATCCATCTTGCCCCACTTTAAATGCGCCACTCAGTCCCTGCGCTTGTAGGGTCAAACACTAGCTAATGAAAACTTCAACTACTGTTTACACTCAAGTTCCGAAACAAAGTTAAAAATTACTTCCCCATTCTTTGAACATTTGTCTCTTCTGATGTTTCCAAGTTGAAGCATTGCTATGTTACGTTGGGTGTTGATGTTTAAGGCTTTTGCATGGTTGGCATCCCCCGATAAACGTTTTCCTTTTCTAGGACGAGGTGGTGAAATTGACAGATAAGTGTCTTAACAATGCGATTGAGAGCCCTGTATCAACATCTGAGCATCTTCCTGCAGACATGAAGAGCAACATCCTGAAGGCCCAGGCAGAGGCGGCACAAAAGGTACATACTTCGCGAAGAACTATGCCATTCTCAGGAGTTTGCCTTGGGACTGGCTAGAAGGGACACCATCAACCAGCCTCAAAGCATAACACTTTCTGCATTGAGTTTCTCTCTCGATGCACCACTGTCCGGGAGAGGCTGCTTTACAGGTCTAGTCTTTAGGTGTGAAAGCTCTGTGTAACGATAGGGTCAAACTGTAGCGGAGGGGAAGAGCCCTTCACCCTTCTGAAGGAGACACATTGACCATTCTGCCAGTCTTGGGCCTTAATGGGGTCCCTCTCAGCACATTCCTCCTTTCCTCTCAACAAAGACAAAGGTATGAATAAACTTGAGGCTCACATGTACTAGTGGATGTATTAAGAAACAATCATTGTTTCTTCGAGGATGTGGCTGGATTGTTTTGTATAGCACTGAGGTTTTCATGAGGAAAAAAATGTAATTTACTCTGCTTTGTTTAAATAGCAGACGTGGCTCTCTCTCCCCTTGGGAAGGGAAACCGAGCTGTTCCGTGAATCTCAAAAGTGACACAAAGATGGAATTACATTTTGGAAACTTTTTCGTATTCATTTTCTTTTAGGTCATAAGAGAGGACAGCATGTTGGACCACAAGAACTCCAACATGCAGAATACCACTGCCAGGTACTGCAGAGGGCTGGGGAAAAGAAGCTGTGAGCTCTTATGAGCTGAGCATTAGTCTGGGAGTCTGCAGTGCTACTCCTGATGTGGACTCTTTACTATGATTTAAATCCACTTGTGAAAAGAGGACAACTTAAGTTTCCTCATCTGTTAATTTAGCATCTTGCAAGGGTTAAATATTTAACTTGTGTAAAGCCCTTCAAAGATAAAAATCACTATGCACTGTACTTGCTGCTAAGTCTTGTTGGGTATGTACAAGAGATCTCAGACACCCAGAATCTGAGTTTTCCATCTGTTTCTTCCTTAGCCCATTAATGGCATTACCTTTTTTAGGTAATCTAGCATGGAGAAAACTGCTGCCTGGGCAGTCTGAGACACTGAGTCCTCTCCTGAAATAGAGAACAAGCCCAGTATGTGTGGGGATCATGCACATTGCCGCACTAGAGTACTTCAGATCCCTTCTAGGGGACAGAGGGGAATTAAGGCTCCATGGCTTTGGTTTTGTGCCAGCAAAAAGATCATTTTATAAAGCAAACACCTGCGTGCAAGAAACGGACGACAATTTCACACAGGCCATTGCAGGGTGGTTGGATCTGACCTAGGTACGTTGAGGTTAAAGGATTAAAGCAGTAACTTCATGGGAAATTATCAGAGATACTTATATGGCAGGCCACAGAGCACTTGCGTAGTCAGGTTACTGACAAGAGAGTTTGGTTTAGCAGGGAAAACAATGTCTTTCTCCTGAGAGTTAAAAATACGTTGATGGGACTGATGGATAAAGAACTGGCAAGGAGAATTTGTACCTGTTCCTTTTTGCAGGAGCATCCTACTGTCGGGGAAAGTACAGAACAGCTTGCTGGCAACCAACCCGCTATTTCAGGAGCCAAGAGAGGTGCTGAAAGAAGTTCCTGCCTCGAATGTCTTCCTTCTGTAAGTGTTCTGGGAAGGAATGTTACCGGGATAAGGAAACAGCCCAGAGATTAGTATGGGAAAGATTGAGAACCAGCTGCTGGCTGGCAGGATGAGCAGTCAAACAACACTTCCTCACTGAGGAGGAGAAAAGCTAGACTTACTACCTCGTTGGCTGACTTTTTTTTAACACACATTCAGCAGCTGGCACAGATGAGCAGGTGACTGTTGCCTCCTGGCTTATGTAGTTGCCCATTTAAAATATTTGGAAACAAATAATTATTTGATCAAGGAAGTGCATGTCAGAAATATACCAAAAGACAATAGGAATAGAAGCCTCTTTGATTTTTTTAGATTGCTGTGAGAACAGTGTTTAGACAGGAAATGTCTCCCCTTGAGCCTAAATATAACAGCAGTGCCTGAGAACTGATGAGAAAGAGTGCGAAATTAGGCAGGCTAGGAATGAACACCAGCCCTAGAGTTGAGACCTGGATTCTACTTCTGCTCTGCCCATGACTCGCTGGATAGCCTTGAAGAAATTACTGAACCTCTCTGTCGCAACGTTCCCATCTGTAGAGTGGGGATTAATGCTTACCCACCTTAGTAAAGTCCTTGGAGATCGACGGATGAAAAGTCCAAAGCATGGCCATTGCTGGTTTAATCTGATCTGGCACTCAGCACTGTAGCATGTGAGCTGCTCGTTCAGATTAATTTAGCCTCGCAACTTCTGAGGCAAGGAAGCATTATCTCCATTTTATAGATGAGGTACTTCACTTGAGAAAGAGGGTGTGTGTCTTTCTCATGATCAGTCAGGATGTCTTAATGGAATGGGAATAGAACCCAGATTCCCAGTCCAGTGCCTCAGCCACTTTATCTTCTGCAGCGTTAAATTAAACTCTGACGGTAGCTGGTCCTCCTGTGCTGAGAGTTGCTAGGTTAACTAGTGGGCTGGAACGGAATGCAAAACCACAGAAAGGATGCGTTAGATTTTTAGTTAGATGTGTGAGTCTCCTCCCCCTCCCCCCCCCGTTAGCTCTCAAAATAGGGGTGTATCAGCCTTTGGCTCCCGGTATGTTTACCTCGGCAGTGTCCTCTTTGTAAATGGTTCCGTTGATATGGAACACCACTAATCACATCTCTACACCCTTTGTGGAAATCAGTGTGTTAATGAAGATTTTCACTAGTTTGTAACATTATTTCTTGAGCTGCTGTTCTTGATGTTAGACTCTCTTGTGCGTAGAGCATAATTGCATGTGTGTTTGTATCCACGTGGTTGCTCATTTGCTTAATCTCTTGTTCCCACATCGAAGTGAGAATTTTTTGTGATTTACTCCCTGTCGTGCCTTCAATTCTAAAGCCTTTTTCCAGCTCTGTCAAACATTAAACATGAAGAGCTGGTGACTGTTTAGCAGCTGGCTGAAGTGGGATGAGAGCACCACACATCAGAAAGTCATGAAATCTAAGAGAGCAGATACTCATTTCCGTAGGGCACAAGGATGATCTGTCTTCTCTTGGTTCCGATTCTTACATTAATTTTGTCTGCATTCTCTCTATGTACTAATAACGCCTATCAAGTAGGAACGCGTTAATTGCAAGACTGGATCAGTCCTGTGATCCGTCTAGCCCAATGCTTGTCTCTGATAGTGGCCAGCATCACCTTTCTCAGAGGAAGGTGCAAGAACCCCACAGTGGGCAGATAAGGATTAATATCCCCCCAATAAAGGCCTCAGCCAGCTCAAACCCTGAAGCTCGTTGTTCTCCCTCAGCATTAACTGTAACAACTCTGGAAATTCTTCTTATCCATACAAATGTCCTACTCCTCTTGAAACCTTGTTAATTCATTTGCCTCGATGGTATTCTGTGGCATTGAGTTCCACAGTCATATGATGTGTGGAAAAAGTATTTCCTTTTATCAGTTTGGAATTTGTCATTTTTCAGTCTCTTTTGTGTTGCAAGACAGTGAGAACTGAAGTTACTCATCTGTTCATTCTTCTAGTCTAGATCATTCCTTCTTTTATCATATCACCTTTTATTTATCTTCTTTCTAAGGTAAATAATGTCTTTTCACTCTCCTCATAAGAGAGAGTGTCTGTATCCTTGATCATTCTTGTGGCCATTTTGGTGAACCTTCATCTAATTCTGCAATATTTGTGAGATGGGGTGACCAATAGTTTACGCTGTATTCCAGATAAGACCATGTATTTTGATATTCAATGATATAAATCATATTATAAGATCCATCCTAACCTTCTGTTTGCTTTTTTCATCGTAGGCTGAGTTTTCCACAGTGATATCTAAGTCTCTTTCCTGAGTTGACACAGTTAATTTAGAGCCCTGTAAGGCATATAAGAGGATCATTTCCCTCCCCGCCCCATGTGAATTAGTTTGCATTTGTCAGCATTGGCTTCATTTCCCATAAATGTAGCCCATTCACTTAGCTCTGAAGTTCCTGACTGGCTAACCTATATAACTGTCATCTGCAAATTTTTCTACCTCACTGCCTACCCCCTTTCCCGGATAATTAATTAAATATATTTAGCAACACCAGGGAATACAAAGGGCTTGTATACACACAGAAGTTATGCACATGAAACCCATGCCACTTTATGCATGGACACTTTTACTTTGGTTTCAAATATATGCGATATACATATAACCAGTATAAAGTAGGGTTAAACACACACACAGCTGAACCAGTTTAACTATTTCGTTTAGGTGTAGCGCTAAACCCAAAGTGGTACAATTTCTGCATGTAGACTTGGGCATATGTATATTGTAGGACAGAAGTGGAACCTGTTGGATCTTTGAGACTGCCTGCTTTCTGAAACATCAGGCATTCTCCAGTTTTGCCCCTGAAGATGCAGGCAAGACAGGTGTGAGGGAGGCAGTCGTGAAACTCCAGGTCTCTCTACGCAAGTTTGAGACAAGTGCTGAAAAATCTCAGGGATGTAGCTCTTGACATTGCTGCCTGGGATGTCTGCATGTACAGCTCCTTTGTGGGATCTAGCCAACGTAGCACTAGCCTGCAGCGGCAGGTCACTCGGCAATCACATCAGCATCCTTCTTCATCAGCGTTAATCTCCTTGCCCTGTACTGATTTGTTGTTGTGTTTCTAAGCTAAGCTGTCATGTTATTTTACACGGGTTCTACAGTGTGGTGAGAATGTTTTCTTCCTCCAGTAATGCATTTGAGGAGGATAATGCTGCCTCTGGCTCTGAAGAATCGCTGATTCCAGCTAATCTGGCTCCAGCAGAGGACACTGCAGTTTTAAAGGTACACACCACCTGGCTGTCCATCTGTAAAGCTCTTCATTTTGTACCCTGAGACACTGACATTATCAGCTTAATACAAGAGGAATGGCTCTGTGCAAATAATACACTTGACAGCAGCATACTTGGTGTACCCACACATTTACCAGATGGGGCTTTCTGACAAATACTTCGCAACCCCATTTTAAACACCACTCTGGGTTATTTCCCTTCATGTTGTCTATCCCACTCTCTCCTATAGTCCAGAGTGGCTGGCCAGCTCTTCATGCGGGTGAACCTGCTTTATTCCACAGTTCTGGGGTCTCAAGGAACCAGTTCTAAGAGCAAATTCTTCTACCTGAATGCACGTGTTCAGCTCTCACTGAAACCAACAGCAAAGGCGGGGCTTGATCCTGAAGTTTGTGTGTTCCTTATTAGTCTTCACTGACGGTGGCCAATTCGCCACCATCAGATTGCTCTTCCCAGTTGGCTGATTGGGTCTGTGAAGACTCACTCAGCCGGTCAGGAAGTTGATTGCTAAAGACCACCCCACAAGTGGAGTAGTGCTGAGTTGAACAGGGGCGGGGGAGGAGGGCATTTTCTTTCAACTCAGCGCACTGAAGACACCTCGGAAAGTAGGCAGTCGGAGGGAGACGCACTTATTTTAAGTACTTTGCGTATCTCCCTTCGACTGCCGCCCAAGTTCCTCCATGGTGTAGACCAGTCCTCAGATTCTACTTCAGATAGTGTGTTCCTACTTTCCCTTCTCCGTGCGTGCACAAATAGCACGTGTTTTCGATGCATGTGACGTGACCAGCATCCCTGTGCCCACCTCCCTAGTGACGTGGGACTCCTGTGATATTTCACTAGGCTCAGCGGTTCCAGGTGTGATTCTGGATCCCCAAAATTGAAGGCTTCATAGCTGCTGCATCTCTAACCAATCTCTAACCTAACTGCTGATTCCAGTGCAGTTTTAGATTCACTTTCCCCTTGAGTTTAGATCCTCAGTTCAGAGACTCCACTCAAGCAATCGTGTGGTCCACGCACATGACTGCAGTGTGTGATTTTACACTTATGCAGCAATGAGACCTGAGTGTGGCATAGTCCCAAGGCTGGAAATACGAGAAGGGAAAGGCTTGTTAGTAAAGATCTTCGTTTAAAAGATTAACAGACCCAGGGCCTGGCAATGGAACTGTAAGTTGAGGAGGGTGCTCAGAAGTCAAGAAACCACTAATTAGTCCATGGATCCATCTGGTGACTAATGGAGATTTAATTAACAACTGCTTTATCTTACAGAGCACTCCAGATGACCTTGATGTTTTGTTAACATCACTGATGGAGAATCTAATTGACTTTACAGAAGCCATTCCTCAGGTAACTACGTTCCAAAACCAGTTGCTTAAGGGATTCTCCTTCACGCAGACAGATTTGATTTTACAATTGGCAATTTATAAAGGAAAATGTTATCTAGTTATACGTATCTGGTCACTTGGCATCTGTCCATCAGATGCGTGTCTGATGTGGTGGTGTGATTGCTCGTCTGGTAACTCGTGTAACTTAGCTGCCACTCTGATCTTTTGGGGCACTGTATGGGGGGCTCTCTGCATTACAGCTCTGAACCAGAATGAAGTCCCTTGAACTGGTGACAAGTATACAAATTTGGATCCAGGGAGCAGTTTTCTGCCCTCCCCTCTGCTCACAAATACCGTACTGCTAACCAGTGCGTTCTGGACACATCTGGAGGGTGTCCCAAGTACCTCAGCAGAGACAGAGTTACGTGGAAGACAAGCACCCAGTGCAGAGCTCATGGCAATGCGCTCTGGAGTGTCTTCGAGGCACAGAGAGCTGGGGGAGGATGAGGACCAGCCAGACCAGTTACAGAAATGTGGTCAAGGAGTCTAATCTACACTGCAAACCATGCCACCCCCCACCCCAAAGAGGGCTAAACTGGTTACTGGAAGGCAGCTATATGCTGGAATGTGGTCAGCTGACCAGCTATTATGGTATGCAGACACAAATCGTACCTAGCTGTCCTGTGGGATGCCTTAGCAATGGTGCAGGCTGACAAGCTAGGAAACAATGTGATGCGGTGCTGCTGGCTACAAATTAACCTGTAGGGCCAGTTCTGAGCAAATGTTTCTAGAGCATTTCACATTTCTCTGAAACTGGAATGTTTATTTTCCTATGTTAGGCATCCTCCCAGCCCACAATTACACCCAAGTGGATTGTGCCAGTGAGTTATTCAATTACTCTATTTATTTATTTATTATTCTGGGTGGCGATTTAATGGGATGGTCTCAAAAACAGTTTAGGTTTGTGTTAAATTTTATTCAAATAACTATTTTTATGGGATTTAAAAAATATCTGTGCCAGTGAATATTTAGATTTAATCATTCCTCTGCTGTTTGAAACAGTGTTGTGCTATTAAGATCCAGGCAATGAAACTGAACAAAACAGACAGGAAAAGGGAACTGCGAGAGTTGGAGTGAAGTGAATCGGACACAGAGTGACAATAACACATTTCAATCTTGGCCTGTGTTACTGGCCATGACTAATAATGCCCAGATGTGGGTTTATTTCTATTTAAGGAGATGTTTGCATGTTCACAGTGTTCTATTTGCGTTATTTTCTGTAACATTTCTTGAAGGATTTCCATTTGGTTAAACCCTGCAGCTATCTTGGAGCACATTAGTTTCCTCTGACATGACTTCTAACCAGTTAGACTCTACTGACCAGTATACCTGTCCCCACGGCCATGCTTTTGACCCCTGTTTCCTGTTTCCTTCTTCCTAATTCAGAGTGGGCTGGTTTCCAATGGCCTTTTGGGGAATGATGTCGTTTTAGCTCTCAAGGCAGTGAAAGGCAGCACCGAAGCATCGTCATTCCCAGCTGGATCTCTGTCATCACAGCAGTCAGCTGAAATTCTTACCAGGTAAGGCTGTTTCCCAGCTATCTTGGGCTGCGTTGGGTGGAGGCTGAGGAGAAAGGTGTCCTGTTCATATTCCAGCCTGAGTGGTTACATTTGGACCATTCCTGCAGTTGGGCCTAGAATGTTTCACTTCCTTCCTAAACGTCTCTGCCATGGCTATACAGTGGTTTCAGTTCACCGGGCAGTTCAGTAATTGCTGTGTGTAGTTTGTGTATCAGTAGACAGCACAAATGATGAAAGCTCTGTATAAAAACAAAGCTTTCTTTAAAAGAGATTTGATTGGACAAGGAAAAGGAAACACAATGAATAATACAAATGAAGTTGGAGACTTCAGAGGTAAATCCGTCCCCACAAAGTCTGCCAGTAACAGAGCAATTTAGTCAGCTGTGTATGAAATAGAAAAGGAAACATATGGTGAATTTCTGGAAATCTTTTCCACACCCCACCGGAACAATATAAAACATATCCAGCAGATTAAAAAACCTCATAGACATCAAGGACAGGCACAACATCATTTACAAATACAACATTTGAAACTGATCCCACATCAAAAAAGAGAGATGAAATACCAAATAAACATACAGGAAATGAGAACAAAGATAGATCTCCTCAGATACTGGGTGAGAACTGGTGTCAGAAATTCTTCATCTGGTTTTTACGATCTCCAGCCCTTGCCTTCATTTTCTCCAGTACATTTTGTAAGCCAGTAAAATCTGCTGAGCATCATCAAAGATGTAAAAGCCCCCAAGCTTTTGATCTTTAAAAAAGAATTCCTATTTTGCCCTGGTAATGGCCACATATACCCCGTGTTTCCCCGAAAATAAGACAGGGTCTTACATTAATTTTTCCTCAAGAAGACACCCTACGGCTTATTTTCAGGGAATGTCTTACGCGCCGAAATGCATGGGTTGTGCAGATACACTGCATAGCCACGCCCATCACTAGGTCCTATTTTCGGGGTAGGGCTTATATTGCGCAAATGCTTAGAAATCCTGCTAGGGCTTATTTTATGGGTAGGTCTTATTTTCGGGGAAACAGGGTACATATATCCTTGAAACTATTTTGTAATAAAATGAACATTTTCCTCTGATCTTCGGTAACTAACTAAATTAGTAAATGTATTTTTCTTTAACCCACAGAATATTCCTTTGGCTCCAAATTAACAACATAACATGTATTTCCCTCCATAGAAAAAGAGGACAAGATTAATGCACAAAAATAGTTTGTTTAAAGCCCTTATCAGAAATCTCTTACTCATGAAGGGATCTGTAGGATATGTCCATGTCCAAGTTAAAGGAAGAACTAATTTGGGCTCCAATGCTGCATCCATACACAGTCAGTTGCAGTCTCTCATGGTCACGCACGTTTGTTGTGAGATTTACAGACACCTCTCCCTTGTAGTGCAGGAGCACACGAACCTGTGTACGGAATTCTAGGAATGTTTTAGATTGATCAGTTTCAGAATGCAAAAAGATTACTTTTCTTTAAATGACTTTGAATTTATATCTTTTCTTTGATCTCCAAATGTAGTTTGTGGCAATTGAGAATCAAACTTTACCTCTAAGCACTTGGAGATCTACAGATGTAAAACTCAGTACAAGGGCTAAGTATTGTGTATTATTATTCAAAGATGCTAATTGCTTGGAGTTCTTTTGAGGTTTTAACAGCACTCAGAGAAGCATCCAAATCAGAAACATGTCCATTCACTATCAGAATGCGAGTATACAGTCACTGGATCAGGGACTGGTGGGAGAGGGGGTGAGGCAGAGAAATAACCTCATCTGCACCTGAGTTACAGGCTCATGTGAGAGTACAAAGTGTCCGAGTGAATCTGGGGTTACTTCATTCTTCTGGCACCTTCAGGTGGTAGAATAGCTATAAATATGATGGCCCAAAATAGGAACCAGGCAAACACTAGTGGACTCCTGCAGTGGAGCTATACATACAATGCTGCATAGTACGGGTGGCAGTTACAGGGAACAGCACTGTTACGGGTACTCAGCAGAAAATCCTTGCCTCAAGCTCTCGGCCATTCGGTTCAAAAGAGGGTTCTCCCTACCCTCCCAAAGTGGAAACAACACTATAGACCAAAATCCCAAGATAAAAGAAAATTTCACGATCAGTCTCAACAGCGGGGTCAGATTTCAATTTCTGAGAGCAAGGATTTCAGTATTGCTATGCACATGAGGCCAGCAAACCTCCTCCAGCAAACCAATGAGCATTCAGTCTTCAGATGTCTCTCCTTGACATAGTTTACTCCTCTGTTATCAGGCAGACAAATGGAGCCACAGGCAAGTGACTTCTTTCTCCTGTCCCCCTCCCCCACTTGCAGTGGATTCATGCCAGCTGGGGCCTGGGAGTAGCAGCATGGAAGTCCCCACTCTGTGCTTCAGCTCAGCAGGTTTTTCTTCTGCTTTGTACTTCACCACTAGCAATAAAGATTCTGAAACCAGGACTCTGCTGGCAAATGCTGCAGCTGACGCACAAGGCAAAATCCATTCCAGCTTGCCCTTCTGCAATCGGTCCCTTTTAGAGAAAATAGGATGCGCTGTGCCTATTTGCAGGTAAAATACAAAGGGAATGCAGCCACTGGAAACAAACAAATCTGGATCTTAGGGATTTGCAGCATTCTGGTGGACTCTGCTAATATTCATTGTTCATGCTCCTAGATGGAGTTTGTGCAACACAGCCTGCTTCCAGAAATAGAAACCCATTAATGGGCAGGTGTCTGCACCCCACACTCAGGCCCTCAGTGAAGTTGGTTGGAATCTTGGAGGTGACGCTGTGGAGACTAAACTGCTCTTCATCCCAGCTGAGATGCTCTGCTGAGGTGGTGTGGAGAGAGGTTGTACTGGTTCTGTATTGGGGTGCATCCAGCTGTCAGCCTGGCTCCTTTCACATGTACTTGATTCACGTTAGATCAAAAAATAACATGTTTAGGAATGCTACGTGGGTGAAATTAGCATTAAAACCCTGCACCCTTCCCTGCAGTTTTGGAACAGAATTAAACTGTTAGCGAGTGTGAGTTGGTCCTGGGTGCTAATTGTTCTTCTGCAACTTCCTCTTGAGCAGCCAAGAATGTAGGCGAGGCCAGCTATTATTACACTGGGAGCCCTATCCATCCAGCCAGTACTAGCTTTCCAGAGTCATGGGGCCCTGCTAAAGTCCTGGTCTTCGCCCCATCCTGTGTTCCTTGGACGGGCGTATTTACAGGGTCTTTGCTTTCCTCTCTTTAGCCCTATCACAGAGGATCCTGCAATAAAACCAAAATGTTTACTCACCACTGAACTCTGAAAGGAGGGAGCTTCGGTACTTCGTCTGCTGAAAACGCAAACCTTCTGGCATCTTCCAGGAGCCCTTTGAAGACCTACCCGATGGTGGCCACAAACGACCAACTGCTTTGGAAACTTTTACCTTTCTTGCAGTTCAGCTAGAATTACAGTATAAACTAAGATGTAAAGCTCCAAGGAAGCAGTACAAGCTTCTCTCTCCAGAAGGATGATACACACTGGAACTAGTTCTTGGCGTGAATAACGAAATCTAGGAGGGTTCCATCCATTAGACTTGATCTCTTTACTTTTTACCACTTCACAGATGGAAAGAGTGCACTGTGATATCAGCTTTGTGAAAAGCTGCGGCCAACGCTTCGTAACTTGATAGTTGGAGGAATTAGAAGATCTTCTAGGGCCACCTGCTGGTCACTAATACAAATGGTGGTTAATAGTGATGAGGGCCATTTTATACAGCCTACGCCATTCTTTTCTGTATGAATGTCCCTTCTGTGGTTTTGTTGGACCAGCCTTCTTGGCCTTAACCCGCTTTGTAGTCTGTGCACCTTCTCTTACAGCACCTGGAAAGAACTGAAAATCCAGCCCATGGGTGGCCATTTACCTCTGACTGCTCTCTGGAGTCAGAAAAAGGAAGAATTCTGCCAAACAGCTTAACATTGCCAGAGAAAGGTAGGGAGATATTTTGCCTCAGACATGTTAATTTCTTGGAAGACTTACCAAACATATTAGACGTATTTGAAGCCATAGACACGTGTCCCAGTTGGGATGCTAAAGTGAGGGAGGCCTACGGATGAAGGGCATGAGGACAGGGACATTCCAAAATCGTCTCTCTAATATTTTTGTTGTTATTTAGGGCTAGGAAGGTCTGTACATTGTTGATCTCGGTCCTGTGGGTGTTTCCACCTGTTGTTATTTAGGAACACTCGACTGGCTGGTTAGTAACACAGATGTACAAACAGAACAGGAACTATCTCCCTGAATTTAATTCCAACTGCAATATCAGATGTGGATGGACGTGAGAGTGGAAACATCTCAGGTGGGGCCAAGAAATAAGGACCAAGGGTCAAATGTCTCCCAATAGCAATTCACTATTCTAGAGAGGTGAAAGGTAGGCCCCTTTGTGGAAGAGTGGTGACCAGACTCTGTGCTGCAAAGTACTGGCCTTCCCGTACTAATGGTGAAAATGCTTGCTCTCCTATAGTAGGAAGAATGGGATACAGACTGTTCGTTAGCTTGATGAGACCATTAGGGCTGTAGGCCACAGGGTCCCCATTTGAAACCACATGGGAGAGTTTTTAGAGACTATGATGGGGGCTATAGAAAACTTTTAATAGAAGGTCAAAGGAAGAACAAAAACGGGAGCCCAACTGGACCACGAACGAGATGTCCTTGTATGACCAATACTGTGTCCTAACAGGAAAGCATGGTAGAAATAAATGGGGATTGCATCATTCTAGCAGGGGGGCTAGGTTTGTGACTGGGGCCAGAGACTGGTCTCTGCATAGTGCTGTAGTTTATATTTACATGCCGATAGTTCAGGTTAGTGGAAACACTTTTAAAGGAGAAAGAAAATTCTCCAACTTTTGCACAATTTCACTCCTGCTCGCTTAGTCTGCACATTTCTAAATGTGGAAAATAAAAACTGGACTAAACCACGGTGGTATGTGAAAATAGGGGCTTTCTCCTCACCATAATGCTGTTGGCTGCTGAATATAGCTGGTTCTGTTGGGGCTACTGTAGTGCTTTGTCGGCCAGATGCTGATTGCGAGTGACCTTAAGGAAGGAGTTGCTCATTGTCCATGACCCACTGCCACTCCTCAATCCCTGCCCTCCCTCCATGCCCCACCCCTCGTGCCCCCAAATGGCCTTACGTAGCGAATAGGAAACACAGGTTCTGTGGGGTTTGGAAGACCAGCTCTGACTATGTGTGGGCAGTGGTTCCCAGCCCCTGGTAAAGAGAGGAACCAGTGCTAGCGATTTCCGACCAGTGCTCCAGTTTTCCACTCCCAGGGCGTCCACTCACTCTCCAGTTCACTGTATCCACTGTAGCCTGTGTTGGTGCTTAGTTTATTAAACCATTTCCTCATTTATGTCTGCAATTAAAATGTGACCATTGTTATCACATGGACCATGTGACAGGTACCTAATCATGGCAATATAAATAGAAACTCCCTAATAAACCTCATAGAAGTGATGACTCTTAAAGCCCCAGCACCTATCTCAGCTGACGAGCCTGACCGCAGCAGGCTGGAGAGTAAATCCTGGAGTAGGAATTTCAGTGGAGATGATTCTAGTGTTTAGTTCTGGCAGAATGAGAGTGCAGGACCTTGGAGACCCAAAGCACAGCCCCGTTAACTAAAGGAATATGGCTCCGATCGTATTTACACATCAGCCAGTTACAATACATACGCAAATAGGAATTTCTTCTAATTGGAGCACTAGCATTTGTTGCTGAAGCCAACAGACATTTCCAGTAGGACTGCATTTTGGACAGTTTTCTGACCAAATAACTTTGGAAGAGGAAAACTTGCCGCTCCTGGAAAGAAACTCAGGATAATAGTCCAGTTTCTTTCCACAAACCTCTTCTTTTCAGTCTTGTTTTCCTTCCCAATCTCCTCTCCCCTCAACACCCCACTTTTGTCTTCAGCCCATTCCTGCCCCTTGCACGAGATGCTGTACTAATACCATCATCCTTCGCCTCACGAACTGCTGTGGGGTATAGTGTCAAGATGCAAACGTGAACTGCTAGGCCCCAAACTTCCTACAGGTTAGGACATTGAGCTAGCAGCTGTGGCTGCTGGCAAGCAGCATTTAAAGCTCAGATGTCAGCCCAACAGCTTGTCACGTAGAGTAGAGATGTTTTATCAGAACTTCCTGGATTAACAGCAGAGTCTGTTAGTGTTACAGTCACACCAAGGCTTTTCACAGACAGCTGGACAACAGTACGCTTTTACAGACTATCCTTGGAGTTAATGGACTTTTAGTGATGCACGTATAACCCAGTTTAACGTGGAGTGGCAGAGACTCATCAGATACTTCTTTAAAAATGTCTAAACCAGAGCAGCCATTTGAAGATGGGCTCTGGGGTTTTTCACCTTCCTCTGTAGCACAGGGCATGGCTCACCTACCGGTGAAGTCGCTGTATCTTAAAGCCCTTAAATCATGATTTAAGGAGGTAAATAACTCAGTCATAGGCTGGTGGCCTATTGCTGGAGTGGGTGGGTGGTTTTGAGGCCTGCATTGTGCGGGAGGTCAGACTAGATGATCGTACTTCTGACCTTATATGAGTCTGTCTATGTAAAAAGCTGAGAAATGCTTTACCGTGCTAAGCTCTGGGACTTGTTTTCTGGCTCAGAGAATCCTCATTCTACTTGAATCTATCATAGGACTTCAGACATAATTGCAGGCCCCCCTCGCTCAGATGAGTTAAAGTTGCATTACTTTTATAAGCACACCAGGTTTTTAGGATATTAGTGTGAAATCCAGGCTGATTTGGTGCACTCAGCGTTCGCGTTTGGCACTGTGCATCAGGATGTTCCCTTTCAGCTCAAGCACTGAAGCTCCATGAAATTGCCTGAGGTAGGGAGTGGATATTGCACAATGGGGGGCAATATTGGAGTCTTCTGTGACATCCCCACCATTTTTCTTTCTGGGTGAGCACTTTGCTTCTCTGATTCCCTCCTACACAAACTGATTACCCTTAACTGGACAAACTTATCTGAAAGTATGCAAGAATATTTGTAGCTAGACAGTTTTGTTAAAAATTACCCTAACTGATGTGTTTTTACATTTTATATGTAAACCTTGATGATAGTCCTCAATGTATAATTTATTTGGGTTTTTTATAAAGTGCACCTGCCTGATTCACGGCGATAGCCAATGTGTAAACTGTG
The DNA here is from genome assembly GCA_007922175.1 of Pelusios castaneus. Lineage (NCBI taxonomy): Eukaryota > Metazoa > Chordata > Testudines > Pelomedusidae > Pelusios > Pelusios castaneus. The sequence continues at coordinate 6,593,220 of ML685777.1, forward strand.
TTAGAGGCCCTGCACTGAGAACTGTGATTTGTAGTTCACTCAATCAGCTGTGAATTGTTTATATTGTAGTTTTCTCCTCAATATACCACGTCCGTACAAAATGGTCTCCCAGAGTTATCTTTTCTCCGAATGCCACTTCCACAGAATTGTAAGGCATCAAAAGTGACTTCAGCGGGGCAGGTTAGCCGAGAGTCAGTGTAGGAAATTGCTCGTTTGTGGTCACAACGAATCAGGCAGTCACACTCCTCTGCCTCAGTGGCTGATAGGGGAACCCATGCCATGCTGCCAGCTCCAATGATTGCTAATTCAATTCAGGGAAGATTCAAAGGCGATTATTTTCCATTTGCTCTCTCCCCCTTTACCAGCTGCATCCATTTAGGAACATGATAGGCACGGAGGAGCTTCTACTTACTTACCCCTTACTGGAAAAATATGAGAGCTGAGCAAGTCAAAACTCTTTTCCACATAAACTAAACAATAAAGACTGGGTTGAGAGAAAAGGAAGTGAAGAGCTCTAGGAAAAGCTATAAAATCTCCATGTCATCTAACTAGTGTGTTTTTCAAACCTACTTCTAATGTTTGTAACAAAGTCATCAAACAGATTGACTTAAAAAACTTTTATTGATGTAAAAAAGAGTAAATGCACTTTTTCATTCACAATAAAATGTCTATTTTGCAGCTCCCCCTCCCCCCCAGATGGTGATAAACACATCTTCTGTTGCTCAGGAGCAGCAACTAGTAAACAAAGGATCGGAATATTTTGTCCTAATGTAGATTTACCGTCTTACAAAGAGTTCAACCGACAAGGACAAATTTGGTCTTTTCCCTTAATTCGATAAATATGCTAAACTTGAAAAGAGTTGCACTTTTTGATATGTAACAATAGATTTTCAGTGCTGGAACCAGTGAATACAATGGCCTGGTTGTGCGCTTTCACATTCATTTTATGCTTACGAAACGGCTCGGGTCTCGGAAAAGTCTGGTTAGCCAGTGAATAGGCACTGGGCAGATGGCAGCAATGCCAGCTGCTCCCTTTGTTTGTGACCAGCTCTAGCGGAGAAATGAGTTCTTCAATCCCTGACCTGCCAACAAAGCTGCTAATGGTGGTGGAGAGCTACTCACTGACGACTCCACATAGCGCTGCAGCATCACTTTTGGTCATTACTAACTTCGGCCAGAGTTAAATTAGAGATGATTCCTGAATCCTTGCCAAGCTACTACAGAGCTAGGACGAGCCGCTGCAATGGATCACAGTGCGTTTTGTTCACGTCTGTTTCTCTCCATTTACAAATAAATGTTTTCATTAAAAGTCTTACTAAGTAGGGAGAAAAGAAGGGCTGAAACTATTCAGGGTAGTCTAGAAAACAGGAAGACAGCCATTAACTGCAGGAAATGTTACTAAGGCACTCAAAGGAGAGCTGCTCCAGCAATAGTGATGCAGTGCTGGGAACAAATACTGCTTACTGAGGGCTCAGTTCACCAAATAGTTAGTAGCAGGCTAGAAATACAAGCATTCATAGCAAAAAGGCCCTGAGATGCCCAGCAGAGGAAAGCTCCTTTCTGCAAGTGGTTGTGGAACACAAGGCTGATCTCTTTTGATTTTCAAAACCTCCCCTTCTAGCCTCAAATCACATTGTTTTTAAAGGGCTGAATGTGAGTCTGTCAGCCAGAGAATGAACAGTCTGCGGCATCCAGCTACAACCCTCTCCCACACTCCAATCAATCCCAGAGAAGCTAAGTCTCTGGTACAGACAGTCTCTCTGGATGACACCAAAACAGAGCCATCAGTAGCCAGGGAAAAGCATGCTTCTGATTTGAGATTACCCTGTCGTCACTGAGTCCACGTGTTAGTGAGCTGCGTTCAGTCAGACCTTCCGCTGTGACCAGTCACTTCACGCCTACCAAAATGGTAGCACATACGTACATTTCCAGTGAAGACTCAAGACTGTATTGTGGGTCTTGGCAGCCCCAGACACTCATGGAACGTCCACGATCTAATTCTAACCAATGACTGGAAGACCCCACACCAATCTCTCAAAAGAGGTAAGTTCCTTGTTTGTTTATAACGTATAAAAATACGTTTGTGATGGAGGCTAGAAACTCTCTGCAGAAAAGCATGAATTAGAGTGCTGAAAAGTAATGCAGGTGTAGTTAGAACAGGTTCCTTTTCCAGATGTAGGAACTAATGTACATGCCAGCTGCCTTCACAGCAGTCTGAAATAATGCCTGTGTAATGGTTACTCCACTTATGAACTGCCCCTCCCCCCACCCCAAACTAATATTTGGGTATGTATCTGGCATTAAGATAACTCTGCTACCTATTATTAAGTTAGCTTATTACTGAAGTCAAAAGATCAACCATTAGCTTAATTAACTCCACAGTTAATTTGTATGGAAATATCAACACACAGTTCAGTGGGCCATGCTGACAAAATAATAAAGACAGAAGTTTTGTGACAGTATTTTAACAAGTGATGCAACTGGTTAATGAAACTAGATGGAGGTGAATTGTTTTAAAAGATGCTGAAATATGGCATAATTAAGGCATAAACACTTTGGCCGTAGATCAGCACCTCATTCGTTTAGATTTATGCTACATTTGGATTTGGTAACAAGTTATATATCCAGGGTCATAAAAATACATTATTTAAACATCATGAGATTAAGAAAAATAGCCTGATCCTGAAAGGTACTGACTCCCCTGAAAAGTGCTGAAGACCCCTCGACCTCATTGACTTCAGAGCAATTGAGGATTCTCCAAACTCTTCAGGATCAGGCCACGAGACAGCAGCATCCAGCAAAGAATTCTTGCAAAAGCTTGTGTACGTAAGTAAATTCAGTACTTTCACCTTTCAGCTTTTCCCAGAATTTGGAGAAGAGCCACCAACAAGCTCCAGGGAGATGCACTTTTCTTTTTGCACTCACTGTAGAAGAAAAATGTGTGAGATGCAGTTTGCTATTTTAAGGCATGTGAAAACAGTTTTAAAAAATGACCGGGTTGAAGGATTACAGCAGAAGTTAGAAAGGAAGTGGCATTTCCCCTTGACTCCAATCTCAATTTTTGAGCTGTCAATGTGTACAGTTTTGCAGTCAGTTTTGTTCAACCACTTTCAGCTCATTTAAAAGCTTTTTCTATTTCCAGTAAGAAAATGTCCAGTCCTGAGACCTATCCTGTAACACATCTTCTCCGTGACCATATATGTGCCCTACAGCAGGGTGATCAGTACAGCCCGCGCACGGCATTACTGGGGGTTAAGTACCACCAAGGCCTAACAATCTAACTCCTTTGGTGTTGCCATCAGCCCCTCTGTTAAAGCAACTCAAGATTTCATTTGCTGATGTGAGAGCTGGGCTATTTTTGTTTCCAAAGCCCCAAATCCTTTCCTGGATCTGTTCAGAACTCGTTCGTGTATAGAGCATAGTACTGCTGCCCACAATTAACCAGTATGAAGGACCTGGTAGGTTTGTCTCACTTAGGATAAACTGATGGTGAGAGTCAGGGATGTTCTTTGGTGCAATCTTGTCTCATTACAGACTGAACACAAACTCCTGTTCCCCTGCATGCAGTAGAAATAGACAGTTTATTAACAATTTCCAAGCTTCCCTCTCCACTGATCTCTGTCTCTTCTCCCTTTTTGGGCCATCCTCGCAACTGCTGCTCTTGCACGTCCTTCGCTTTCTTTTGGAACATCCGCAGGTTCCCAGAGTAACTTCTAGCCTCTGTTTGCAAGAAGTCCCAGGGAAATCTTCAGACTTGCTCATACTTTGCAATATGGCCCAGTGCCTTGCACACTGTTCTTGCATTTCCTCCTGCTATCGCTACATAAAGACTGCACTTGCTGCTTCTGTTCTGCCTGAGTAGCGTGCTCTGCACATGCATGGGCTTTAGCCTGGTCTGTGATTGTGTATGGAACACACACCTGCTGGTGAGAGCCATCTTCCAGCAGAACGTGGCGTTCACAATCTTCTCCCTTGCTTCCCGTCTGACTAGTGTACATGCCACCTGCAGTCTGGCCTCTATATGAATCAAATGTATTGTGGATTTGGCCTTTTTAAATGCATAATTTTAAACACACTTTGGATATAGTACCATAATCTTAATTTATCAAAAGGACCAACCTCTGTCCTCGTTTACACTATGTTGATTTTGATGGAGTGGCATGAGTGTAAATCAAGGCAGAACTGGTCCATTTTACTCTGCAACTAGCCCTTGTAAGGCCTAAAAGGACCCATGAGAGGACCTTTCTAGCCTAAATGGTTCCATAATCTGTACAAAATATTGGCCACCAGTTTAAGAAAGGATTTAGAAAGTGACCCGAAGACAAGGTAACAAACAGAGAAGGGTGCAATTGGACTCTACATGTTCTTCGTACGGAGGAGGTTGCATGGAGATCTGCAATTTTGTTTGACAAGAGGCTCCCACGACAATCTGGGTCAGAATCTGTCCACAGTACGTAACCAGGGGCATGAACAGAGACTGGATAAAGAGCAGTTCAGGTCAGATATTCGGAAGACTATTTTTCACCCAGAATGTGCTGTAGGCCACTGGATATAATACTTCCTGGTTATTTCTTCTGAGAAGCCAGTGGGAGTGGCTGTCTTCTCCCACCTAATGTGTGGGTCGTTTAAATGCTGTTCAGCTCCATTTGCCAGAGTGAGATTTCACAAAGACTGGACAGGGGCTTGCCCCCAATCAGGAGCAGCACATCAGGATGGGTGGTAACGGCTGTGCTCATAGGTTTCACGTGCTGACAATCAGTTCCTCCCCTTGTTTTGGTAACTTCAGCAGCAGCGGGAGCTTGTCGTTCGGAAGAGATGAGATGGGTGAGATGCTTGTTCTTGGGCGATACACTCTGTGTTTTGTCTGCACACAGTTCTGTCTCTGAAGGGGTTTGGAATGAGCAAAAGCCCAATGGCTCCAGAGGTTGGCTAAAGGTTTTCATTTCTATCTCGTGCCCACTGTCATTGCTGAAGGCTTGATGTACAGGCTGTTGGCAAAGGCAGCCATGAAAATGGGCACACCGCTTCGAGGCTGCCAACAGCTTTCGAGGATCTTTCACCTTTGGACACCAGTGACTGATAGGGGATGCACTAGAAGAACCTGGGGTCACTTGGAAACCAACACCAATTCCTAGGATGCAGTGATGCTTTTTAGAAGAAAGATTCACCTCTGTCATACTTGCCAGTTTTTCCCACATCTGGGAACTGAAATGGTACTTCCACAGGCTGTTGTTAGGCCTGGAGTTTGAAATCCCTCCACCAAAAGTAAGCATGGAGTCTTGAAAGATAACAGAAGTGTGTCCCACCACTTTTGGAGGTCCGTGGCTAAAGAGAAGGACAGGAAACACTTAGTTCTTACAAGAAAAACGAGATTAATATTTACGTTTCTGTTGGAAAAGAAAATGATTGTAACACTTGGGCATCAAAACTTTGTCCAGCTAAGAGCTGCCTTGGTAACTGGCTGAAAGTTACCTTCCTGACATAAAATGCAGCAGACCGCAGCCCCTTTCTCTTTAATATGGAAGGGTAATCCCCAAAAACCAGAGATCCCAGGATGCAATGCTCCCTCTCAATCTGGACAGATTTTACTTGGATTAAAATAGGCAAAATAGTCTCTGAAGCCTACCGCTTTCTATTAAACATAAGGGCAGCCAGAAAATACACCTTTGCCATCCTTACTCTGTTCCCTCCCTCTCAAACTCTCAGACAAGGAACTGTGAAACCTGATCCAAGGCAGTGATCTTAAACCCCTAAGACATCATAGAAATTGCAAAGATCTTCTTTTGTGTTACAGGGATGAACAGTTGTGCCTGGTGTTCTATTCCTTTGTCCTCTGTCTAATTTTCAAAGATTCAAATACTTCCACTGCTTCAAACTCATTTGTCTGGGTACAGAGCCCTAGGGTGGGACTAACTCTTCTGTGACTAAATTATTTAGTATGACAGTGAATGAGTTTTACCTTGTTCTGATAGTGGACCATGTGCACCTTACAAAGTCCCACTTCCATAAGTCCCTTTGTTCACTCAGCCCCATCAGTCCTCCGAACAGGTACATGCCGGTGCTGTAAACCACAGCTGAGTGACCATGCCGACGTCCTGGACCAGTATCACAAGACAGAGGCGAAACCTGTGACCATTCCCCCGTATCTGAAAGCGAAAGGTACGACTCCAGAGATTGGTAATTGAGAACCACCATATTTAAAGAACAAAATAACAACTAGCTATGATGATAATTTTAGGGAATGGAGAGGAAATAAAACTAATTTGGCATGATACACTACGGCAATACACGAAATCTAAGGTATGATGGTAAAAAAACCCTAAACCTAGTTTGAAGTGTAACGTTAATGGAAGTATCAGATCAGTATCCCTGGTGTCATTTATTTATAGAGCAGGTACTGCAGGCTTCCTAATGGTAGCCTGCTCATCTGCTTGAGCTCTCACCTGGAAAAGACTGCTTTACAGGGACAAGACAAGAGGGCATATCAGTCGCCATGCATCCTTGTTGATTAATGCCTCTGCCGACACTGGCTTGGAGGGACCAAGGATGACAGAGATACACCAATTTCAAAGAGGCCATGGAACAGCCTTCAGATGACAGAAAAGCAAGTAGGATCCATACAGGAATTCAGCTGTTACAGTAGGTGTTTATGGGGCTGTAGATAACGCCTTCAAAGGATGACTTCAGTTCTACGAAGCAGGCCTTGCCCTGAGTAACAAGCCATGGGTGTGGATGTACCACTACAGCCCCTAATGCTGACATGGAAAGTCACCGGTACAATGCACTGCTTGAAATACAGATAAGATTCACCTATGCAACTTAGAGTAAGTTACCCAGTCTCCGCTGAGGTCTGAATGAGTCTGGTTACAGTGGTGGCTGACCACTGATGGGTGGAATCAGAGAAGATTTCCAGTGTAGCTGAGACTTATGGTTTTTAGTAGATTTCAGCAAGGCGTTTGATACAGTTCCACACAGGGAGTTATTACTTAAATTACAGAAGATGGGGATTAATATGAATATAGTAAGGTGGATAAGGAACTAGTTAAAAGGGAAACTACAGCAGGTCAAGCTGGAGGGAGGTTACCAGTGGAGTCCCTCAGGGATCTGTCTTGGGACTGATCTTGTTCAACCTTTTTGTTACTGACCTTGGCACAAAAAGCGGGAATGTGCTAATAAAGTTTGCGGATGACACCAAGTTGGGAGGTGTTGCCAATACAGAGAAGGATCGGGATACCATACAGAAAGATCTGGATGACCTTGTAAACTGGGGTATCAGGAATAGGATGAAATTTAATAATGGGAAGTGCAAGCATTTTTCCTATAAGTTGGGGCTGCATCAGTTGGAACGAACTGAGGAGGAGAAGGATCTGGGAGTAATGGTTGATCATAGGATGACTATGAGCTGCCAATGTGATGTGGCTGTGAAGAAAGCTAATGCGGTTCCAGGATGCATCAGGAGAGAGATTTCAAGTAGAGACAGGGAGGTGTTAGTGCCGCTGTACAAGGCACTGGTGCCATCTGGAATATTGCGTGTAGTTCTGGTCCCCCATGTTTAAAAAGGATGAATTCAAATTGGAACAGGTGCAGAGAAGGGCTACAAGGATGATCTGTGGAGTGGAAAACCTGCCTTATGAGTGGAGACTCAAGAAGCTTGGCTTGTTTAGCTTAACCAAAAGAAGGCTGAGGGGGGATATGATACCTCTCTATAAATACATCAGAGGGATTAACATCAGGGAGGGAGAGGAATTATTTGAGTACAGCACCAACGTAGACACCAGAACAAATGGTTATAAACTGTCCATCAAGAAATTTAGGCTTGAAATTAGACGCAGGTTTCTAACCATTAGAGGAGTAAAGTTCTGGAATAGCCTTCCACGCGGAGTTGTGGGGGCAAAAACCATAACTGCTTTCAAAACTGAGCTTAATAAATTTATGGAGGGGATGGTATGATTACCCTATTTTGGAAATTGACTGATATTGGGCTACGTGTGGTGGATATACAAGTGGCCTAAGAGGGGAGAGTACATGGGGTGGGTTCTGAGTTATTACAGAGAATTGTTTCTTGGGTAACAGGCTGTTGAGATTTGCCCACGTGCTCAGGGTTTAACTGATCGCCATATTTGGGGTTGGGAAGCAATTTTCCCCCAGGGCTGATTGGCCTGGGCTCTGGGGGTTTTTCACCTTCCTCTGTAGCACAGGGCATGGTTCACCTACCGGTGAATTCTCTGTATCTTAAAGTCCTTAAATCATGATTTAAGGAGGTAAATAACTCAGACATAGGTTGGTGGCCTATTGCTGGAGTGGGTGGGTGGGTGAGGTCTTGAGGCCTGCATTTTGCAGGAGGTCAGGCTAGATGATCATACTGGTCCCTTCTGACCTTAAAGTCTATGAGTCTATAATCCTGTTTTGAAAACTTGAAAAATGACAGTAGAAAGCAACAGCTATCAGCTGATCTCTGTACATGGACTCTCTGAAACTGTGTGGGGGAATGCAGCCCAAATGACTAGTGCAGAACAGGAAGACTCCTCCAGAACACCATTGCCCTACTAGCATGAATTCCAGCCTAAATGGGTTTGTCTGCAATCAGAATGTGAGAAAAAAAACCTTTTTTAAATGAAATATGAAATTTTGCCCACCATAGCAAAACCTGAGGATTTACACGGGTTTCTTATACCATCCCTCCTGATAAGGGGTTTCTTATGCGGTCAATCCACATCCCCCTGAAGTCACTCCATTAACTTCACTGGGCATTGTCTCAGACCCTAACAGAAGCTTTAACTTACCCAAATGTAAAGCCCAAAACTCTTGTGTAATTCCTTTGATGTCAAAGTATCCCCCATAGATATACATGCTGGAATTGTACACTACTGCACTGTGGCCCTTTCTGTTAGCCGGAGCAATGCTCTGAAAACATTTTAATAATGAAATAAAAATCACTAACAGTTAGACATCCTGGATTTATATAGGTTTATGTCAATCTGATCACTTTGTGCACACACCCCTCCCCCCCCATTAATAAAATAGTGATATCTTGGTGAAACCGTAGCAATGTTTTAGGTCAGTGGTTCCCAAGCAGTGGCTCACAGCTCCCTTCCTGCTGGCTGCAGAAGGGACTACCTAAGGGCCCAGGTGAAGCGTGTTTCGGCACAGCAACAAGACTGATGTAGGTCCTTGCTGCAGCCAAGGGGACAGGAGATCAACACTCCTCTCCCTCTAACGTGTAGCAGGGAACATGGCAAAGTGCACCACATAGGTCCACAGGTGCTAGAGTCAGAGGGAGGGAAGCACTGATCTTCCAAACCCTAGTTGCAGAAGGGAGCCACTGTCTTGGGACTCAGGTGGAGAGCGCAGAGCTAGAGGATGCATGCATGCAGTTTCTCTGCTGCAGGGGGAAGAGCAGTGAGGAGCTGGTCTTCTTGCTGAACTCCTTCCATCTGGCTGAGGTGAGAGGTAGGGGACCTGCTAGCAGAGACTGATGGCCCTTCAGATTGTAAAAATGATACCAGTGGTCCTCAAGCCAAAAAGATTGGGAACCACTGTTTAGGTGATTTCATGTTCTCAGTTTTACTTTATCACAGAATTTTATGAAATATGATTTTTTTGCACTGAAGTATGAAATTTCAAAACTTCAGAGGGGCTGATGTGAAAACTGAACCCCAGCCCAAACAAAAAGTCAATGTTTACATTTTGAGGTCTTCATTCAGAAACAGAAGGGGATTTGTGTTTGTGTAGACTGGTTCACATTCATTTATTCTCTAATTTAGAGTAAAGAAATGAAAATTTTGCCAGTTTTGTGAAAACTGAACACTTGAAACTTTGAGGTTTATGAATACCAATGTCAATAGTTTTAAACAGCTCTTTGTATTGGCCCTCTTGATTGAGTGTTTTAAAAGAACAGTAGAGGTAATAACACTGAGCATTTACATCTTAGGATCAAAGTGTATTGGAAAGGTAGGTAGGTATCCGTTTTTCAGAAGGGAGAAGCCTCAGCTATGGAAACTGGAGGGAAATAAGCAGTGTGCTTTACAGCAACATGTCCCTGAGGAGTCTAGGCTGGAACTGTTTGGGGGAACGTATTTTAAAGCAGTCTGATTAATCAACATGCATTTCATTCACACATTCCTATTTCTTGGCTCCTTACCTCGCTCTCTGCTGCTGTGTGCCAGCCCTCAGTCCATCTGGCTGAATCTAAAGGAATTGTTTTAACAAAAGTGTTGTTTATATCTAAGAACACAAGAGAATGTTGTTCGTTTTAAAAGAATGGAATAGCAATTTTAAAAGTGTTGTCCTGGTGTATCTACTATATGGCAAGGATGAAGAAACCTGTCTAACATGAACATAGTTGTACTGTGTGCTACCAAAGGGCATGTTTTAATGGCCTGTATCTAACTTGTCTTTTCAGATGCAGACTCTAAGCTAAGAAAATATTGTACTGTATTAGACTTCCTACACAAAAGTTTATATATATAGACACATACACATATACCTCACTACAGGCTGTTCTGTATGTCCTAGCTACATAAACATTAAATCAGTGATAAAAAAAACTTAATACATTTATTAAAAAAACTTAATAAAAATTTGGATTTGCAGGACAGTCAAGAAAAAATTTAAGAAATTGTTTTCCTTTTTCCTTCATCTCAAGTACTTTTTTACTTTTAGATCTTTTAGTGCCAACCTTTCTATGTATTTCTTTCTCAAAAAGTCCAAAATGTTACTATTTTCCTCCCATAATAGATGAAAAAACTAGCGACAAATCCCCTCATATATAAGCCTGCTATTTCATTGCTAAAGAACCTTTTTAAGATCAACTTATAAACCTCTAAATGTAAGGGGTCTAATGAAAATACTGAAAACCATCAATACAGAAACGTCGCTATTACCTGTTCCTGGGTGAAAAGGAAAATTGTTTCTTTGGCAGTTTAATAGTCTATTTTTTAGGGGAAAATGCTACCTATTGTTCTGCATTCACAACTCCCAAATGAAGCCAAAGCGAAATGTGAGTGCGTGTACCAGTGGCGTTGCTGGTGCTGGGCACATGGGGCATGTGCCCCGAATTTGACAGGGATCCAGGGCCTGGCTGCTGCCAAACCCGATGCGGCTGCCACAAAAGCTTCAAGGTCCAGCCACCGTCAGCCCGGTGTGGCCCCCACTGGGGCCGGAGCTTTGGAGCAGGCCACCGCTAGGGCTGGGGCTGGACTGCAGGCTGGCAGCAGCAGAAGCCCAATCTGGCCCTGGCCGGGGACCCAGGGGATAGGTCGGGGCCCCCAGACGGATCGAGCCCGAACCTCTTTTGGGGGTAGTGACGCCCCTGGCGTGTACATCAGAGGACACAGGTGGGCCATTACTATTTATTACCATGTATAGAATTAGTTTATTTGAGCAAGCCTGCTTTGCTGTCTCTTGGAAGAGACTGGTTAGCTTGTTCCATACCAGTATCATACATCCAGAGGGGGGTCTTCACCTTTGTAAAAGCAGAATCCACCATCCCACCAAAAATATAGAGGGTGTCCTGCAAAACACGATGTTCATGTATCATGCAAAGGCAGCCAAGTGCAGTACAAAAATCCAAAAGGACAACAAAACCCCCATCATGAAATAAAGAATCCAAAAATGCACACCCTATCCTAACCAGTCCCCAAACTTGTGTCTAAACAATTTTTGTCTATTTGAGTGATATATAAGGACAGTTAAAAATCATCTGGTGATTCTTATTTATTTAGTGCCTTTATCAAACATTTTACAAACCACAGAAAGAAATCACCACTGAAATGCAGTCATGTACAGGGGAGAAGAGGAGGTGGCAACTGCTTCACAGGGCACAGGAACACACCTCCACAGTTTGCCACAGCACCAAAGAAAAACATCTATTAGGAGATGGACTAATGTAAACTCACATGATAAGCCACCATTGAATGTTCTTCTAGTTCTTCTGGGCCATCTTCTGAACAATCTAGCATTTCCCATTCGTTGCTCGCTTGGAAACAAAAGGAGAGCTCAAATGGATACACAAACCCATGTGGAAGCTAGGAGTAGGGTGAAAATGAGATGCTTTGAAGGAGGCATCTTTGATTCTGGCTGCACGTCCAAGGTGAGCCACGACTGACACTAGGGTCAAATACAGGTTTCCCCTTGACTGTGGGAAGGTGAAAAATGTGAAGAACTTTAATTAGATTGTCATTCTCCATTTGCTTCTATTGCTATGGAAGGTTGGATTACTTCCTCCCAAAAACAGATTTGTACTTTAAGTATCGTACACCAAAGTCTTGGTACCTCTCAAGCATCAACATAGTACTGGGATTCATACTAGATTGCTGCTAACTGGGCCACAATAGGGAGCATAAAATAAGGGCTGTTAAATGTATTTCACAAAAGAAGTGTTTACTTTCTTTGTGACAAAAGTTGTATATTTGATAATACAGCCTTATAATAATATTGTATATTAATGTTTTCCCTGACTGATACCTACCATTCATTCGTGTATTTGTTTGTGTACTAAAATGTTGCAGTAATTAATCTTTATTTTTAATATATAACTTCAATCAGTATTTTAAGGAGTGCATTATGTTTGGCTTAAAATAACTAAGGGAAAACAATCCCATGCTTTGGATTGTACTGACAGCAGGAACATGTGCACATCACTCCACAGCTAGCTGGGCTCATGAGGTATTCACCTATATCACAACCATTCAGTGCTGGCAGGTTGCAAGAGTCAGAATACCGACTTCGGTGGCTCAACATGGCAAATCCTACAGCCTTAGTGCAAGCGTTCCCAAACTATGGTATGTGAAGTTAATGTTCCATCTATTCACTTTACAATGTTTTAAGAAGGTGGCCTGTGAACCATTGAAGTTTGGGAGCTGATGGCCTACAGCAGTGGTTCCCAAACTGCAGTCCATGGACCACTGGAGGTTTGCGAGGGTACTGCAGGTGGTCCGTGAGGGGAAAATAATGTAATAATATAATCCCGTGTACCTCTTAAGTATCATATTTTATGTCACATGGTTATTTGCAATGTAATTTGCTTCACAATCATACTTGTGTACTACAACATTCTCTTGATGTCTATAAATCATCATCTGCCTTCTCATTAGGTATTATCTTTTTCCCACTGGTAAGCCTACTGCAGGTAAAAGTATTGTGATGAATACAACATGTTTGCGAGTGAGCATAATAAATTATTAGAGAGAGCTGCATTTTTAATACCCCTTGATATATGTTTAACTCCTGTCAGTCATAGGCTATGTTAAAAATGCTTTTAACAGCTTGCTTACGTGGTGGTCTGCATAAAGAAAAGGTTGTGAACTGCTGGCCCAGAGACTTTTTAGGCTATGGAGTGATTCTGGTTTCACAATGATTCATGTGACTCTGCATCCAGATGTACAATAGAGGGAGAAGCTTACCTATATTGTATCGCCAGAAGTCACTGAGGCTGCTATTGCACCGACCCCCATAGAGGTAAACAAACCCTCTGCAGATACTGCAGGCATGTTTGAACCGATCGCATGGAGAAGGCTTGCTCTGTGGTACAGGTTTCCATAGGCATGTTGCAGTTTTCCTTTTCATCCTTACATCTGGGCTCTTGCCAAATCCATTGTCAGCTGTAAAGGGTGACCATTCCAGCGAGATCCCCCTAAATGCCTAGAACCCAATTTCCTCTTGGTACGGTCTGCAAATGAGAGTGAGGAGAAAATTTTAAGAGTTAGAACTTTGATGTAGGCCTAAACTACACTATGTTCCTGTTTTCTTCCTGTCCCACCAAACTTAGCATCATTTTAAAATTATATCAGTCAGTAAACTGGATAGTAATACACTGATTATATTTGGACTTCAGTAAAGCACTTGTACATTGACTCATTTTAAATTCAAATAGGTTAGGAAGGAAAACTTCTGTGGCTTGAAAAGTGGTTGAAGAACTGCAAATAAAGGGAAGAGAAAGTGCGGCGAGTGGGAAAGGTGTACAGAAATAAAACCACAGGGACTGACGGTAGGACTGTTTTTCGTCCTCTTGTAATCAGTGTCTGATACAAAGTTGAGAGAACACAATATCGAGATGAAAATAGGGTACAAGACGTAACCAAGAGTGAATTTAGACTGCCACCACCAGACATATGGAGTCAGGGTAATCCTGAAGAAAACTAAATTATATTTTAACTTAATCTGCCACAAAATGTCACTGTATTCTGTGCAAAGAGCGCAGCAGCAAGACCATTCATCTACATTCTTTTTTGAGGTCTAACCCAGGCGTCAGCAGCCCAAAAGATAAGTGCAGCCACTTAAAAAAATTTCTTCACTAACCAAGTATTTTGAGAGCCAAAATGGGTGTAGTCTTCTGGTGGGGGGTGAGGGGAGCTGGGCCAGGGTGCCTGCTGCAGAGCCCTCTAGAGCAAGATCCTCCAGTGGTGGGAGGCTGGGGGAGCAGAGCCTGGAGCCGCAAGGGGGCAGCCAAAGAAATGCATGCAGCCCTGGAGCTGCAGGTTGCAGACCCCTGCTCTGACCCTTACAAATTGGGCTGTGACTAATGCTTAGAGGCTGCTTATTCTGTGGTAGCACAGATCATTTCAATAGTGACAGTCATTTAGTTTTTAAAAAATACTGTTCTGAAACTGATTGTTCCTTTTTCAGCTGGAAACTTGGTGGTGACCAAAGCTCAGAACAAAAAGAATTAAGAAAGAGGATAAAGTTGGAAAGTAACCTACAAAGCATATTTGAAAGTATCAGGACTTGTCTTCACTGATGGCGGCAAATCCACTGCCGTCAGATCCATCTCCTTAATCAACTCATTGGGTCTGTGAAGACCTGCTCAGCTGATCAGGAAGTGGATGCTAGAAGATCACCCCCACAGAAAAAGTAACCCTGAGTCGGAGGGAGTTTCCCTCCGACTTAGGCTACTGAAGACAGCACGGTATGTAGGTGGTAGGCAATCAGAGGGAGATACACAAGATATTTTAAGTACTTTGTGTCTCTCCCTACGATTGCTGCTGAAATTGTGCAGCAGTATAGACCAGCCCTCAGTCAAATAGTCATAGGTGTGCATTTACACTAAACAGCAAGTGCTCTAAGAACCACCAGACTTCCTCCAGGACTAGATGAAATTATGACCAGAGCATTTACTTGGAATACAAAAATTCCAAAGGACAAAAGAGGTTATGTAATCACCCTCTCTAATGACTAAGGATCTGGAAAAAAAGCTCACTGAATGGGTTTGAAACCCTTTCTTTGACAAGACAAACATGCCACGCCGAAAATAAAAAAACACTCACATGCAAAAGTCTGCCCTTACCTTTATATTTAACCTAAGTGGAAAGTAAAGGACTATGGAAGAGGCAAATTGTCACTAGGAAAAGTCTTTGGGAAGAATAAGTCAGTGCTTAATAAGATACTAGCTCTTCCAATGTGAGTTTTATTATTGTTCTAATATTGGACAGCCATGAAAAGGTGGTCACAACTACTTGTCTTCCTCAGTGCTAGAAAACTAGAATGGTCTAGTTTAAGGACAAAGAAAAGGAATAAAAAGCTAATTCTGAAAAGTTTTATCCTCTTGATCTCAGGAAATGCTGCTGGTAAATATGCTCTAGAGCAAAAATGGTTTGTGTAGAGTAGACCACTCGCCGCTGGCTGACTCTTATCAATGGAGGAAAAAGGTCTGACTATCACTCTCCAAGGCAAAGCATGTTGGGAAAGGGGAAGAGTCAAGGGCTCTTAAAATACAGATTCCTCTCATTGTTTAGTTTTATGGAGATGTCTGCTTGGTTGGGAGGCAGCAGAATCTATAGGAAAAGGAAGCATAGATCTGGCAAAGCTCATTTATTTGGATAATTTTTGGACTTTTAACATGGATATTCTTGGATTTATCACTTCACACTTTAAGGAACTGAATGTTGTGATGCAATAAATAACTTGGGTTTAAAAAAATGCCTCTGTTGGTTCTCTTTTATACCTCTGCTTCTGTGGAGATAGGTATCCTGTTACTAATTTGTAAATAGGAAAATGCTAGTAAGATTGTAGGGGATTAGGGATGGAAGGGACCTCAGGTCATCTAGTCTAACCCCCTGCTCAAAGCAGGACCAACTCCAAGTAAATTATTCCAGCCAGGTATTTGTCAAGCCAGGCTGTAAAAATCTCTAAGGATGGAGATTCCACCAGTTCCTGACCTGAGATGACCCATTCCAGTGCTACACCAATGTACAGTAGAATACTTATCTCCTGTTGACCCACCACAGCAATGTAGACCAGGCTTTAGTCACAGTAATGATAAAGTTGGCAATGCATTTATTCAAATTACCTCACATTTCTTTACATTTTACATTTTTTTCTATCCTAACTTTAGGATGAACCATCTCTCAAAGTGAAATGAGGCTTGTTGAGGATCTGTTCCAAAAAAATACACCGCACCATGGAAGTAAGGTATCATCTCTGACTATCAGGCTTATGTTCAACTATTATCATACATGGACATGAAGTTCCATCCATTTAGGTGAAGCAAAACTGGCCCCCAACTAGGTGCCAGCAGCTTTGTTTGGTCACCAGAGGGCGCTCTTCCACTGCATTTCTGCAGCAGAGTTAGGAGCCAGGTTACAAACCCCAATCACCGTGGCGACCTGGCACCTGGGTTCTGTTGAGCCCTAAGGTGAGGTCACAGGGCGTGCATCTACACTTACAAATTAAGTCAATTTAAGGAGGTTTAAGTCGACTTAAACTACTCCGCGTCCACACTGTGCTTTCCTTAAGTCGACTTAAGGAAAAGTTAAGTCGATTTAATAACACCTCGTTTTGGGTCTATTTAACGCTTAAGCCAGTGTGGACAGGGATTAGCGCCTAAATCCACTTTATTAAGTCGACTTAATAAGGTCGACTTAGCTTTTCTAGTGTAGACGTAGCCAAGGACAATTAAAGTAAAGAGCAATGCAATGTTATACACAATTCTGTTTAATTAGAAAACACTTTCCAGACATCTAATTTGATCACTGGAGAGGGTTAATTAAGCTTGCTCTGGGCCAAAATGGCACTTTGAAAGCACAGTGATCACTGCCTTAGATTTGAAAGAGCCAGTTCTTAAATTCTAAGGTCAGAAGGGACCAAAATGATCTAGTGTCTGATCACTGAACCTCACCCACCCCCTCGTGCAATAAACCTCTAACCTATGATTGAATTAGAAGGGTAAATCACAAGGCCAGTTGCTTGGTTGGTCAGCTTCCTTGGTTTGCTGAAAAAAATCTGAACAGTCCTTGTGACTTACCCTTCTCGGACCTTGTGATTTACCCTTTTCTGCATACCCTTCCATACTGTAGTTTCTATTTTATACATCTGATTAAGTGGGATTTTACCCACAAAAGCTCATGTGATAAATATGTTAGTCTTTAGAAGTGCCACAAGACTCCTTGTTTGTTTTGCTACATTTCTGAAATTAATGGCTGTAGTGGAAACATTGCTGTGCAATGGTTATTGTCCCTAGCATTAAATATTGATCTCAGCTTTACCTTTGTAAATATTTACCTTTCATAAATAAATCTGGATAATGAGTCCTGCGGAGCTAAATATTGGCTATTATTTGAAATAAAAAACTATGTAAGTTGCTTCTGATAGTCTCACCTGTCTAAATAGCAGAAAATTGTCATTTTGTTTGATTTGAATAATCTTCCTGTTAGCAATAGTTACACACAGAATGTACATGCAGGTCTACATAAAATCACCTCTCCTAAAAAAAAATGCCACTTTTTGCACAAATGCAAAATAAATTCAGAATCTTTTCAAATTACTGTCTCCAAAGCAACAGTAAAGAACAGAAAATGGCTACTGCTATTAGAGCCCCTTTGCCAATTCATTCTTAAAATATTGACCACATAATTTAACTGCAAGTTAGACAACATGGGATGTTAAGAAAAAGATATCTTTTATCTAAAAAGCTATAATAAAGTGTTTACCACAACACAGAATACAGTTGAGAATTAATGGTGCCCCATTGGTATTTCATAATAGAAAAATTAAAAAACAATTTCAGGAAATACAGGAAAATATAGAAATAATTTCTGGAAATGTGTATTATATGATCATTAAATAGCTATTTGTATATTTACTAGAACATGATTTCTCAAGCAGATGAGAAGCTCAGGTTTCCTGTAATAAAGTATTAATTGAACTATGCAACCTGATTTCCCAGCACCAGTCTTTTGATTCATTTTCCTCTATTGTTAATACGCTGCTTTGAAAAGTTTCAGATTTTAAAAAAATAAAAAATCTTAGAACTGAAGCAATTCCTCATCCTAGCATGTATGTTTCATGTGCACAGAAACAATGAAAATTTCTGCTAAAATTTTTTCTACTTATTTTTTTAAGTAATATTCAAAATCTTATGCACTCAATCATGCAGCTTTTCCACCCAGAACTTGTATTGCTAATGGTACTGGGTTTTTTTTTTTTTTAACTCCTGGGGAAATTCTGCACACGTGTAGAATTCATGTCCCCCACTTTTTTTTTTTTTTTTTTTTTTTTTTTTTAAATCTGAAGAAAATACATTCTGCTGGAAAGGCACGGCAATTACACATTTTGCCCACTTGGGGCTGCTGTGATACCAGACCAGAGGGCAGTTACCTCAGCCAACTATGGAGAAGGAGGAGGAAAGGCTGTTTTCCTCACAGTACCCTGCTCATGGGGCCAAGTAAAGGAGGCCTGGTGTTCGGGGGGCGGAGAGAGAAACCAAGGCATACAGAGCTGTAGGGGGATCAAAGACGGGTTCAGAAAGACTAGTGGGGGGGAGAAAGAGGGTGCATACTGAGTGGGGGTGTGAGGACGTATGGAGATGTGGGAGAGGGGTTCAGGGACACATGGAGCTAGGGCGTGGCTGAATGGGGGTGCAGGGACACATGGGGACAGGGGCATATATGCTTCACTGAATGGAACAGGCTAGGGGTCAGCCAGGGTCTTCATGGGGGATTTTTCCCAACTCCATAACAATCCCTCCCCCCAAAACACTTTCCCCTACTTCTCACAACCACACCCAACAACCCTCCAGGTTCACTCTTAAGCTCCTTGCCAGCAGTTACTTCCTTCTACCTCAGGTGTTTGTACTGCCTCTGAGGGATGTGGGAAATGTTCTGTATTGTAGTTTAAATGAATTACTCAAAGTTCTGTATTAATATGACTAGTAAGGAATCTCTTTGTCAGAAAAGATTCAAGAAATTTTTTTTGATCTATATTGTTGGAGACGCTGATGGGTATTTTGAAATAAAATAATTGAAAGTGGCTGATTATATTATTTTGACAAATAAAATATGCATCACGCACAAATTCAACACTTCAGTCACGCTTGATCAAAGGTAGAAAGGCTAATGGGTGGGGGTTCTTTTTCTTCCTTTTTTTTTAATAACCAGAAATACTTCCTTTAGAAAGTTACTCTGTTCTCAAATCTTATTCAGAATCAAGTTGTTGTCTCCACCCATAAACATGCCTGAAGTTCACTTTATTTTGTGATTTCACTACATTACCAGAATCCATAAATGTAAGTTGTCATTATTGTCATGTTCTCTTGAAGAAGCTTTGCAAGTCTTTGGAATAACACCACCCTGTCAAGTTTATGCCACTGCAAGACCAAAATGCTAATTAAAAGGTAATTAAGGAACCTTTAAAGAAATGGGAATCCAGACATGGAAATTCCCTACAGCTATTTGTGGAAAGTTTCTTACGAACATACCTGTTACAACACTTCTCTCAAAGAACTCAATATTAGGGTAGTGATTCCCAAACTGGGGGGCATGAAGAAAATCCAAGGGGGGCACAAGGCTGTGAAATTTTCATAGTGAAAAATTTTTGCATCAAGAAAACCTAGTTGTGGTTATTTTTAATTGTACAATTACAAATTGAACTTTTGTTAAAAGGGAGTTGGAGGATGGTAAAGGAGAGGTGGGAAGGTATGAGGGTTTGTCAAAAAGCAGAAAGGAAGTGTCATGCCAAAAAGTTGGGGAGCCTCTGTATTAGAATGCACACACAACAAGCAAAAAAAAGTTGTCAAAATTAAGGTGGCACCACATGTGCCACTTCATGCAGAACATGAACAAGGAAAAGTTTGCTCACTTTTGGAGAACGTTAGCATAAAGTTACGTGTTGATAGAATGGGTAATTTAGCTATGTTCTAAATATGGTGGGAAAGACAAAGATTTGCAATCTTATTGCTTCAAGACTAATGGTATCCCACTGTGAAGTCAAGAAGAGACTCCCTCTTGCACAATTAGGTGCGTTCTCAGGTTTCTACACCTTCCTTTGAAGTATCTGGCATTTCCCACTGTTAGAGGCTTGAAGGTGAGTTTTAAGCAGGAATTTGAAAGCGGGGAAGAGAGACACTTGATTATGAAGTCAAGGAACAGATACCAGATGGCAGATTCTGAAGCCCTCAAATAATTATAATGTACATGGGCCCTATATAAACTTAAATAGGCACTGGGGATAACATGGGGAAAGTACTGCCATCATGTGGGAAAGGAGTTAGATGGCACAAAGGGGAAAAATTTAGGGAATGAGTAGAGAACAAAATGAGAACAAAGATAAAGTCTGGGACAATATTCAATATGAAGGACCTTGCCAGGGAAGATGAATTTAAGAGACAGAAGCCAAATGGAAGATTCAAGTGGCAGGGTAGTGAAAAGTTGCAACGGTAAGAGAGGAAAAGATGGATTTTGGTCTGACTTCGCTAGACTAAAGAGACTTGAAAGGCCAGACAGGCTGTTCCTGGGGAAAATTCTGAACCCACACAGCCTTTTTTTTTTTTTGGTGGGGTTGGGGGAGAGAAAATATATTCTGCTGGAGAGGTGCTGCAGTTAAATCTTTTGCCCATCATTGGCTACCATGGCACCAGAGAAGTGAACAGCCAGGTCACAGACAGGGAGAATAGGCTGCTTTCTTCACAGTGCCCTATCCTGAGGAGGCACAGAATATGGGGACAGCCATAAGGGGGCACAGTGGACTGCTGGAGGGTTACAGACTGGAGTTCAGAAGGGCAACTGGTGGCTGAATGGGAATGGGAGGGGGTGGCTGAGTGGGGTGGGGGGACAGACACATGGGGATGGGTGAGGTGTGGCTGAGTGGAGGCACAGAAACATGTGGGAATGAGGGAGGAGGGCTGGCTGAGTAGGGACAAATGGAGATGAGGAGGAAGGGTGACCGAAAAGGAGTTCAGGGGACCACATGGGGATGGATGTGTGTGGGTCCATGGATACATAGAGCTGGGGAGAAGGAGGGTGCAGGGCCACAGGGGAACATGGGCATATTTGCCTGACAGAATAGGAGAAGCTAGAGGTCAGCGAGGATTTGCAGGAGGGAGGCTACCCAAACAATTCCCCAACCCCACTGCAAAAGAGATACATTTCTGTGTTATAGTTTAAATGAATTCTTACTTATGTTCTGTATGCTTAGTAAGGAATCTCTTGGTAAAAAATATTTCCTGAATCTATTTTGTGGTCTGTACTGACATACTCATTGACAGGTATTTTGAAATAAACTACCAAAATAACTGAAACTGGTGGATTATATGGTGGTGTTTTGACTCATAAAATAAGCAGAATTTTGCAAAATTTAAAATATTGTGCACAGAATTTAATTTTCTGGTGCAGCATTTCCCCAGGAGTAATAGAAGGCTACTGTTATCAAAATAAGCACTATTGTTTCAGTGCCCAAGCCATTTAAAAAATTACCTTTATCCTTATCCTAAACTAGAAGTAGTGCATTTAATGATGTTTCTTATTTCCTCTGACCCTGTAATAGATCCTGGAGCTGTAGACACTTATGCATGGATGTGAGTGACATTTATTCACAAATAGTCCCAACAACTTCAATGGGATTACTCATATGTGCTTGTAAGATCTAGACCACAGCAAAGAATCTGACAAACTACCTTGCTAAAAGGCTAGAAGAAAGGATGGCATGTTGTTCTCACATCAGAAAAGGACCAGAAAGAGAGGGTCCCTTATCTTGCATGAGCCTAGCTCTCTGAAAAATTCTCCAACTAAAGTTATCCATGCTTTATCTCAGCCGAAAGTAGGAAGGAGGGGGGAGGAGGGGAGAGCAAGAGAAAGTAAGTAAAATGAAAGAAGGCTGAGTTTTGCCACAGACTTCCTGGGTATGTTGAAAAAATCATTCATTTCTCTGATCTTCATCTCTATCTGTAAAACAGTAACAACATTTCCCTTCTCTCACCTTTTGCCTGTCTTTTATAAGCTTTTTGGGGCAAAGACTAATGCTTACCAAGCCTTGTACAATATGCCCTGATCTCAGTTGGAGCCACTGGACATTATTGTCAATATTGATAATCTTAGCTAAAAGAATAAATGGACACAAATCTGACATCAGAAATCACAACATCCAAAAACCAATAGGGGAACACTTCAATCTCCCTGCTCCATCCATTGAGGACTTGTTAATAGCTGTGATGAAACAGATGAATATCAAATCACAGCTTCAAAGGGAAACTGCAGAACTTGAATTTATATGTAAATTTGACTCAGTTGCCTTAGGGTTAAACAGGGACTATGGATTTTTTTCTCATTACAACAGGTGATTTGACCTCACCTTCCTCTATATGTTGTTCCCCAGTGTTGAATCCTAACGTCTATTTTGATTTGCTGTTACAGCATGACCTGACCCTCTGCCATACATTCCCCTGCATTTAATTTCCCCCCATTCTGTAAATTTCCCATCTTCAAAGCATCTGATGAAGTGGGATTTTCTCCCACGAAAGCTCAGGCAATAAATAAATCTGTTAGTCTTTAAAAGTGCCACAGAACTCTGTTTCTTAAGTATTTTTGACACCCAGTCAAGATGTGGGGTATACTTTTCCATCGTAAGAAAACATTAAAAAGCTCCTTTGGCTTATGAGTAGTTACCAGCTGAAATGTCCATGCTGACTATTCCTTAATGAGGTTTAAGGACTAAACTCTTCTCCCCTTATGAATAGGAATGCTGCAGCCTCATTGATTCGGCAGATCCCAGAATAAAGTGGTTTGCCCCTTAAATGGCTGGAATCAGCCAGCCCTGGCCAATGACTCCTGCTTGTCATCACAGCTGGGAGGAGGACTGGGGTTTAACTACTAAAACCAGCTGACAGGTGAGGAGCTGATTCCCCACTAGAGCAGCCAGAAGCTGCAAAGAGGAAAATGCTCAAGGAGACTGACAAGCGCCAAGAAGTGGGAGTGAAATACGGTGGAGACTGCTGGGAATGAGCACAGCCCAGTAGCAAATGTTATCTCCAGGATTCAGGCAAGGGGGCCTGGCTGGGGCCTCTGAGAACTGGGTTATGGTAATAAATCCAGCTGGTGAAAGCGAGGTTTGAGCTGGGCACTGAGTGACAGGCAGGGGAAACTGAGGCAGGAGCGGGCACGGGGCGGCGGTTGGGCAGCTGGAGCAGGAGCAGCTCTTCGGCCTTCATACAGGGGAGCAGTTAGTGAAGCTCAGCCTCGTCCCTCCCTTTATTGCGCTGTGTTTTTACAGACACCGGGCCCCCGCGCCCCGCCCGCACCCGAGCAGCTCGGCCCCCTCGGCACAGGGAGTGGGGGGGGCCCCAGCTCGGCCCCCTCGGCACAGGGAGTGGGGGCCCCCAGCCCAAACCCGCGCTCTTGCTCTCCCCACAGACTCCACCAACGGGGGACCCGGCGCGGGCCCCTCCATCCCGGCCCGGGATCCCCGGCGGGGGAAGCCCCGCAGCGAGGGGCCGGGCCCCTACCCGCCAACAGGGAAGAGCAGAGGCCGCCCCCGTCTCTCACCTCCCGTCGGACCGGCCGGCAGCGCCCCTCGGGCAGGCCCCGCTCGCTCGCCTCAGGCGTCGGCGAGTGCGCGCGGCGGGCCCAGGGCGCGCGCGCCTGGCCAGAGCGCGGGGGGCGCCTGGCCGCGAGGGGGCGATTCGCTGCGCGCGCTGCTCAACGTCTGTAACGGAAAAGCGGGCGGGGGACTGGCCGCGAGGGGGCGATGCGCTGCGCGCGCTGCTCAACGTCTGTAACGGTTTGTAACGGAAAAGCGGGCGGGGGCGGGGGACTGGCCGCGAGGGGGCGATGCGCTGCGCGCGCTGCTCAACGTCTGTAACGGTTTGTAACGGAAAAGCGGGCGGGGGCGGGGGACACCTGGCCGCGAGGGGGCGCTGCGCTGCGCGCGCTGCTCAACGTCTGTAACGGTCTGTAACGGAAAAGCGGGCGGGGGCGGGGGACACCTGGCCGCGAGGGGGCGATGCGCTGCGCGCGCTGCTCAACGTCTGTAACGGTCTGTAACGGAAAAGCGGGCGGGGGCGGGGGGCGCAGGAGGCCTAATACTCCCGCGAGCGGCTGCGATGGCGCGCGCAGTGCTGAGGAGACCGGCCCACGGGCCCGGTGCAGGGCAACGCCCGGGGAAAGGGAAATCAAGCTCTTCCCCAGGGCGGGTCCAGCAAACCCCCGAGTAGGGCCGCAGTGTGCGCGGGTCCCCTCAGGCCGGCCCTGCATAGGACGGAGTAGGCGGTCGCCCACGGGCAGCAGATTGGATGGAGGAGAATTTTTTACATCAAAGGAAGTGATTTGGCCTCGCCTTCCTCTCTAGGCTGCTCCCAGTGTTTGCATCCCAGCCCCTGTCCTCCCCCTCACCCCCATTTGCTGTTGCAGCCTGACCTGCCCCTAGGCCATACACTTCCCTGCATTTAATTTCCTCCCTTCTGTAAATTCTCTGCTTCAAAGCCTCTGACACAGTGGGGTTTTCTCCCACCAGAGCTCGTGGGATCAATAAAGGTTAGTCTTTAAAAGTCCCGCAAGACTCCTGGTTTGTTTTGCTGAGCTGGACTAACGCGGCCGCCCCCTGGAACTTTTTATATATGTTCGCATAACAAAGGGGAGAGGGGGCCAAAATCCTAGTTGGCCTAGGGCACCGAAAGCCCTGGTGACGCTCACTGACAGCCAGCTGCTAGCGGGGCTGTAAGAGTGCCGCCCCCCCCTGCCCGTTATAATACTAGTCAATGGCAAGACACAGCCCAGAAATGGTTCTCACCCGGCAGAGCGACTGGTGAAATCACAGACTTGGCAGAGCCTTTCCCCACAATGTCAGCTGAGCGACAGCCAAAGACAATCTTTGACAGCAGCGGGCCCCAACCTTTTTGAGTGTGAGCCCCCCTTTTCTACCTCCAAAGGTTTTGCGGGCCACCGCATACTACTTGATTTTTACACTCTGATTTTGTATGTAAATCTAATGTAATAACCAAAAAAACAATATGCACTCAGTAATTTCCTTCATGAGGATATTTTTCTTTTCCACACACCCCCTGCAGTAGCCTCACAGACCATCACGAGACCACGGGCTGGGAACCACTGTATTACGGCAAGCTAAAGGAGGGACAATGGTCTCAGGGAGGCCACAAGAAACTTTGAAAGGATTTCTTTAAGTTATCCTTGGCGCATTTCAACATTGACCCAGAGTTTTGGGAAGATCTTACTCATGATTGTTTTACCAGGCGAAGCCTCATCTGTATGGAAGCTACTGTCTGTGAGCAGAGGAGATCTGCTGAGGTGTAGCACACACCAGTAACGTGAATCTTGAAACAGCAGCATGTCTGCTGTTAAACAAGCCACCCATAGAGGTATATCTTGTTTAGCGTGGCACAGGCAGTTCAGTGCTCAAATTGGTCTGCTCAGCCACTCAAGTTGAAAGAAACCACACCAGTCAGTGGTATCCTGGTCATCTTTGAACCCAGAGGATGAACAATAACAGCAATCAATAATTAAATAAACCCGAGTGCAGCTGTCATGCCTGCAGTAATGTAAATGTCCTATGACTTGCACGTCTCTGCATTTATTTTCCTCCCATTTTGCAAA
Organism: Pelusios castaneus; assembly: GCA_007922175.1. Classification (NCBI taxonomy): domain Eukaryota; kingdom Metazoa; phylum Chordata; order Testudines; family Pelomedusidae; genus Pelusios; species Pelusios castaneus. Next base: position 6,619,031 of record ML685777.1, read on the forward strand.
TGCCCCATCTTCAAGTGTCTGATGAAGTGCGATTTTCTCCCACAAAAGCTCATGCAATAAATAAATTTGTAAGTCTTTAAAAGTGCCACAGGACTCCTTGTTTGTTTGATTCATGATCTCCCCCGCCCTTCTTTGCCTTATATCAAGGTGCTCAGGCAAAAACAGTTCTTGCTGTAATTAGAGCTGCTGTATTGCCCCCTGTCTCAGGCAAGATGGCAGTATAGAGCCTAGTTGCTATTACAGGACACTAGAGGAAGTTCAGAAAGTGGTTAACCTTGACAGCTGTTCTGAAACTGGTGTGGAAGACTTTATTAAGGGCACACATTCTTGCATGTATACATGTACTCTGTGCCCCACTTGTTAGAAGCTGGAAGCTCCTGGGCAATGAGTAGTGAGTTCTATCCAGGGTCCAAAACTAATAGTCATGATGAGCACTGGTCAGATCCAACCTAGTTGTGCAAAGAGAAGATAAAACTTGCCAGGGAGGTAACCCAGATTGATTTGAAGACTGGATCCTAGTACAGGTTCCTGTAATTTTGCAGGTTAGTTGGATATTATTGGGTTGCGGCAGTTGTATGATCAGGTGTCTGTACAGTCCTTAGTGCCCAGAAAGAAAACTAAGTATTTTTTAAATATAGCAGTAGGTTATAAAGGCATAGGGAAATTTGCTACTTGCTTAAAAGGCTGCTACCTTACCCTGATTATTCTAAGAAATAATCTTAGAATTAAGGAGGTTGGGCAGTTGCATTTGTGAGACTACATCCATTACTGAGACACAAGGCATGGCTGTGTTCCCTAACTGGTAGAGCACCAGGGAGATCTAGCCCAGTATAGGGTTACCAGATATCAAAGCGTGGAAAGGAGGACAGGGAAGTATAAAAAGGAGGACAGGGAGAAAATGTAATAATATCTGCCCACTCCCGTGGCCCCTTCCACAATCCTCTGCCCCCCCTCCCCCGCGGCCCCTTCCAGGCTCCTCTGCCCCCTCCACCCCTGCAGCTCCTTCACTGCTCCTCTGCCCCCCCATGACCCCTTCCCAGTCCCGCTTACCTGGCTGGAGATCCGGAGCTGCAGCGGTGGTGGGCAGAGCCGCTCCTGGGCCAGGCCCCTTCCACCCTGAGCACGCTCTGTTTGAAACAACTCAGCCTGGCTGCAGCAGGACAGGGTGGAAGAAGCATTCTGCCCAAGTCTGCCACGTTGCTGGGCCCCTGTGCAGAATGCACCGGAACGCAGCATTCCGCCCCGTTTTGGCTGTGATCCGCGGATTAGCCGAACCCAGCTTTTCAGACATATTTTGGACCCTAAAATTCTTGGTTTATACGCAAGCATATGTGGTAGCTTCATATAAAAAACTGAAATTTTAATCATAAGTAAAAAGCCAGACAAAATCACGTATTTTTAAAATGCCTGCCGGATGGAGGACGTGAAGGTAAAAAGGAGGACGTGTCCTCCTTTTGCCAGATGTCTGGTAACCCTAGCCCAGTACCCCAGAGAGAAGCTAGGCTACTAGAGCTGTCATCAGTAACTCAGACTGATCTGAGTTGGATCGCAATAATTTCCTGTAATTTTACAGAACTCAGTTAGATTGTGACTGGGAAAACACCTTAAAGGAGCAATTATAGTTTGAAGGCCAAGGTCTATAGGAGATGCACTGAACCAGAGACAGAGTGTGACCCTAACAGCTACAGTAATTTTAAAGGTATTTTCCTTTCTTCTTTGAAGTTGTTCCTCCTCAGTAATGTAGCTGCTGAAACAACTGGTTGTGTACTACAACTAAATGTTTTGTTTAATTGTCAAGATAAGACCCAGGGTGGGGCTATGTGAAAGCAAAAGATCTGATTGCCAGAAGTCCCAATGCCAGTACTGATTTTGTTTTATATTGGTAGATTAGGCTTTGTGTTATAGTCTTTATTTTAAAGAAAAAATAACAAATACCTAGTTAGTGATGTGAATCTAGCTGGGGTGCATTGTAACTGCTGTGATGTAACAGTTGATCTTTGGCAAGTTATTCATAAAAAAAGATTTTGAAATGATTAATTGTGAATGGGTAACTATTTTATGGTAAAGACTAGTACTCGAGTCCTAGGAAGAGAAAGAAAGTGCATCCTATTATCATTTCCACATCTAGTATTTTTGGAAGGAAATCCAGCTGTGGTCTCTTGCAAGGGTAGGAATTCGTGGTCTGTACCTCTACTTTGTCAGAGAGAGGAACTCTATAGCACAAAATTGATAAGCAAATTAATTTTCCACCCTTCTACATAGATTATAATAGTTTTGCTTTATTATGTGTCTCCATTGTTGTCACAACCACAGGAATTAGAATTTTCTGACGGGTAAGGAAAAGGTGTACAAACCTCCTGGCTGCTCCAGTTATTTCCTTCCCCATCCCAACAATTTTTTTTTCAAATTTTTGCATAATGTGCCCTTCTGTTAAAAAAGTAAAAAGTTCAGAAAGACCCTTCCTGTCTAGCTATGAAGAAAGGGAAGGTAGTCTTGGTGTCTTGGTTATGACCCAAGGTTGAGATTTATCCAGCTTCTGCAACTACCTTGCCATCCTATGTTCCTGCCCTTCTGTTCATTCAAATTAAAGCTCAAAACTAACAAGGAGTCCTGTGGCACTTTTAAAGACCAACAAATTAATTTATTGCATGAGCTTTCGGAGTCCTTGTTTGTTTTGCTGATATGTAACTAGTTCCCCTCTGGAACTTGTCGGTAAAGTTTGTATCAGCCAAGCCCAGCTCTGCTGATCCATACCTCGTTAGACAAACTGATGTGTCCTTTGTCACGCCTCTCACTCTAGACTGATGGTTCTATCTACAACAGCACACAAAAATCTGGAAAATCTTCCTACTGTTCACCATGCACTAGAGGAATTGATGCATCTGAAAAGGGTTGTAGAATGTTAGGTAACTTTTTATGGCCATTTTATGGGTTGTGGATCAAAAGATGAAGAGCGGGGGGGGGGGGGGGTGGACAGGAGAGTGTAGCAATATTATTGCTACACGTACCAAGTCAGTGTCTGTCTCTTTTTGTTTCATTTTAGACTCTAAAGTGTCAACCCAGAACCTTCCTCTGCCTGGTTTCCTGCTATGAGTTGAAAACAACTCTTCACACAAAGGTGATTTTGAGGTCATTCAAAAACATGAGGGAGGCCCTCAACTCATCATGCATGGAGGACTCCTGACTCTGGCCATACTCCAACAGACTTCAGCAACAGTCCCTTAGGCAAGATGCTTACAGAATAACACCTCTAAGCCCCCTCAGAAGGTATTAACAATCTGACCACACATGAATGTGATATTGATGAATCGGTATTTATTTGTTGCCATTTCCTAAGTTCTTTATTTAAACAAAAGAAAAAATGATAGTTTCAATCATCTTGTGGGATGCTACATTGCCCTCACTAGAAACAGAACTTGGCAGTTAAATGTGTCTACCTACATACCCCCATCACTGTGAGATCTGAGCATCGCTGGTACTCTATGGCTGATCCCTTGAGGGTTTGTGTGTCCTGAACTGGTGTTCAGCATGTCAGTAGAACATCGCCCTAGATTCTGTCTTGTAGACTAACTGGTCTTTTTCTGGTCTCTGTAAAGATTCAAAGTCTCTCTTACCCTCCAAGTCAGACTTCTGTGCAGCAAGATTTTCTTTTTCTTTCTACACATTATGTTAGCTGGGATTAGAAGATCATAATCACTTAGTAGCATCTCAGGTAGAGCAAACGAAACTGCTTTTTATCTTCCATCTCTACTCTAAAACTCCTTTGGAAAACAAGTTAACCCCTTCACTACTGCTACCCAGAGCTGCCTCTGAGCTTCAATAGAACATCTGCATTTCAGAAAAGATATATACATAGGGCAGCATTTTACCCATGTTTTATTTAAGGGCTTAGTCCAGCAAACTCTTACTTAAACTAGTTAAGGGCTACTCTAACAGATCACCATATCTGGGTTTAGGAAGGAATTTTCCCCTAGGTCAGTGTGACAGAGACCCTGAGGGGTTTTTTTTGCCTTCCTCTGCAGCAGGGGGTATAAATCATTTGCAGATTTAAAATAGTATAAATGGTGTATTCTCTGTACCTTGAAGTCCTTAATCCATGATTTGAAAACTTCAGTAATTCAGCCAGCAGTGAGGGGTCTTTACAGGAGTGGCCTGCAATCTGGCTCTGTGGCCTGATGATCTCTTCTGACCATTAAAGTCTAGGAGTAAGGGGGGCTTTCTTAGGCAGATATAATGTAGTTACTTACAATTCTTCCAATCACAATGTAAATGGTCTTTGTCTTTAAAATTAGTGTAATAGATTTTTCGTTTAAGGGTGAGACTAAATGTGATCTTCTGAAGTTTGTAAAAAATCTTTGTTTGCACTGTAGGTTGCATGAGCATAGCTTGAGTCTGACCCCCCTATTAGTAATGTCTGCTTCGATTTAAAAAAAATAATTATTATTTCTACTGTAATATGCATGGTGACTGGAAATATATAAAGAGCTGACCTATTGATTGTACTGTACCAATATATCAAAGTGATTATATTATGCTATCATACACATTATTGATCAGATTGTATTACTTTTTGTCCAGAAAAAGTAAACATATTTTCAGTGTTGAAAGTACTTGGTTTTTCTGTGGAGAATTTTTGTTTAACTCTCTCCAACATTTTAGAGCTGTTTGGATCTGACAGTTTGCTCTAGTTAAAATACGAACAATTTTTTTTGGGTGTAATTTGGTGCATAAATGGCAATATTCAGCATCCAGAGTCTAGAATGAAGAAAATTGATGCTGAGAAATCTGTAGCTCTGCAAGTCATGACAAACTTACAAATACATCTACATAACCAGCTAAATTCCTCTCTAGAGTATGATCTCGCTCCCACTGAAGTGTAGCAAAATTAACTGATTAAATTAAAATTCATTATGAAGCCAGTGGCAGCAGGGTGGGATTCTTGTTTGCTGGAATGTAAACTACATTATTATCAGTTCAGAAAACAAAATGTTTTTTTTAAATAGTTGTAAAGGACTTCCCTTTCACCTGCTTTTTCTAGCTATAGAGAGGGTCTGCTGCAGATGGTGCTGGTCTCTGAGAGGCAACTCTCTGCCCCATAAGGAGTATCTGCAGCTCTGACCTCACAAACCTGGGTAATTAAACTTCAGTTCTGCAACAAGATGAATGTGGAACACTAACAGGAACGCTGCACAAAATGACTTAATCGGTGTGCAATAAAGCCAGACAAATTCATGAATCATTTTTATGCTGCTATACTGCAAGAGATGCCAATAACTACAAAGGGAAGCATTACAGACTGGAGAGAGAAATTAAGGAGGATCATTACCTTCCACATCAAATAAGTGGCTATTATCAGAATTGTTTTGAAGCTGGGCAAATTTACTCTAATGGACCAAAGTCACATCCATGGAGGAATTCCACCAACTCAAATGGAGTTCCACCAGGGAGGAATTGGAACTGATGTGTTGTACCTTGTTGTGGTACTCAGTAGAAGTTTGCAAATTGGGTAGTTAGGCATCTTCTTTGTCACAACTGTTAGCATTCACACACAAGTGCAGAAGAAAAATTGGCACAGGAGTATTGGAGGCCTTTCATTTTTAAAATGTAGCATAGTATTTTTAACAGAGAAGGAAGGGTAGTTAAAATAAAATATGCCTTTTCTCTTGACCTCTGAATTACCAGCTATTTAGACGGGCACTCACATTGAGTTTGTTTGGGGTTTTTGCATTTTCAGATAAATATTTCTTCACATTTGTTTTTTGGACTTCTATCTCAGTTTTGCAGACCAAATAAATTCAGATTCTCATAACAACATTATACATCAGGATAATGATTTCACTGAATCCAAACTCGGAGCCTTTTGCTTCACCCATTTCTAATTGGCATAGTATTTTTTTTAAACAAACAGCAAATTTAAATTCTGTGTCTAAATCACTTCATTATGGGGGAAAAAAATTACTACACCCAGTTACCTTTGCCCAAAATGATCATCTTGATCTAGGCAGTAGATTCTCAGATTAATTTTGATTGCCAGATTTAAAGAGTGCACACATATTGGAGTAGGTGCTGGATGGCACTGTTGGATCATAGAGTGTACAATTGTACGTGATTTTTATTTGGCTGTAAATATAGAGGTCCTTTAAAGATGAAGAACCAAATCAATCTTTTGTATGCACCATCATAAATTTGAAATAACTTAATTGAAAGCAATGGTGTTATTTTAGATTTGTACCCTTGCACTAAGAGCAGAATTTGAACTAGATGTTGGAAAGCCATATTTTGGATTTTTGTCAGTAATTTTTGCAGAAACAAAATATATGCACTTTAATACATACATCAGTCATAAAACTAGAAGTGAAAAATACAGCGAATATCTAGTTCTAACTCCCTGCCGGTGATAAATGTTAATCATAGAATCAAAGAAGATGATAATAAAATAATCTTTACATTACTGCTAATAATCTCATCAAAATGGGGTTGGAATTCACAAACCTTTTTTAGGAGGCCAATGACTTATTCTTCAGACCAGTGGAGCTATGAAATCAATGAATAGAGCATTTTGTGACTTTACCAAAAAACAAAAACAAAACCCAGCTGGTTGGAAAGAAAAATCTATTTTTCTCTCTCTCTCTCTCTCTCACACACACACACACACACACACACACACACACACACACACACACACACACACACAATCTAATTTTTTAAGTTTTTGATGTGAAGTGTTCTAAACAGACCTCCTATCTGTTTTTAAATCATGCTTTGACTTTTTTATGGAAAAAGTTATTCACGTTTTTCTTTTACCAGTGAAAATTTTGATGTTTTTTATTTTAAAAAAATTGAAAAAAATGACATGAAATTTGTCAGCAAGGATGTTGTTTGTTGTAGTTTTTTTTGACAATGCCATCAATGTTTCATAAAAAGATTTCATTTTTAAATGAAAAGCTATTTCTGATTAAACTTTTCATTCAAAAGTCTTTGACCAACTCTTGTCTCTGGTAGAGTGAAAACTAGAATCATGTACATAACAATTTATTGTTCATATGAACGTATTCTGATTAACAACCTGCATGTACTGTATCAGTAAAGGATATGAAACGGTGTCAGAGATGTTCTGTGGATGTATGTGAAGAACTGGGAAGTAATTTTATGCCATGTTGTGATTCTTCTCCTTTTCTTGTGGAGGTGGTGGGCAGGAGGTGGTATTCCTGTCAACCGTTGGGCTCCATTGTTGACCAGTGTATCTGGCACCCTGAAGATCAGGGATGGCTGGATCAATCCAGGAATTCCTTTACTAGGTCAACCAAAAGTTCCCATCTTTTTTTCATTTAGTGATTGTTTTTGTACTTCTGGATTCCTGTTAGGGCTGGAAGTAGAAGTGTCAGAGCACTGTGTGAGACATTATTCTGCTGCCTAGCCAAAGTCAGGAAGTACGGTAAATCATGGGAGATATCTGTTATGTTGATCCAAGAATTTAGGGTCCATTCCTGGATATCACTGATTTCCAGCTGCTTTTCCGTTCCTCTGCTTGTCTATTTGTAGAATGAATATAGTTTTGATAGTATTTGTCAACCTCATGAGTTCTAAGGTGCTGGGTCATTTCATGTTTGTAAGCACTGTATGTGTACAGAAGCACAGAACAAAACTCGCAGCCCCAGGGAAAGAGGGGCAACTGTGGCTTAAAGCCACCTATGGTGCTCTCCTGAGTCTGGGCTGCTTTGAGGGTCAAAATGGCCTCCAGAATTATTTAGAGGAGCTCGGGAGTCTTGCTGGGCTGCTTATGAATAGCTTTGCATCTTGGATGTACTTAGAATGGCCTTAGCATTAGAAACTGTGACCTTGCTTCAGATGCTCCCCTTACACTCCTGCAGTCCCTCCCCTTACATTGGGGCTTACAGGGTTGGGAGGCTGATGGGTCAGACTGCAGCTGACTTGTAAAGTGACTCTGCCAGGGCAGTTCTCCTGTTCTCTAGCTCATTAAGGGGCTCTCAGCTCTTTCCACTGCCTTTCCCACCACCTGAATAACTGATAGTGAACTTAGCCTTTTTATTTCTTTTACAGCTCTGATCTCAGCTAAAGCCTTTTTGCGCTAGGCCCTGTACATACCCATAGCCCGAGACATTCACTGCCCTGAAGAGTTTACAAACTAAACAGATACAATAGGCAAAGGAGGCATTATTATACCCAGTTTACAGATGAGGAACTGAGGGCAAATGAGTTACAGGTTAAAGTAGAAGCCTGCATTGTGCAAGAGGTCAGGCTAGATGATCATATTGGTCCCTTCTGACCTTAGAGTCTATGAGTGAGGGTTCCTGTTTTTTATTCCCAGGACTGCTGCTTATTCTTTATAGCCTCTTCTACCCTAGGCCTTTTTCCACTCTGAAAATTTCCCATCACTGCTATCATAAGTTGAGCTCCAGATGGTAGTGCTTTTGGGAGTACACAATGCGTGAGGGAGCCCTGGCTCTTCAACCACTTTGTCTTCTAAACCTACTCTGAGCAGGGTTAGACATCACAGCATTAATATACTGGCAGCTACTTACACTAGGGCTCCCACTGTCCTACCATTTAGGGCAAAAGCCAAAATGAGCTGAAGCCAATCAGAGTCTTTTCATTAACTTCAATGGGCTTTACATAAGGCTGTTTATTCCTACTGATGTAAGAGGAAGTGCTATCGGGCTCTAAACCTGCTGTCTTCATACACTCATCACCATACTTCCTAGTGCTCTGTAAAGCAGCTCATGAGTTATCGGACTCTTTGGTCCACAGTTAATGGTTTTCTTTCTCTTGGAAATCTGTTTACATTACATAGCAGTTTTGCTCCACTTCTTACTATTATTGTTTGCCATCTTTTTCACAGGACGCTAACAAAGGGAGAGCAGAGTGGCCTACTGAACTGCTTTAGCTCTGCGCAGAGCTGTCAGGAAAAGGCTGTTTGGGGAATGGAAAAACAGATGGTCCTTGGCCACATTTTACAGATGGTATTCTGAAAATCACAAAGTGTGCATCCCAGGAGTTTATACATTTCCAAAGTATTCCAGGAATGGGAAAGTGGAAATTTCTTACTGGAGTGCTCAAGGCTTCAGGAGTGCCACGCGTTTCACTCTTTTGGGTTTGTTTTTTTTCACATGGAGCCTCTACAGCGCTAGCACACCTGCAACTGATTCATTTGGTGCCTAGATATTACAGCCTGCCTGCATCAGATTAAATAGTTGTGGGCTTATTTCACTGGAGTGAGACTTGGGGATCTGGTTTCAATTCCTGTCTCTGGCACAGGGTGTTGGTGTGACCTCATGCAAATCACATAGTTTCTTTGGCCCTCAGTTCCCTGGTATCTTTGGAGCTCTGGGGGATCAGCACTGTTGAAGGAGTGGAACCCCCTGCTTCTACTATGAAGTGTGGGGATGAACCCAATCTTCCAGGAACAATCTGGGGAGAATGGAGCAAGAGAATGCTCATGGTCATCTCCTGTTTTTGTCAGAGGAGTTGATGTAGGCTACAGAGGCCCTGATTCTATAAGAGGACTCACTCTAGCAGACCCCTGTACTCATGGGGCATCTTACTGAATGGTGCATACAGATGCAAGGATCCCTTCGTACATACACAGCTGAAGGGTCAGGTCCTAAGTATGTACTGTTTGCACTGTCACTGAAAAGCCAACCTGATTAGGGGTTAGCATTTGTCTGTTTTTTTTTTTTTTTTTAAAGCTGTGATCTTTTCCTTTCCAATCCGTTCATGTGAAAGCATGGAGGAAATAGGTCCTTTTCCTTCCCAATCTGTTCATGTGAAAGCATGGAGGAAATAGGTCCTAATCTGGGAAAGAATTTCCGAAATGGAAGTAAAGATGCAGCACTTCACATACCAAGACCCTGGAAAGTGCTGATGGTTTTGGCTGTAAATTATATAGAGGAGGTCAGGTTTGCATGTATAGAGGAAGTTTGTGGAAAGCAGATAGAGTGCTGGGAGGGAAAAGTGAGTCAGGCTGCTTGTTGGCAGCCGCAAGGAGTTTCCTGAGCCTGCTTGTTTACTTGCTGAAGAATTTGATCCCTTTTGAAAGCAATCCCTGTAGAGTCTTTTCCCCAAGCCATGAAGGAATTGGCTTTATTATTGTTGTTTAATCTCTTTGGGGCTGCTTCTTTTCTCAGTAAAATCAGTGTAACTCCATTGTCTTCAATGGCATTACTTCTATCTTACATTGTATGATTGGTGAAAACCCCTCATTCTTGGCCCATAATTGAAAGTGATCATTACCCGCAGGGATTTAACTACCTCAGCTTTGTATGGGTATGGCCAATCCGCTGGCCCGTTCTAGATCATGATGACAATATATGCTTTCATTAAATATGACCTGCTGTGCCTCACAGGGCTGTGTGAGCTCATGAATGGTGTGTGGTGTTTTAAGATCCTCTGTCAGATACTATATACATGCAGAGTATTCTTATCAGTGAATGGTTTGGAAGGGGTAATTTAGTTACTGATTCTCCCCTCCCGCAATGAATGCCATCTTCACCTGCACTGTATTGCTAACTGCCAATACGTTGGTCACCTAAGTGTTTGACCAAACACTATAGCAACCCACCCTCACTGTTGTTTTTCTCTGCTTCCTTCTTTCCTGCACTAACTAGTATCAAAAGCTGAGGTGCACAGTATCAGGATGGTCTCCGATTGTAGTTTGTTGTCTGGGAGTGAAGCCTTGGCTATGAAATTTGTGTAGGGCCTGAAACTGGTGCCCCAAAATATATGGTGGGTTGGAACTCCCTCAGCATTGTGGGCGTGACAGGAGTTGTGGTTTCAGCTTTCCGCAAGGCGTGGTGGGAGAAGGGCCTGTGTAAATGGTATTGGATGTATGCCATAGTACCTGGACGGTTGGAAGTTAATGGAGATTCTCCTTTAGCAAAAGTGCGTTTGGAGCAGGAGGCTGCGGTAAGCGTGTAGTTACAGCTGTTGTCATTCTGAGGGGCCATGGCGTGTGGTGCAATACAGTGACAACTGGGAAGGCCTAAGTGTCCATGGATTGGAAGCAATACTACCATGCCAAAAAAGGAAATGATAGTGAAGGGAGTTTCCAAAGAGGCTTTTCTTTCTCTCCACCCCCCCCCCTTTTTTTTCTGTGCACAGAAATCCCCAAATCCTCTTTCTGACTGGCAGAACCCCCCTGAAACAACACCATTACCAGTACGGGCTGAAGTTGTATTGAGCTTGGCCTAGTTGAGGTAATCAAATTATTTCAGTTAAAGAGACTTGGGAATGTGTTTGGTAAAACCAGCACAGCACTGCCCTTGGTAGACAGTGACTTTGGCTTGTACGGTTAACAGTCGGAAAGGCGACATGGTCGTCGTAACTGACAAGAGGATTGGAACCGAGGAAACTCCCGAAATCTAAACCTTGGCCACTGTATAGTCCTGGTTATTTGGGGCCAGATGATTGGTTATGTAAGGCGGCACAAAGTGAATTTAAAGCCACTGCAGGTTTGGACCAGAAAATTTTCCCCTGCATAAAGGGAATATCCAGTGGTATAAAACTGACAAAAGAATTGGGAACTAAGAATGCCTCACACTCCTTCACCAGCCACTTCCCTCAATCCTGGGTTGAGGGCGCAGAGTGGGGTGTTGGGGGCAGACTGAAGGCATGTCTGGCCCAGGATGGGAGTAGAGGAGCAGAGTCCCACTCCTGATTCTCTGCAAGTGTAGGCTCCATGGCAGCAGTGAAAATTAGACTAACCTCTCTGCTCTAATCTTTGTGGGGCTGGGCTGGCAAGGATTTGGGGACTGCAACCGACTCCCTAAGGCTCCCACTCACCCTACATCAAATGCAGCATAGGCAAAATGGAGAACTGGGAGCTTTAACCTTTTACTGTAGTGTCAAACTGAACTGGGCACAGGAAAGTGTAAGGTACATCTCCTGGACCAACCTTCCACCTTGGGCTGGGAGGTGGCTTCATCTCAAAGAGGGGGATGGGCTATGTTGCTTCTGCTTGCCTTCCACTGGGATAATTAATGGGTGGGGGCATCTTTAAAATCCACTGGGAGCTTCACAGGGAAAATGCCCAGTGCTGCAGCAGATCTGACTTTCTCTCCCTCTGCATGTTAGTGGAGGGAAAGGTTCAGTGCTGTTGACAGCTACAGGCTTTCTTCCATCAGAAACTACTCTGGAGGACCTGGCATGCAGTGTGACATGAATATGGCCCTTTCTAACTGTCAAATAGACCCTAGTCCTTTCCTACTTCACAAGAGTATTGTGAGAATTAGCTAATGTGTTGACAGTAGTAAGCGTGATTTCTTTTTCACATATCCTCTACCATAGTATTTCCCCCTCCTGTTTAAACCTCTTGGGATTTAGTTCCAAGAGATCATACGCTCACAGCTGGACCTCGGGCTAAGTCATCTATGCTGTTTTCATGAATCTGCATTGCACTTAACTTTTTCTGCTGAGTCTGTGATCTCTGTGAGTCTGAAAACAATTGTAGGATAAAGCACACTGAATTCTCCTGAGCACAGAAATAGCAAGTAAAGGCGAGGATTCCTTTTATGCTTTTTTTTTTTGTTCATTTGTTTCAGTGTTGGGGAAATTGCTCACTGCTAAATAGTTAGAAATTTTAATTACCTCGGTGACTCCTGATATCATGGAATAACCGTCAGAGTATACCTTTGAAAAACATGTTTTAACTCCATGGACTTCTGCAGAGTTACTCCTGATTTACACCAGAATCAGAGAAGAATCAGCTCCTGGGTGTGTGCTTGTGGGGGGTGCACACATGTTGTAGGAGTATACATCACCAAATGTTGAGATGCAGCTACTTCTGGGGTGGAACATAGCAGCTGTTTACCAGTTCACACCAACTCTTTGCGGTAATTTAGGAGTGGAGTGCAATAGCCACTTGAAATTATCTGGAGACATAAGAAAATAGAATAAACTTCAGAGTCGTGTAAATCAATTTATATGCCAGCTACTCTTAAGAAACCGTAGAGATTTTATTTAGGAATGTGATCAAGTACCTAACCAATAACTAATTTTTACATGGTGACCATTTTAATTATGGTCCTGCTTGCTCCAGGTGATTTTTTGTGGCACTCACTGTCTGCCCCAACTCTTGCGAATCACCTTCCTTCTCATCTATATGGTAGTGTCATCTCTCCCGTGATTATTTCCATTGCTCTCTTTTGCTGCCCTCCATAACACTAATCTCCTTTCTTCCATTCTCACAGCTGTGGTTCCCTCCCATGGCCTTCTCCAGCACTCAAAACCCATCACCTCCCAGAGTATCCAAATTGAGACTTGCTATCTGCTAGTGAATCCAAAAAGAAGAGGAACTATGCTTTTTGTTTGGGCTAACCTCAGACATTCTTGAATCACCGTGTAGGAAGCACGTGTAGTGCCATGTGAATACTAATAAGACAACACATCAAATCACATGTGGTGCTTTGATGCTTTACAATGAAGGGGTTAGAGAAGGTTAAATTAAAGTTAACTCCAAAATTAAGACAAGGTCTAGAATAGGCGAGCTCAAGGAACTGAGGCTTTGAGAAGCAAAGAAAATCGCAAGCGTTTAGAAGAGAGAGGCCTCTTCTGACAGAGAAAAGAGCATGAGAGACCCTGAGGAACCTATGCAAGGGACCAGCAGAAATTGATAGCTTAACAACGATGGCTTAATAAAAGTGGAGTGGAAATTTACGTAGTAGGTCTGATTCTAATCGTGTTTACACTGGGATAAATCAAGTCAGAGACATGCAGATGAAAAATTAGTGTGCCACTGAGAACAGAATTGGGCTCAGCATGTTTGGAGCTACCCTGGGGCAGCTTCTTAAGACAAGATTTTTAAGATTAATATTAAGATTCTTAATAAGGTGATGTCTTGTAGAGGTATCACTGTACTATTAAAGATCAAGGGGGAAGAAAGAGAATAAAAAAAATTTACCTATGTATTCTGTGGAGGGAAACTTCAGTATCTCCCAGAGGGGATACGTGTGTCTATTGACCTAGGTTCTTATACCATACTCACCAGCTTAGTATTGGAGGGCCTTGGGCCATCAGGTTTGTTTGCTCAATTTCAGATGCCACCAGCCTCCACTGCTCAAAGCCCACCTAGTAAATGGAGATAATTAATCATCCATTCTGAAGTGGAATCAATTAGAAAAGCCCCAAAATCTGACCATAAAAACTTTACAGCCAAACTGTTTGTGCGTTTCAATTTATTTTGTTGGTTATTTGCTCTTTTGGGCGGTTTCTTTGGGAACCTTAACAGCATTTGATAAGTAAACATTTTACCAGATACTGCTGTTATTATTAGGCTCTATACTATTGTTCTTCACTGTGTTCTTAAATAAAACAGATTAGTTCCTGAAATGGAAAGACTGTGACCTCCAGTCCACTGGCAAGGAGCAACAAGCAGAATGAGAACACAGGCACTTAAGGACTTGTTTAAACACTGGAACTGAAAAAGCAACATCCTGCTATGCAGATCAGAATGGAGGGTTGTTCTAATAAATCTGAAATATCCCGAGGACCCAGCTACTGAAATGCCTTGAAAGTCCTAAGCAAGGACGAGGTTCAAAAAATGAGCACAGATTGCTACCGACGGCCAATACAAGAGCACGGAAATAGTAGTCGCCATGTTGATTGCTCTGGAGCCCTAATCCTGGTGAGTAGCCTCGATGCTGAATCCTGAATGAACTGAAGCCAGGAGATCAGCTACACAGGAAGTCCAGCAAATGGGGAATTGTAAACTTGGGAAGGAGATTTGGAAGAAGGCATGTACAATGCAGTGAGGCAATAGTTGGCCATACCAAACAGCATGGAAAACATTTTTATGTGCTCAAAGATTGTGTAACGAAATGATTTTATTTTTTCCTGACCATGCTATTTGAGATCATTGTATAAACAGGGGTATCCTGACAATGTGAGGGAGAAAAATGGGTGACAGGTAATTTAGAACATCTGCTTTGCTCCAAAGATTTACTCATTCCTATTTTAAAGAATTTCAGTGGTAATCTGAGAAATAGACTATAGGGA
The DNA here is from genome assembly GCA_007922175.1 of Pelusios castaneus. Taxonomy (NCBI): domain Eukaryota; kingdom Metazoa; phylum Chordata; order Testudines; family Pelomedusidae; genus Pelusios; species Pelusios castaneus. Next base: position 6,634,040 of record ML685777.1, read on the forward strand.
CATGGCCTGGATTATTTTTACTGGGGGTTATAATTATAGATTGACTTGAGACACAATGTTGGGAGCTGGCGCCAAACCTTCACAAAGCATGGATCTGAACTTGCACATTTACTTTCAATGAAATTTAGGCCCCAAGTGCCTAAGTCACTCCTGAAAATGGGGCAAAGGCACCACAGATACTGAGGTGCTTTTTCAAATTGTACCCATGGTCCCTTCAATGAAGAATTCAAAAGATAAGATTCTGGCCCTGCTATTTATCTATGCAAGTGTACTCTAGTGTCTGTATGAGCTCTGCTGGAGTCAGTGGAGCCCTGTGAAGGCACAAGGATCTTCCTGTATGGATCTGATTGCAAGATACGGGCCTACTCATAAAATGCTGAGGAAACAGGAAGCAGGAAAGAAGGACAAAGGCCTTATCAGCAAGCCCATGATGTTGCTGGGCCATTATGCACCTTTCTGGCTGAATCTGGTGATATCTTAAATATTGTCCAGCAGTAGTCATGTTTGCTTATTGTAACTTTTATTGAGAGAGGCAGGAGAGGGGGATCAGAGAGAGAACTTTCTGCTCATTGCATCCCAGGGCTCAGACGAGTTGACATTTCACTTCTCTCTGTTTCCTTGTGTTTAGAACAAGCGCATGATATCACATCCTGAGCCCTTCCCTTTTCTCCTTGCACTGTGAAGCACTAGGTGGAGTCCAGCCACAGTCATCGTGTGAACTGGCCTGGAACGTTGTGGCTGATTGTGTGGGGCCGCTTTCACCACTGCTTGTCTGCTTCATATGTGCTCTCTAAGAAACAGCAGCTAGAAGACGAACAGCCCTTCTGAGCACAGTGAGTATCAGCTAATGAAGCCAATCATTTCTCTAATCAGAAAGCTGTGTCAAGAGAAGTGTGTGCGCGCCCTGGGATCCGTAACAAAACCCGAATGACCGCTCCTCACTTTCATTTTCTGTCAGTGAAGCAAACAAAGAACAGCTGAGTTTCCTGGCATTGCTGGAGTGAAAGGGGCAGCGGATGGGCTGTCTAGTGTACAGAAATGAGATCACTGAGGGTGCCAGTGGCAGGGGAGGAACGAGGCATATTCATCATATGAGACAATGTAGGACTCACCCTGGCCATACAGGAAAAAAACTACTACTTTGTTTATGTGTGGCTGTGAATGAAAATTTGACTTTGCAATAACCTTGTATGACAAGTATCTCTTACTTTTGTTGCATCGCCTTTGATTTAATGAGTTTCACAGAACTAGATGGCAGTAACGTAATATGAAGGGAATCAAAAGGTCATTTTCCCCTGTTAATCTCGGTTCATGCCTAAAGCACACAGACTGAGCAAATTTATCAAGAGTGAGTCACTGACACGCCTTAGCATAAGTACCAAATATTATTGCTCCTTCTGCATTAATGTATCTGTTTCTAGCTCTGTAATTTAGAGTATAGGAAGATCTAAATGTAAAGAGGTCTACTGTTCTTGGTGGTGCAGGAACTGGACCTTCTTGAGTTTGTCTGTGCAATGCTAGAATAATTTAAAAGTACAATATGCAGCCTCTTCCAGCATAAAGAGTATTTTGGTGAAGACAAGTCCTCAGATTGCCTCTGCAATGTGGTTCTGTAGATATAAGCTAAGATATTTATCAACACTGAAAGTAGATTTATTTTAAAAGGATATTGTCAAATTTCACATCAATTACCCTATGGTAAGAGGTTGTTATGGTAAGTTCTGCCACCTTTTACTCCCATTGAGTATTCCCTTTTTCTGATGGGAGTGAGACTGCTTACAGAGTAACGTGCTACTCAGTGTGAGTAAGAATGACAGAATCAGGCCCTTCGATTTTCATCTCACTCATACCCTTCACAAAATTAAAACACCAACATTTGTATAAAATTATAATTGACATATAAAACACTCAAATCAGTCCCCCATATCTAATTCATGAAGCTACCTCTTTCTTGCAAAGATGTGCCATTATAGCAGCAAATGCCAATCTGATTCCAAAGTGCTCCTTTGAAAACAAACATAATTGTAATACTTTCTATGAGACACACACAAAGCCAGTAACATGGTATGACTGTGGTTTACATCCATGTGCTTCATTTCAAGTAGGACCTCCAGTAAGCATGGTGATATTTTTGTGACTGAATGGGAGTGACCAATAATTGTGGATTGACTTGCTAACCGTATAGGCATAAGATGTTCTAAGTTCCCCAAAGATTCTTCAGCGATGTATGCCAAAAGCCCACTATTAAACAGGTCCTTATATTAGTCCGATCAGCATCAGCGTTTACCAGGAGCTGCATATTTTATGGTTCCTGAGTCCCTCCAACACCTTCCTGTTGTGCTCCTTATCCATCTTTTCTCTTCTTCCAGAAGTTTTATCAGCCTCTTTATAGGGCCCCACTGAGCAGGAGAACAGTAGAGAGGATCATCTTTACCTTCTATCATTTCGTCTGTCTTGTGAGTTTGCCAGTGAAGAATCAGAAGGTAAAGAGCCTACAATCGTCTAGGAAGTTAAAGGTAACTGATTACTGTACACTCTTCCACTGCAAACAATTATTTCTCTGGCTCCTCCTCCCTTTTGATAGTTCCATTCAGATCCAGAAGGTCAGGGAAGCCTCTTAAACTGTTTGGTCTTCCTTCAGAAAAGTCTGCTTCTCCAGTGCAGCTAGAACCTCAGTGGAAAGAAACCAAGGAGAAAAAAGGACTCTTCTGCATGAAAGAAAGCATGCTGGTAAAGATGAAGGGAGCAAGGTGCATCCAGTTCCATAATATCTATCTAGTGTCCTTCTGTGTGCTGCTGGATGTAGACTTAGAAATCTAAGAGTTGTTGTACCAGATCAAATCAGTCCATCTATACTCATAGGCTAGGCCTATACTTACCAAAGTTAGTAATTAAAAAAACTAATTTTAGTTAGTTCAAATTAACTTAATTCGAACTAGCAAATTTTAGTTCGAACTAAGCAAGTGCCATGTATGGCACTTGCTTAGTTCGAATTAGTCAATTGCATTGAGCTCAATGTGCCAGTTAGTTCGAATTAAGCGCTTAGTCCGAGCTAACATGGCCACATTGAGTTACTTCGAACTAACTAGTTTGAATTAACATTTACTTCGAAAAGTATAATCAAATTTATTAGTTCGAATTAAGGAAGGCCTTAATTCGAACTAATGAAAGCCTAGTGTAGCCAAGGCTTAAGTTAGTTTGAATTAAGGAAGCTTAATTCAGACTAACTTGCCAGTATATACATAACCATAGAAATTGGGACCAGGAGAGGTCATTGAGTCCAGTCCCCCGCACTCATGGCAGGACCAAGTACCATCTTAAGCCATCCCTGGCAGGTGTTTGTCTAATGACCTGCTCTTAAATATTTCCAACGATTTAAAATTTCACTAGTCCAGAATCCTTTACCAGATGCTAGAAACCCTGTAGTGGAAAATTATGGAATAAATTGTTCAGAGAGGACGCTTCTGTCTAATATCTGTGTGTTAGTGGCTGGCTTATGAGGGATTATATCCCTTTTATCTCATCTAATGAAACTGTGGACATTCTCATTTCCATATCAATGTTCAGTCCTCTTTTTGAATCTCACTAACCTCTTGGCCTCTGTGATAGTTTATCATAGGTGTAGGTGCAGAGAGGAACTTGAGAAGTCAAATCCAGCCATCTGCACTGAGGCAGGACCAAGTAAACCTAGACCACCCCGACACATGTTTGTTCAATGTGTTCTTCATAACTTCCAGTGATGGGGATTCCACCACCTCCCTTGGTAATCTATTGCAGTTAGAAAGTTTTTCCTAATATCTACCCTAGATCTCCCTTGCTGCAGATTAAGCCCATTACTTTCTGTCCTAGCATCAGTGGACATAGAGACCAATTGATCACAGTTATCTTTATAAAAAAACAAGGGGTCCTGCAGCACTTTTAAAGACTAACAAATGTATTTATCGCGTGAGCTTTCGTTGGCAGAATCGCACTTCATCAGAGGCATGAAATGGAGGTTACAGTATGAAAGGGGAAGTATAAATGCAGAGAAGGGTAAGTCAAAACGCCAGATCAGAATCTTGGAACTTATACATTTATACTTCCCCTTTCATACTGTAAACTCCATTTCATGCATCTGATGAAGTGGGATTCTGCCAACGAAAGCTCACATAATAAATAAATTGGTTAGTCTTTAAAAATGCCACAGGACTCCTTGTTTGTTTTGCTGAACTAGACTAACAGGGTTGCCCGTCTGGAAGTTGTCTTTGTAGCAGCCCTTAACACATTTGAAGAGTGTTATCAAGTTGTCCCTCCCCCCCACACACACACACCTCAATCTTCTCTTCTCAGCACTAACCATGTCCAATTTTCTTCTCTTTCCTTATAGGTCAGACTTTCTAAACTTTTCATAATTGTGTAGCTGTCCTTTGGACTTTCTCCAGTTTGTCCACATCTTTTCTAAAATGTGGCACCCAGAATTGGACACAGTGCTCTAGCTGAGGTCTAACCAGGACGGAGCAGGACAATTATCTCCCATGTCTTACATACAATGCTCCTGATAATACACCCCAGAACATTTAGCTTTTTTTGCAACTGCATCACATGGTTGACTTGTATTCAATTTGTGACGCACTGTAACAGGGGGCATAGCCAGCCCCTCTTTTCTGACCAGGCCCCTGAGTCTCCAAGGTGGGTCTGGCAAGTCCTACTTCTGGTCATGTGACTGGAAGCTTCCTGATGACATTCCAGTTGCCTAGCATCGGGAGCGTTGTGGGGAGGAGGAGAGGCAGCAGCCCCTGCTTTGCAAAGACTACAGTGGTTGCCCAGGGCCGGAGATTTGGGCAAAGAGCAGCTCACCCCCGCCCATCTGCCCGCAGTTCTGCTGCGCATGGCTACCTGCTGCTGGCCAGTCCATGGTTGCGGCTGTGAAGCTTTCGCCACTGTTGGGAGCTGCAGTGGGCAGGGTGGGTGGGGCTGCTGGCCAAGCGGGTGGGCCTGGGCCTGCCTGTAGCTACATCCCTGCACTGTAACTCCAGATGCTTTTCACCAGTACTCCCACCTAGCCAGTTGTTCCCCATTTTATAGTTGTGCATTTGTTTTTTCCTTCTTAAGTACTTTGCTCTTCTCTTTATTGAATTTTATCTTACTGAATACAGAACAATGGTCTGATTTATCATGTCCTTTTGAATTCTAATCCTGTCCTGTTTGCAACCCTTCCAAGCATGGTGTCCTTTGCAGACTTTATAAGCATTCTCTCTACTCCATTTTTCAAGCATTAATGAAAATGTTGACTGGTATTGGACCCAGGACTGACTGCCTTGGACCCTTTTAGATCTACCCTTTCAGTTTGACAGCAAACCATTGATATCAACTCTGAGTGTAGTCCTTGAATCAGTTGTTCATCCAACTTGTAGTAAATTCATGTTGACTGCATTTCCCTAGTTTGCTTATGTGAATGTCACCTGAGATAGTGTCAAAAGTCATACTAAAATAGAGATATATTACATCTCTTGCTTCTCCCCTGTCCACTAGGCCAGTCTTGTGGCTAGGAGTTCCAAAGATTATGTATTTTGATAAAAAATTTCCTATTACCAGATTTAAACTTGAAGCTTTTCAATTGCATTGGATGTCACCCTGTTCCTGAATGACTAGAGAGGACAACTCATTTTACCTTCTGCCATATAGAAGATTGATGAGTCATCCCTATTCTTTCTATTTGCTGTAGCATAACCATGGCTGCCAAGTTTCTTTAAATAGCCTTTTTTTGGGAGCCTTTGTCCACTGCTTCTCCTTTTGCTCCTTATTTTGTTGTCTAGACTGCAGAGACTTGACTTTCCTTTACAGATGCCGTGCTGATGTGACCTTGTAAATATTATATTTCTCTCTGTGTTTAGTAACTTTTGCAGTGCTTTCCACCTGAGAACCTGTAAGTGTGCCACAAACATGAATTAAGTCTCACAAAAAACTTTGTGAGGTAGGTCCTTTCATCCCCACGACTCACTTTATAGAATTGCATGGGGAAACTGAGGCACAGTTTATATTTGCCGAACATCAAACAGTGAGTGAGGACCAGAGCTGCAACTGGAATCCAGTCTCACTTCCTTAACTGCTGCTCTGCTCCCTACACCACACTTATCTCCTATATAGCTCAAGACAGAGCCTTAAAATGATTGAAATAATTGTTTGAAATTGCAGGCTTGATTATTTTATTCTAATTTCTTCTAAGGAGAAGTTTTAGCTACATGATTGGTTGGTGGGTGCATTTTGTTTGGGTTTTTTTCTCAGTTAAGAAGTCATTTCCACTTATCAGTTGGGCATATTTTGCTCATACTCATGCTGCCTGTCCCCAGATAAATATTCTCAAAGAGATCTCTGTCGAAAAACAAGATCCACACTTAAAAGACACTTTTCGTCTCTTTTTTGGCATCATGGCAATGCCCATTTTCATGCTCTGCAGCAGTTTCATATAACACACATAACTTGAACAAAGAAATGGAGCATAACAACATTATTGCTCCTGGGAGCCCAAAAGATCTTGCTGCTGGCTGTTTTCTCCTCTCTAAAGAAAAATGTAGCCTTAGGCACTTGAGAAAAATTGCATCTTTAAGAAGTATCTACTTATATGTGCAATTCTGAATTAGGTGTGGTGTCGTCTCTGAATAAAAGAGTGCACAAAGAGATACAATCTTTGAAAACATGTTTAAATTAATACTGCCTAGGTACAGGCAGATGGTAAGTCACAGCAAGCTTTATAGATGTTCTGAGCATACTCCGCATATTTGTCTGGGTTCAAGTAGTATAGATATACTTTCCTGTCCCACTATTAACAGAAACTACATACTTCACTTTTATTCTCTAATAGTGGGAAGAATAAATGGGCCAAAAAACATGTGGAGGCGGGAGGGAACAGTGTCTTGTTGGCATGCTTCCAAGCCCCGGAGACTGTGGAAGCTGTTAGACTGAACATGCATGCCTGAATCAGAACTAATTTGAATCCTTTGGTTGCTCAATTAACGTTAAGTGCCAAGCACAGGTCTTAGTAGGTATAGAACTCTGCTTTCAGTTACACTGGAGTAAATCAATCACCCTGCGTAGCATTGAGTATCATGAGGCATGCCTGTGTTGTGGAATTCAAGTGGCAGGCAGATGGCACCAAAGGTGTTATCAGTGATGTTGACCTACAGGGCACTTGTCTCCCCAGAAGTTGTATGTAACATTACACATACAAAGTAACACTTTGCAAACAACCTGCTAAATTAATTGGAAGTCAATCAAAAGTAAATTAAAAGTTCAGCTGCTTCCCGGATGAATGCAAATACAGATCCTGTGTGATTGAAGGTATTCAGAGGTATTTTACAGGCTGGGATTCCATGGTATGTAGGCAAAGCAAAGGGAACGCCCATATTATGAATATAAGGCAGTAGTGGAGGTGCATTTTACTCCATGTATAGGAGATTAGGTAATGCCAAGCAACATTCAAACAGTTAATTCAGTTCCGGTGAGGGGAAATTGCATTAGAAAGCTAATGTCATTCTATCACCTACTTTCAGTTAACAGTTTTAACCCATCATGTTTCTTTTTTCCTGGATGATTTTACCTGCTCTTTCAAATGTTAACAATGAGCATATTCTGCATGCATCATCATGACTCAGTCAATAGTGCTCACTGTTGGGTCAGAAAATCATGGGTTCAAGTTCTGCATTAGGGGTCTGATCGAACTACCATTAAAGTCCATGGGAGTCTTTACACACAACGGTGTTCAGTGAGAATCCAGAAAATGGTCTGATGCTAAATTATGACTGTATGCAAGACACCACTATAGAGATGTGCATCTAACAGAGATTCTTCTTTGAGTGCTGGGCTCTATGTGAATTCCAGACACAGGTGCGCATGTATGCCATGCGCTGGAGCCAGAACTGTTTGTAATGGTTTCTGTCAACCTGCGTGCCGTCCGTGATCCATGTGGTTGTGTCCGAGGTCTTATGAGGGCACATGGACCAAGTCCCCCTCAGTTTCCTCTTGCTGTTGCATGGCTAGATTTGGAACACTCATCTTCTTCAGAAAATCTGTGTAGAAGAAACAAACAAAGCAACAGTTTACTTTATGGTTGTAGTGTATATAGTTTGTAAGTATTGGTTAGTTAGAAATAGTTATATAGTTATAGTTATTTGATATCAACCTACAGTCAGAAGTCCAATCCGGTAGGGGACTATGCCCTCTCAGATCAGGTTTAAGAACTATGTTTCTTCCCCTCATTCCTTCTCCATCTGTGACAAACATCAATGCTGCCTTTACTCTGGGTGAAGCTCATGTTGTTGCAAGGTGTTCAATTTGCCACTCCTTCTCCATGCAGACTCATGAGGCCAGGGAATTGAGGCTGTGAAAACACTTGTTGGAAGAGGCAATGCACCTGTGTGTCAACCCATCCAATGGATCCACAAGAATGCCCAGCCACATCGGTGGTTCATAACTCCCTTCCCAGTGTGGCACCACAGTACCTACGATTTCAGCAAAACTCCGTAAGACCCATAGGACATATAGGCACAAAGAGGGTTCGCTGAGCCAAATGGCTCCCAAGCGCAGTGTTCCCTCCCTGAGCTGTGACAAGCTGGTGAGAAGTTGCATGCCAAGCCCAAGATGCCTGTGCTGAAGCAATCCAAGGTGACCAAGAAAACCAAGCACTTGGATGAGACACACTCAGCAACTTCAATCAGCATTCCTCTGGACCCTCCAGCCCTGTCCATTCCGCTGGGTACATTCCAGCCAGCACTGTTTATGCCGCCAGTGCCCCACACACCTATCACTGTTGACATCAGCAGCAGAACTGTGTCAGCCAATGGAAGACTCCCCACTCAGGGAACCAGGGATCAAACAGTCAACTTCTCCACTGGATGTGCCACTGCTCCTCCAGGCATTACCCTACCTAATATCTAGGGATCCAGCACAGGCGCTCCATTGGTACCGATGGCTCTGTCCTTCCTGAAGCAAAACTCAGACTCCGAGTGGTCTTTGGACCCATTCAGCCCACAGTACCCCCAAGAGGAGTACTACCCGAACGGACCCTCAGCTGAGCAAGATCTCCACTACCTGTGCAGGCCACCATCGCACTGGGACCACCAGACCTGCCCAAATTGGCACTACTGGGACCCGTACCATGGCAGAGGAGCACCATTAGCACTTTTGCACAGGCCTTCTAAACTTGTCTCATTAGTTTATGAGGACCCACATGGGTCCAGGATGCCCCTGACACTGACAGACCCACTGGAACCAATGGGACCATCGGTACAGACTGGAGCCTCATCAACACCAGACAAGATGCTCCTCCCTCCCACTCTCTTGCCATCTGATGACCAAGGACAATACCAGGACCTACTAAAACAGATGGGTAGGGCCTTCAACCTCCCAGTGGAGGCAATAAATGATTTCCAAAATGAATTCCTGGATATTCTGCATCCCTTGGGACCATCGCAGATTGCACTTCCCATTCATAAAGCAATCCTAGAACCTGCCCAGACAAGGCACACCCGGCATCATGTATTCCAACACCAAAATGAGTGGAAAGACACTACTCTGTCTGCATTACAGACACGGATTTCCTGTTTACCTGTTCACAACCCAGTCCCTTATTGATACATGAATAGAGCCATGCAGCAACCCTTCAGATCCATTCACCCTGACCAGGCGGCAAAATAATTGGATCTCATTGGGAGGAAAGTATGTTGCCCCATGGCCTTACCGTTCCTTATAGCCAGTTACTAGGTCATCCTGCCCAAGTATGATTTTTAGATCACACACAGAGTTTGCTGAATTCCAGGCCTCATTACCAGAGGGCAAACAGGCACAGTTTCAAACTCTCATCAACGAGGGACAGCTGATAGCTACGGTTATGCTCCAAGCAGTGGTAAATGCTGCAGATACAGTGGCCTGTGTTCTTGTCTGCAGGGTTGTCCTCAGGAGACAGGGTTGTCACTCCAGGTCTTGGAATCCTCCCAGAGGTCCAAATCATCTCAGAGGACCTACTATTTGATAATCAGAAGCTCTTCAGTGACAAGACAGATGAGAGCATCCACTCCTTCAAAGACTCCTTGGCAACTTTGCGCTTTATGGGGCTCTACACTGCGGCCCCAGACCACTACCAAAACAGGCCATCGTTTAGGCCCATGTTATCTCCCCGCTCACAAAACAGGGACATCCCATGCAACCAGACCACTTTCAGCAGAAGGCCTGGACACTCATGGACAAAGAGGCAATAGAGTGAGTCCCATACAGGTATCAGGGTCATGGCATCTATTCCCCCCATTTTCTGATACCAAAAATGAGGGAGACATTCGCCCCCTTCTGGATGTACAGAAGTTGAACTGATTTATCTGGAAATTCTGATTTTGCATGGTTATTCTCCCTTAAATTATTCCATCCTTCTTTCCCGGACATGGTTTGCAGCTCTCAGTATGAAGGATGCCTACTTTCACGTAGACCTCCACCCTGCCCACTGCAAGATTCCTGCTTGGGACACTCCATTACCAGTTTTGGGTACATCCTTTCGGAATCACCAGTGCTCCTCCTGTTTTTACAAAAGATTTTGCTATGGTAGCAGCACAAGTGCGACACTGGGGACACTCACCTTTTCCCTATCTGGATGACTGGCTCTTGGAGGTCACTTCATACAGTTACTTACTCACCACTATCCGCACGTTCCAAAAACTCCTTGCCAGCCTTGGCATATGCATAAACGAAGCGAAATCCACCCTTGAGCCAACCCACTACCTTGCCTTTATCAGTGCTTACCTGAACTCATGGATTGCTAGGGCATTCCTGCCACCGGATTGATTCTTCACGTTTGAGGCTCTCATCACATGATTGCGCAGCCTTCTGAGGATGTGCCTCCACCACTGCTTTTCCTTCGTTGGGCACATGACGGCGTGCATGGCAATCACATGTGCAGTTCTTTCAGTGTATCCACCACAAAGGGACCATCTCAAGAAATGGGTCCACATGGCAGAATGGCCTGAATGTTCATAAAGAGCTATGCATGAAGGGTCTATATAGACTCAGAAATAAATTCACAAAAACTATTCAGCAAATATCTTTGAATAATGAAAGAATTTGCGAAAATTGCTCATGGACAGTCTGCATAGAAAGGAAGAGTGTTTCATTTATAATTTTAAGTGAGAAAGCTCTGGCAAAGAGATGGGCCTCACATTTTCTCCTGGAAGCAGTAGGACTTATTGATATTCTCCTCTATTGTGGAAGAGATTTAGGAAGTAGAAAACCTATGAACTTCTATGACTAAGAGAATATCATATCACTTCACTTTAAGCCTCAGATTTATTTGAAAAAACTTACAGTGAAAACTTGAGTAATCTTTAGTCATGTGGCTCGTCCCATTACTAGCTGATGTTTTTAAATAGGCCCTACCTGGTGTCATTATATTGTTTCTGCACAGAAGGGAAGTATTATGCAGATAGTTCCTAAAAGTGATGGGAGTTGTAGACATGGCAGCAGTGCACCCTGGGAAGTGTATATAAAAGAGATCTCTTTTTCCCCTGCAGGAGGGTGAATGGGAGACTAGTACAACCACATCTTTGCTCTGAAAAGGTAAGCCAAGGTATACATCGTGCAAGGCTTTCAAAATGGATCCTGGCACTCTCCCTACAGAATTAAGAGTGCAAATATACCTTTGTGTTGCCAGTGCATCAGAAACAGAAAGTGAAATGGAGCAGAAACTGAGAATAAATGAAAGTGAATTGACTGGTCTGTTTTCATTGTGGAAGTTGAGTGAAAGGCACAAGGAAAATAAACAGCATAGATGTTGAAAAATGAACAATCTTATCTTAAATTTATCTAACATGGTGTTTGCAAGATAGGCAAGATACAATTTTCCCCCAGCATTCCATCATCATGTGCTAATCATAACACCACATGGAAAGATTTAAAATGTCTTGGATCTTATAACATACAAATAGCAACAGGAATGTTTCTTGCAGAAACTGGGTACAGTTAGACAAATACAGGATGACACTATTAATCTTGGGGGGGGGGGGGAAGCATTTTGTGTTGGTTGCAGCAAATGAGTTTCAACAGAAACTTTTGCTTGAGGATGAGCTTGTTTCCAACTGTGGCTGGGTTTCAACATTGACAGAAGACTCTAGCTTTGGGCCAAAGAACAGTGTTTGCACTTTGCTTTAATGGGCGGATGCATTTAATTAATCTTCACTTCTGAAGTAGCAGACATTTTGGCAATATCAAGGAATGTTAAGGGAAGAGAGTTGTCATAGCAATGAACCAGTCCTAGACCCATTCGGTAGTTCCAGTAACACTATTAGTAATGTTAATATATTTGTTTGCTTAGCCATGGAAGTTCCCTGGAGATATGTCTATTATTAGTAATAATACTAAGTATTTGGAGAGAGCTTTATTTCTCCCTAGCTCTCTGCAATTGTTAATTCATGAATCCTCCCAAGATTCCTGAGGGTTAGATAAGACAATATTATCCCCATTCTATAGATGGATAGACAAATAGGTTAAGTTACTTGTACAAGGCACAGGCCTGATCTACTTAAAAAAATTAGCCCAACCAGCTATTTCGCTCAGGGGCTTGAAAAATCCACAGTCCTTAGTGACGTAGTTAAGTCCTTAAGCCCACCCCTAGCTCAACAGAAGAAACTTCCAGGAAGATCGTTTACCTACCTGAACCCCTCCACTCAATGTAGGGAGTGTCTACGTTGAATCACTACAGCTGCAGAATTTCCATGCTAGACAAGCCAATAGTATAAATAATCAACAGTGTGGAGATTAGAGTTTAGTTCCTGGCTTTGGTTCTCTGCTCTAGCTACTCAACCTATGTTTTAGCCTATAAAGGCTCATAATAATAAATTAGATTTTTTTTTCCTGATGATTGAGGATTAAGATACCTGGCTAAACTGAACTCTTGGATTAAGAATGTGCATTACAAATCTTCAGCTGGCTCTGACTGATCTCTGTTGGTCTTATTTGGAGGCCATTAGCTACAGCATCATGTAGACCATGTGTGTCAACCCGTTCTGAGCAAGAGCCAGTAACATCTTTATTATTGCCCATTGTCACCATTACAAAGCTAGGCTCATGTAGGCCGCTCTACCAACCGTGGACCTCCCAGTGATGACAGGAGGCTTGCATAAAGATTGAGATTAGAAATGTATGTAGTGATGTAGGATGGGATTTTCAAAAATACTCAACACTGGCCTAAATTCATTCCCACTGCAGACCAGTGCTGAGTGCTTTGAAAATCCCAGTCTAGACTTTTAATTAATAAAATTACTCTTTCATTCAGTATCACTCAATGAGAAAACAAAATATGGAGGATACTTTTGGGACAACAGATGTTCCTTCCCTGTCTTTGGCTATTTGCATATGCTGTTCTCCACTGTTTGAATCTACACAACTGCTTTGATTTGCTGTAACAGTCTGACCTGATCCTATGACTTATATTCCCCTACATTTATTTTCCACCCATTCTGTAAATTCCCTATCTTCAAAGCGTCTGATGAAGTGGGATTTTCTCCCATGAAAGCTCCTGCGATAAATAAATTTGTTAGTCTTTAAAAGTGCCACAGTGCCAAGTGCCTTGGCTATGTCTACACTTACTAAAGTTAGTTCGAATTAGTTAATTCAAACTAATTTTAGTTAGTTTGAATTAACTTAATTCGAACTAGCATGGCCCCACTAGAATGCTAGTTTGAACTAAGCAAGTGCCATGCATGGCACTTGCTTAGTTCAAATTAGTCAATTGCATTAAGGTCAATGTGCCGGTTAGTTCGAACTAAGCGGTTAGTTCGAACTAACATGGCCACATTGCGTTAATTCGAGCTAACTAGTTCGAGTTAACCGTTAGTTCGAAAAGTATAATCGAATTTATTAGTTCGAATTAAGGAAGCCCTTAATTCTAACTAATGAAAGCCTAGTGTGGCCAAGGCTTAAGTTAGTTTGAATTAAGCTTCCTTAATTCGAACTAACTTGCCAGTGTAGACATAGTCCTTGTTTGTTTTGCTGGACTAGACTGACATGGCTCCCCCTATGGACCGGATTTCCACACACAAGTGCAATAATGATGAGGGTATAACTCCCTTTAAAATAGATGGAAATCTTGCATATGCATGATCTACAGGATCAGACTTTGGGTTGATCCTGCAAACCTTTTACTTCTGTGAATAATCCTATCCGTTTCAGTGGGTTTGCTAGTCTGGGCCCTGTGTGCTGTTGATAATAGCAGTTGAACAGGTGGGAGAGACAGTGAGCAAGGCCAGCTCTTGCTACCATTGAAGTCTGGCAAAGTTGTCATCATTGCCACTTGATCAGGAGGAGGTGTAACTTAACTGCACATCCTGAGCTAGAGTCTTATTTGAAGTAGCAGTGTAAATCTTATTAAGATGTAGGTATAAATTACCAAACTGAACCTCGTCTCAGAAATACAAGTTGAAACAATGACTTCATGTTCAGGGAAACTCTTGTGTTAATTGATTGAAATTGATGTAAGTTTCAGCTGAAACTCCTGCTTGAGGACGAGTTATACTGGAGCCATGTATTGCACAGTTTCAGTGCTGGCAGCCAGTTAATGTACAGTGGAAAGCTTCATTGGCTTTTCGTGGTAAAGTTCATCTTACTTTGAAGGACGGGAGCTATTTACATTTTTCCTTTTTGAAGGAAGCACACATTTCTGGTTTTGTCAGCATGTCTGATAATGGCAGGGGATTTTCTGAAGGTAATCCTGTGATGAAACTGCAGCCAGAGTCTTGTAATGTCACTCCAGGGTCTGTATCTAAGAGCCCTCTTTGATGATAATAAAACTGCTACAGGAAAAGTTGCTTTATTTCTTGTATTCTCGTTTCTCAGGAAGTAACTTTTGACATAAAAGGGTGTGAGCTATTTTTTCTAGTGTAAATCTTACCAGAGAAGATTTTCTAAACAAATCTACCCTGGTGCCTTCATTCAAATGCCTCCTTAAAATGCATTTCTGCTATAAAGCATTTCTGTGCTTATCCACCAGGCGTTGCTATCTACTTACTTAAAAAAAAAAACAGTACGTACTTAACTCTGTCCAGTTCCGGATGATGAATTACTAAATGCATGTTCAGTCAGGTGTTTGGAAAAGCAAACTCCCTGGGCAGGATTCCCTTGATCATTGGCATCGCTCTTCTTTTTACTGTGCATTTATTTATTTTTGATTATTATCGTAACAGGGAAGGGCCATGTGTTTTTATACAGCTCTAGGCACCATGCATGTTTATGAGTTGATATAAATCAACAAAAAGCTTCCCTTTCAATGCAAATAAGCCTTACCAGGAACAGCTGGCCAATTTTGCTCATTTATACAGGTGTAAATCCAGATTACGTTCTGGTGTCTTGAAGAGCGGAACATGGCCATGAGTCTTGATATAGAGTGGATGCCAGTGGTGTAAGCAATGATGCCCTCTCTGCCACAAGTACATGCCGATTGTAGGAATACCTGAGAAGGGCGGTGCAAATCCTATCTGGACAACACCCTGTAAAATAGGAAGGTAAACATGGTCCCCGTTTTACAGAGGAGGAAGCTGAGTTACTGAATGCTAAGTGCCTTGCCTGAGGCCACAGAGTGAGTCATTGTCAGAAGGAAGATGACGGCTGCAGAACCCTATTCTGGTGTTCATTCCATTAGAGTATGTCGCCTGCAGTATGGCGTTCAGAACTGTCATGAGCAAGGAGCGTGTATGTTTGTCATCTACCAGCAATGCTTAGAGCCTGCACGAGGGTAGCATGTGGACAAGTTCCAAAGGGGGAGCCATGTTAGTCTAGTTCAGCAAAACAAACAAGGAGTCCAGTGGCACTTTTAAAGACTTAAAATGTATTTATCGCCTGATCCTATGACTTACACTTCCCTGCATTTAATTTCCTCCCATTCTGTAAATTCCCCTTCTTCAAGCATCTGACGAAGTGGGATTTCTCCTACCAAAGCTCTTGTGATAAATAAATTGGTTAATCTTTAAAAGTGCCATAGGACTCTTTGTCTGTAAGAGAGTCGGTGAAGACACCATTTTCTCTTAGTCAATAAAGGAAAGTGTCTGTAGGTACGGAGTCAGACATTTGCAAATGTCACACAATTGGGATGAAATTTTTTTAAAAAGTGAGCACATATAGTATTGGTAATGAAAATTAAGAAAATATCTTACATGCACATAGCTCCTTCCAAGCCAAAACGCACCAAAGTGGTTTACAAATTTAACTTATATGGGTGCACAGCATATTTAGGTGCCATCATCAAATGGTGATCACTTCTACAACTGAAAGGCATCCACTGCTGGCATGAAACATGGCAGTTTAACAGAATTACACAACAGTCTAGGAGAAGGAAGTAATAAGATGAGTCTATAAACTGCAGGGAAATTTTCAGGCGCGCAGAGTGTAATCACTTGCACTGGAATTTAGTCAGGATATTTTGCCAGCAAAGGCAGGGGTTGTTGTGGAGGGAGCAAGCTGAGACCATGGAAGGAAGAAAATTTTCCCTGTTGCTTCATAGGAACTGCAGAGGAAAGAGCGAGCATCCTGTCCACTCATGTTAATCCAGGGGTTGGTAACCCAAAAAATAAGAAAAACCATTTAAAAAAATTATTTCAATAACCAAGTGTTTTGAAAGCTGCAATGGATGTGACCTCCTGGTGGGGAGCTGGGCCAGGGTACTGCTGCAGGGTCCCTTGGGGGGAGAGATGGGGGAGCCCAGAGCCTGGTGCAGGGCACCCACAGAGTCCCCAGGTGGTGGTTGGGAGCCTGGAGCGGGCCACCCACAGGGTCCCCCGGGGCAGGGACGGGCTGGAGCCCAGAGCTGCACGGGAGCAGCCAAGGAGCTGCAGGTTGCAGACCCCTGTGTTAATCAATCAGCAAGGTGAGGCTAGCATTAGTTGTGGGGAAAGTGCTTGTTGATTCTTCCTGGAGGTGGCATCTGCCAGGAAGTGAAAGCAGTGCGACAATGTGCAACGTATCCTTCTGGCTTCCCTCTACTAGCCAGGAATTGCTCATCTGTTCAGAGGAGATGCAAAACTGAAGTTTTGACCACTTATATTCATCAGAGATCCAGAGTGGCTTTTGCAGGTACAGCGTTGTTAGCCGTGCTGTTCTGGGCAAATTCCAACTTGCATAATCATGTCGTCTCCAGAGAATGCCTCAACTGAAGTAGTTAATCCTTATTTCCTTTTGCAGAGAGGTTTGTAGCAGTGTGGTTTTGCCCACTGTTAGCAGCTATGTTTTGTTAGTTAGTTTGAAGTACAGTATATTAAGTTCCAGTCACAGGTGCCAGTGCTTGGAAAGGGAAGGCCTGTATTTCTCCACAGACCAGCAGCAGCCTAAACTTCCCCCACAATGCCATGCCAGTATGCTTTAATTCTGAGCTGAGGGCAGAGAGTGGTGCTCAGTTTCCAGGGCCCGTTCAGTTCTTTGTCTCTGCTGAGGTTTCAGTTCCCTCGACAGTTTTTGTGATGGTAACAACTTCCAGCCACTACCATCCTAGGTTTGGGTTGAACTGGTTCACTGATTGGACTAGTCTGTATTGCATAGTTGTAGCCAGAGGTTTGGTGTCCCCTCCTATGACTTGGTGCCCAACTGGGAGCACCTCATGGGGCTGGGAGAATGCATTTGCATATCCTCTGGAGTGGCTGTGCCTGTTACGAAACATCCCGATGATTTGGGAGCTACCCCTCCACATCGGAAGGGGAAGAGCGGCAAGCCTGGCTGTTGGAGTTTCACTGGGGAAGGGCGGGATTATGTAGCCAGAAAAGAAGGGACAGTTATGAATTAGTCTGTCATGTTCAGGCTGGTGTATATGAAAAAAGGTGAGGGTCTGTCATACCGTGGGAGCAGCAGCTTCAGTAAGACCATGCTTAAAGTGTGCTCCACAGCAATCAGGCCTCAAGCAAAATTATTTTGCAGGGTCTGCAACCACTTGTAGCACCTTCCCTTTTCCTTCATCACATCCCCACACCTAAAGAACTGCATGGCCCTCTTCCGCGTAAAATGTGTCTCACCCTCTCGTGGCTGGTCTGATAATAATAATAGGCCTTATTTCCCTTGTAGCCAATAGACACATCTTTCTGGCTCTTGGAGGAAAAATTTGCAGTCTGTTGCCCTGCCCACCCCCATCCCTAGCTTGTGACCTTGATGCCCATGAGGTCATGTGGAGCCTGCTTATAATGGAAATCTTTATATGCAAAAGCCCCCTTGCTATAAACTCTCCCAAGAGGAGGTGAGGTGAGGAGGTGAAGTAAAATCCCTCCTGTAGCTTGGGGATTTCTTTACTGGAGGGATAAGAAAGATATTGGAGAAACTCATGCCATAGGTTGTAGATGCAGTAATTAAGGGTAAAAAACATGTCAATCATATCTTGGTTTTTACACTTGGAGCTTCTTTGAACTGACAGGACACATTCCTTTTAATTTATACCCACCACAGAGAAACAAGACCCAGTAATTACAAGGCAGTTCACCTGTGCCAGGTGATATCTGGGTGAAAGATCAACAGTTCAATCGTAAGGTGTACTGAACTTGTTGCATGTGCAATAACCAGGAGGATGCATGCAGCTTGAAATCCACTTGGAAAGCTCTGGAGGGAGAGGTTGTTTTCCACATGTAGTGAATAAATCTCGTTCTTATTTAGGAGAACCCAGTAGTGTAAATGAGCTTGTCAGGATACATATGCTGGAATCAGAAGAAGAATACATGAACAACACAAATTCAAGAATTTATAAAATGTTTATCTTTTAATTTATACAGATGATTTTTGGAGGTGCAGATAAGAGTCTAAGCCATAGACAAGGGGCTCAAACTTTATTTCCATTGCCAAAATAATTCCCCATTTTTCAGTTTTTAAATCCTAAGGTGTTTGTTTCTTCCAAAATGTGATATCCATCTGCTTTTATTTTTAACTTTCAAGCAATGTACCATATTGCCCTTTTCTTTTGTTAAATACAGTGTGCAGCAAGTGGATGCTTGGAGAACAGAGGGGGAAACCTTTTGTGATTCATTCACATAATGAAGAAGTTAGTAAGAACTAGAGGTCTCCCTGAACAAAGCATTCTGAAAAGATTTGTAAGTGTTAGCTCAATGTTAACTAAATATCCCAAATCTGAACAGCCCTGAATTTTAAGGAAGTAGGAATTTTGCAGATGGTCCTTTATTTTTATAATGAGAGAAGCAAAAGACGGGGTCTCCACCCCTGCCTAATACAATACAGGAAAGATCATATTGGGACCTGATAGCTCAGGTCCATCTCTGCTGACATCAGTAAATGAATGAAAAATAAACTTAAAAAAAAAAATCCAGCTGAATTTATACCCATTTCCTACTGAACTGAACTGAACTGAACCTTCCCAAAAATCCCCTGAGAAGTTTTAGGAAAACCAATGCCACAGTCATTGCTGAGCCTCTTATCTGGAGAACTCGGACTCCCAGCTGATTCAAGCAAAGCATTCTTTACAAGCTAATCAGACGAGTGATGCAGCAACAGGTGGTCATACTGCTCAGGCTCTGCAAAGAGAAAGTGAAAAAAGTGGAATTGCATCAGGCTGAATATAGCATGGATGAGACATGGGTATTGCATTTGGTTTACAACTGCATATTTTGTGCCGTATTGGCAAAACTGCAGCAATTTGAATGAAGAGTCCTGGGGCACTTTAAAGATTACTAAATATATTTATATGCCCATAAAATTTGTTAGTGTTTAAGGTGCCCCAGGAATCGTTTGTTTTGCTGAAACAGACTAACACAGCTACCCCTCTGGAAGGTACAGCTATTTGGTTTCCAAAGTGCATGTGAGGCCACACTTTTGCAGAGAAGGAATTGGCAGCTGCCTTCAGTCTGCAAAAAGCTCTTAGGCTTGTTTTATTTAAAACCCCCTTCTGATCTTACAAGGGAGTAACTTGATGAGTTAATGCACTTCTAATTTAAAAAAAAAGATCTTTCAAAATGTAGGCCTACCTATTCTCTTTTGCTCATTCCCAACTACATATGTGCTTGTGAGCCATCCATTATGCCTGGAATATCTTTCCCTATTCATAGCTGCTATGGATCCCTTCCTTTCTTCCCTAAGAGAACTTCTAAAAATCCACACACTCTATGAAGGATTCAAACTATGATGTTAATTCAAATTATGTATCATCATGTGTGTCTTTAGAGAGGGCCATGTTTACTTATTGTGTGGTATAAATGACTAATGCTAATTGTAAGCCAATGTTTTTTCAGTGCTTTATTTAGTTAAATGACATTAATCCTTTTTTTCTGAGGCCATGTACAGACGATCACTTTATCGCGCTATAAGGCTTCCAGTGTACACATGAACATTGGCAGCTGGGCTTTGGGGGCTGGTGGTTCACCACTGCTTGGGGAAGCAGCGGGGGCTGCAGCCGGCCCCCTAGCCCAGTCAACCCCCGGGGCAGCCCACTGCCAGCCAAAAGGCTGGCTTTGGGCAGTGCATGGTGGGACAGGTGCCCACCATGCACTGCTCCTTGTAGCGAGACTTCAAAGGAGCGTGTGAACACACCTTTGCGCTACAAAGAGTACATTTGTACACACAAAAGCGCTATATTTATAGCATTTTCCTTGTCCCACAACAGCTTATTGCGGGACAAGTCTGTCATGTGTACATAGCCTGAGATTCCCAAATAATGACAATTCTGGTGGTTTCTGTGCTGTGGACTTTCATCCCCCTGGGAAGCAGCCTGAGACCAAGAATTGCAATGTCCCACCAAACCTCTATGGGTAAAGATTTTTGGTCCGTACTGTGCTGGGATTAGATTTATTGGGTAGTGTAGATCTCTATATTCTCTTTCCTGTGAGTCATCCATTTCCCCATGTTATTCCACTTTTGAAGAGAGTTACCCTTTTACTCATTTTGTATCAGAACAGTAATGTTGACTTCATGGTCAGAAAATACCAGTACAGGGGAATGAAATGCAAGCTCAGGCCTTGTACACACTACAAAGTTATTGCGCGATAAAGCCCTTTATTGCGCAATAGGAAGCCGAGCGTACACACACAACTTACAGTTTTTGTGCGTTAAGAGCCCTCTTGTTGCGCAAAATGTAAACCACCAAAATGAGCGTGGTAGCATCTAACGCAGAATAGCTATTGCGCGACAGCCCGTGTGTGTACGCTTATCGCGCAATGTGAAACTTCCGGAAATGGCCCACAATTCCAATCCTATCCCTTCTGCACTTCCGTCTGAACTCTGTTGCCGTGACGTCATTTTTCCCGACCTCCCCTTCTGCCCCGCGAACTTTTGAATTCCACACTCTCCCATCTGGCTTGCTGTACAGTGCTGCTGC
Source organism: Pelusios castaneus (assembly GCA_007922175.1). NCBI lineage: Eukaryota > Metazoa > Chordata > Testudines > Pelomedusidae > Pelusios > Pelusios castaneus. The sequence goes on from ML685777.1 coordinate 6,655,338, forward strand.
CTCTTTGTGCTCCTCTTGCAATGTCGTCGCGGCGCAGCAAACGAGCTCCAGCCTGGACAACAGCTGAGGTGATGGATTTGATAGGCATCTGGGGAGAGTCCGCTGTGCAGTCAAAGTTACGTGGCAGCCGGAGGAATTTTGACATTTTCGGCCAAATATCTCAGGCGATGACTGAGAAGGGGTACGAGAGAGACACTCTGCAATGCCGGGCCAAAGTGAAGGAGCTGCGGATAACGTACCACAGAGCCAGAGAGGCAAACAGGCGCTCTGGCTCCGCGCCGGCAACATGCCGCTTTTACAAAGAGTTGGAGGCGATCCTGGGTGGTGATCCCACAACCACCCCTATCTCTACCGTGGACACTTCTGCGACGGCGTCTGAAAATGACAAGGCAGCGGAAGGCGACGATGCCGTCGTAGACGAGGAAGCAGAGGAGGAAGAGGACGAGGACGGTGACTACGGAGCCACCGACATCGGGAGCCAGGAGTTATTCACCACCCCGCCAGAGACAAGCTCCACAGATTCCTTCTGCACACCTTCCCCTGAATCGGCCGATGGCAGCTCCGGTAAGTCACGTTCAAAATGCTCTCTATTCTAGCAGCTACAGCTTAACATTTACATGAAGATAACGCATTGAGTTCTCCTTTTATGTGTCTTCTTTTCTGTGCGTTAATGGTGTGGCGTGGTCTTGCTGGCATTACATAAAAACCGCATCAATGCATGCCTCGATAGCCAAGTAGTCGTTCCCTTTCAAGTCACTAAACGTGTACTCCAAATATCTCCAAATTCTTCTTTTAAAGTTGGATGGTAGAACGAGCCTTTGCCCTCCCCCATTCAGGGAGACTCTCCCTCTCAAGCTCGCAAGCACTGCCGCGGGAACCATAGCCGCGCACAATCCAGCAGCGTAAGGTCCCAGCTGGAAGTCAGCCACATGCAGGAGATGCATTCTCGCTTGCAGAGGCACTCTAAGCAGTGTGATATCGGCTTCTATTCCAGCCATCTCTGACACAGGATCAGAACAAGCAGTGGCAAATAGTCAACTGTCCCATGAACCTACTCACATCAACCCGTCCCTCGCTTTGCAAAACTTGTTACTGCCCCCCAGTATGTCTTCACCCGTGTAACCAAGGAATGTGTAGGGAGAACATCCTTGTTTGCACCTGGACGTGGCGACAACAATAGCGGCATTCAAACTGTTTCATATCTACACAGGAACGACCTTCGATGGACGGTGTACAGCTGCTGCTGACCGTCTGAGAAAGATAAGGCGGAGGCCTCGCAGGAGCAAGGAAGATATATTCCAAGAGCTCATGCATTCCCACGAGTCATCTGCGAGGGAGACAAGGCAATGGAGGAGGCAGTGCAGGCAGGACAGGAGAGAGAGCAGCGCGAGGAGGGAGAAGCAGAAGGATGCCCTAATAGACATTCTTCACGAACAGACCAACCTCCTGAAGACCATGGTCGGTCTGCTCCAGGCTCACACCTCCCCACCGCAGCCTCATCTGCCTTTCCCTCCATCCACGCAACATTCTCCCCCCAGACAGTTTTTTGAACCCCATGGACACCCATGGTATAACGCTATCTCAACCCCCCCCCAATGTATGTCGTCGAGTCCCGCACCTACACCCACCTTTAGTCCCCCCTTTCCCTCCAGTTAACTTCTCATTTTTGTTCTATTAATAAAGTTGAACCATTGTTAAATTTAGTATGACTTTCTTTATTTGCATTTAGAGTATGCCCTTGACATTTGGTGCTAAAGAAAAACAAAAGAGATAGAATCAATCCACCAATAATCATAGAGTTTATACAGTAAAAGATACAGAGCGATAACAGTGATTTGCAAAAGTAAAAGGTAGCCTTTCAGTCAACAGTCATGAAATGGTTCTTCAACGCCTCCCTTATGCGCACAGCCCTTTGCTGCACCCCCCTGATACCCCTGGTGTCCGGTTGCTGGTAGGCATATTCTAGACGTTCTGCCTCCCTGCTCCACGAGTTCATAAATCTCTCCCCCCAGTTTTCACATATATTATGAAGGACACAACACGCAGAAATGACAGTTGGTATGTTGTCCTCATGTAGGTCAAGCCTGCCGTACAGCGATCTCCAGCGAGCTTTTAAACGGCCAAAGGCACACTCTACTACCATTCTACACCTGCTTAACCGGTAATTGAACCGCTCCTTGGCAGGATCCAACTTCCTGGTAAAAGGCTTCATAAGCCATGGCATCAGCGGGTAGGCGGGGTCCCCAAGGATAACTACGGGCATCTCAACACCCCCCACTGTCGTTTTCTCGTCGGGAAAAAAGGTGCCCGCCTGTAGCCTTCGGAACAGTCCAGAGTTTCTGAAAATGCGTGCATCGTGCACCTTTCCTGACCAACCCGCATTTATGTCCGTAAACCGACCACGATGGTCCACCAGTGCCTGAAGAACCATAGAAAAGTATCCCTTCCGATTAATGTACTCGGAGGCGAGATGGTCGGGCGCGAGAATAGGGATCTGAGTTCCATCTATTGCCCCACCACAGTTCGGGAAGCCCAACTCATTAAATCCATTGACGATCTCCCTCATGTTCCCCAGGGTCACTGTCCTCCTTAGCAAAAGACGGTTGATGGCTCTGCACACTTGTGACAGCGCTACTCCGACGGTTGACCGTCCGACCCCGAACTGGTTTCCGACCAAGCGGTAGCAGTCCGGAGTCGCCAGTTTCCATAGGGCAATAGCCACACGCTTCTCCACGGTGATGGCGGATCTCATCCTCGTGTCCTTGCGCCACAGTGCAGGGGCTAGCTCCTGACACAGTTCCATAAATGTGGCTTTCCGCATTCTGAAGTTCTGTAGCCACTGATCATCATCCCACAGCTGAAGAACGATTCGGTCCCACCAATCTGTACTCATCTGCCGGGACCAGACACGGCGGTTCAGGCTGTGCAGCTGGTCCGAGAAACTGATCAGAATATCAGTTCTGTTCTCAAGGCTGTCAGTCCCTGAAGTCGAGTCATCCGAGTCCTGCTCTGAATCAGAGCCAAAGGCATACTGCAACAGAATCTGGGCTGTGTTTACAATGCTGAACGCAGCATTCAAGATCACAGCTGAATCCATGTCGATTCTGAAAAGGCAGTTCCGTAAAGACGGTCTTTTCAGTTTGAATTTAGCGCTCGTTTCTATTGGCAACTGCTGGGTAGCGTCAGTGGCAGAATGCACCACGGGAAATGAAGATTTATCCCATGAACCATAGCGCGAGCCTTCTTCTTCCCAGGATACAAAGCGCGAATTGCCGATAAGGGGGACTGTGGGATAGGTACCCACAGTTCAGTGTGTTTTGAAGGAGGACTGCGAAAAAAAATGGGGGGGCTTTCTTCCGTTGGAGTCCGCAGAGTGTGTACGCGATCTTGCACTACAACAACCACAGAACATTTAATGCGCAACAGGCTTATTGCGCAAGAAGTACGGTAGTGTGTACATAGCCTCAGTTTATGGCAAGTAAAACTGACTGAAAATCTTGCACTCTCACTAATATGGAAGTGTTGCTTGCTGCACATTAATTAACCACTTCTTGGCTACACTTGAATTTTCTGACTTCAATTAGTTTTGGATCAGGCCATAGAGCTTCATTCTTACAGTATGGCTCTGATTCTCCATTGTCTTGCACTTTCTGTGTCATTTCCACCAGCATAAAGTGTCATTTGGATCTGGCAGCATTTTATGCTCACTTTTTAGGGATGTAAAAGACTACAAACGATGCCAGGCAGCAAGTAGACCAGTCTCATGTGTCCAGATGCTTGGCTTTTACCCTATTAAAACTATTAGAGAGGCATGTATAAGGGTAACGCCCCGATTATGAAAGGAATGTAGCTATATGTGACATTCAGATTCATTAGTGTTCTGGTATTAATAGTCTGAACAGAAAAAATAAAACCAAAGTTTTCAGTGGTGTCTTTACAACATCTGTCTTGAGGATGAATTTCAGTTCTGAACAAATTTGAGCAATTTCTACTGAGAAATATGAAATTTTGATTTATTATCCCCTAAAAGCTTAGGTAAAGCTACTTAATAAATATGATCTCAGAGTTGTACAAAGGTAATTGTATGATTAAAGTAAAATCATGGTTTCAAGTTGCAGCTGGGGAGGTCGAGGTTGGATATTAGGAAAAGCTTTCTCATGAGGAGGGTGGTGAAGCATTGGAATGGGTTACCTAGGGAGGTGGTGGAATCTCCATCTTTGGAAATATTTAAGGGCGGGTTAGACAATACCCTGGCTGGGGTGATTTAGTGGGAGTGGCCCTGCTTTTAGCAGAGGGTTGGACTAGATGACCTCGTGAGGTCCCTTCCAACCCTATGATTCTAAGTCTATTAACAAGTACAGACAAGTCTTGGGCATATTTTTGTCCAGATTCTGGCCTCAGTTACACTAGTGTAAATCTGGAATAATATCAGTGGACTAAAACTGAGATTGGATTGTGATCCAGGGTTACTATGCAGACTTTGGCCATTCTTTGATCAATCCAGGTTTAAAGAGGCCAAGGGATGTTGAGCGGACATAAAATGCGCTCCTTTAATCCCATGGTGAGGACAAGATCTGCAAGGCCAGATCTTTTAGGCTACTAATTTAGGATTGCCAGCATTTATTTTTGAAAAAACTTGTCTGTTAGCTTATAAAGCCAGATCCTGAGCTGCTGTAAATCAGTGTCATTCCACTGAAGTCAGTGGTGCCATGCTGCTTTACTCCAGCTGAAGAACTGGCCCCACATAAATAGATACAAGTTAGGGGCACCCCATCAGCATGCTCCCTTATAAGTTCCCAACGCAGTCCTGAGCTTTGCAAAGTTTTGACACCTCTTCCACTTAAAGTGTCATTTGAAATTGCTTGTCAGTATATTTCTGTTCTAATTAATTTAAGTATTAATCTGTTTCCTAATAAAACTTACTGTCCTCACTAAATCAAATATAAAACTCTATTCTGTGCAAATACAGACATATTATCTAAGTTCTCATCGAGGTTCTTGTCTCTTCTTTTGGTGCCTAAGAATCACTATATGTTTTCAGATGCTTTGAAGTGTCTGACGAAGTGGGATTTTCGCCCGCGAACGCTCATGTGATAAATAAATCTGTTAGTCTTTAAAAGTGCCACAGGACTCTCTTTGTTTTTCTGCAATAGACTAACACGGCTACCCCTTTGGAATTTGTATATGTTGTGTGTAACATTAAGCACTAACCCTTGGCTAAGAATCATTCATGGTTTAAGAAGTCTTCACAGAGAATTTCCTGACCCTTGTTAATTGTTCCTACTTCAATAGTATTTTAATGTAGAATTGTGTACTTCATATTTTACGTGTATGCAAAAATAGAAGAGAAATCCATCATGAAAATCTGGAAAGCATTAATGATCTGAACTGGAGAGTGAGTGAGAGAGAGCTCGAGCTCTGAGCTTACAGCAACTGCTGTACTCAAATTATTTTTTATTTCCATGCCACACAGTGGCTGAGAGGAGAGCAATAATCCATGTCATACTTTTTTAAAGGAATATCATCCCGGAGTTTTAAAGGCATCTCAATTCAGCAACAGGACAGACCCCAGAGGAGTAAAGCCGCAATAATGAATGTCACTTAGATGATATATATTTTGTGTCCATAGGCACTTAAGTAGTCATTCATTATGTGAGTTAATTAATAGGCTGAGTAAAGCCAGTTTAAACAGGAGGCGCATTAGCAATTTATACTGACATAATTGGCTTCTAGCAGTCAGGGTAGTAATGAAAAATTAATTTCAGTTCCTTTTGACAGCCCTTAACTGTAGGCTGTAGTTGACTGAGAAGATATAGACACTAGAGGAGCTATTATACAATACGGTTGTGGGACAAGGTACATTGATTTTTCAATCACATTATTTAATAATCAGATCTGAAGTATAGTATACTTGTTAATCGTTTTAGTCTGAAAGGGAAATGAGAAGCTGGTTATAGGTATATTGGCTTCCCCCCACAGAAAACACCATTATTTCTATAGAATACGAACACTGATCAGCATTACTGGTAAATGTCCATGCTGTAGTAAAGATGTTCTGAAGTGCTGCAGAGTATCATGGAGTCGGCCCGGCTCCTTGCTTGTTTCGTTGAACTAGACTAACACGGTTACCCTTTTGGAGCAGATTATCATGTTTCTCCACTCTGCCTCGAAGAACTGAATGATTTAGGATGAAGAGAAATCATGTCATAATGATACTGCCTTTATATAGCATCTTTCAGCCATTTGAATCTCTTTATCAACTTTACTAATGGAACGAACTATAGAAGATAACCACTTTATGCTCTGCTGCTGGGCTGCCACCTTTGGGCTCAAGTGCAACAGCTGATTAATAGTGCACAACAACATGATGAGTTATGATTGGAAGAATCTATACCAAAATGAACGTAGAGGAGGAATTTAAGTATGTGAAGTATAACTATGCTAACTGGAATTTGCCCAGTACACAGGGATTAACACTTTTACCAAGGAATATTTAAGGACTACAAGCATTCTGGTGGTCCTTGAAGTCATAGCTCATGCAAAAGGCTGTATAGTTGGAAGTACGGTGCTTCCTTGAAACCTTGTTGGGACAATGAGTCAGAAACGGCTTAGAGAAAAACACATCATTTACTGAATCACAGCCGTCATTTCCTGCAGCATTCTTGGGAGCTTCCCCACTCAAGGACTAATCAACCCTTAAAGTGGGAGATCTAATAAGGTCATAGTCTGGATTGGTACTGTTGCAGGGCAGTGCATTGCTTCTTTTTGACTTTTAAAAAGAGTTGTATTCTTCACGTATGCTTTCAGGCACTGTCAGAGTGACCCTGTGAGGTATTGTAACAAGATGTGAATAACACAAAGAGAGAAAAGTCTAACAGATAAATAGCTCTAACTTTAGATCAGAACATGTATGTTGTGGAAAATACAGTGCTTGGAAAAAAAACCACACCACAGGCTAAATTGGATAGGAGGCCTCCATGCCTTACAATATTTGCATTACCTGTTTATAAAATTAAACATAAATAATGATATTAGAGCCAAATATGCAGGTCTCTTTTTAATGCACAAGAAAGCTATGATTTATTTTTAGAAAAGGATATTGACTTGGTCTTTCTGTAAGAGAATAAATCAGTTTAATTAGATACTATAAAAAGGAAAAGATATTTTGAGATTTCTTAATGTATTTTGCATTGACAGGGCTTCACTTTGAAATACAGATCACATCATATTAGATGTCTGGTCACTATCACATCTAGTTACTCACGTTATTAACTGATCTGTATATCAATAATGTGATCTGGCTAATTTAATTTGAGTTCCTTATTATGGAGACTTTTGAATAAGTGACATAACTGAGCTTTGATCTTCTCCCACCATGCAACATTTCCATACTGGTTCAAATCCTTATCCTACATCCCTTACTCAACTGACTGAGACCATGATCAGATCCTGTTTAAGGGCGTTAGGATAATGTTCAGTGGGACTGGAAGTCTGAGTAAAGATAGCTCAAGTGAGGTTGCAAGAATCCAGTCTTAAATTTGTCATGCAACTGATCAGTTGGCTGACCTGCAGGTGCAAGACTTTTAAATCACTTGGAATGTGAGATTCCTTACCTCACAAGCAAGGAGAGGTCAGTAAGACTCTTCCTCTTACAAATTACCTTGGGGCTTTATCCTTTCACAATTCTCTGGCTTAGCTGATGCTGTGAGATGATTTTCCATTGGAAGTCTGTTTTACTATGATGACTTATGCTATCTGCGGCAAAGAGGAAATGGCCGAGGAAATCAAACTGCCATTAACTCCTCCGAGACCAAAACCAGTTATATTTCATGCACTATGAAGTTGTTTCCCGCATGTAGCTACTATTTCAGTTTACTCCACCCAGGTTTTTTGAATCCTGAAGTTCGTAGAGCAGGATGGAGCCAGTCCCATCCTTTTAAAGGTCCAAAATAATCTTTACAGTGTAGTTAGTTTTATGCTTCTTCATGCACAAAGATCAAACAGGGACTGGAGTTGTGCAGGGCAGAAAATCAGCAAAGGTGAGAATCTTGCCCTGTTTTGTTTTTTTTAAATCTGCTGGTGCCACAAACAGCAACGAAGCTCTGCAAATCGAACTGGGATGTGTCTTCTTCAATTAAAAAGATTTTGCAGTTGCTGCTTAGCTGACAACTACATTGATGATACTCAAGGCAGGGCTGACTACAAACTCATCTTCCTAACTTGTTTAATCTTCAGTGGAAACAGAGGCAAAAATTTGTTCCTATCAGTAAAATAAGTACCTCTGATTCAAAGTCAAACAGGGATGAATCTTGAAGCATTTTTGTTGGCAAACTCCTCTGGACATCAGTGGGATTTTTGTCTAAGCTGAGGTTCAGAATGAAGTTTTGATTCAAACTTTAGATTCCAGCCAAGAACTTCAGTAAAACTCCAGTGCCTCTATGTGGCATTCAAGGATTTAATTCCTGGAAGGACAGTTGTTTCTGAACTTTCCAGGAGGAAGCCCTTGGTATGAGCATACTCTCTTCAAAATGACATATGAGGTGTTCATTTCACAACTGATCTATTCTTACAAAATCCGAGGCTCTATAAAACAAAAAACAATTATGGCTTTTAAGATCTGCCAGCAACAGCAATAAACCAATGCAAGGAGTGGAAATCTGGAAGGAAGTTTTCTGAAGGACCTTGCAGCATTGATCCATCTAGTCAACATTCAGTGTTGCCAATATTCTGCATAGGAGACAGTCCCAGGTGACCCCAGCTAGCGAAGAGAAACTGGAACGAGACAGAATGTCATTCAGTCAACACTATTAAATGTTGTCATTAAACTCTGCATGTAAGTATTCTATATTAAACACAGGTTGCGTCTACACTGGTAAATTAAGTAGACTTAAGCTTGGCTTAAGTCGACTTAATTTGCCCTGCGTCTACACTACACTTTGCTTAAGTCAACTTAAGCAGCTTGCTTAAGTTGACTTAAGCAAAATAAAGTCGACTTAATCAAAATTAAGTCGACTTTATTAAACTACCTTTCTACTCAACCTAAGGCTTAATTCGACTTTTTAAAGTCGAATTAAGCCAGTGTAGCCCTGGGGTAGCTCTAGGTCGACTTAGGGCTACCCCAGGACTACACCAATGCCCTCCCTGCCGGGGGGGGGGGGGGCCCACAGGGGGAGCCTGGCATGCCCTCCAAAGGGCAGGGCATGTGGGCAGGGTGTGACACTGTCTGGATTTAGGGAAGCATTTATGA
>ML685777.1:6669743-6723711 GCA_007922175.1 Pelusios castaneus
GTGTGTGTGGGTCTCTCTGCCCCCTGGGTGTGAGGAGCCCTGGTGGGTGTGTGTGTGTGTGGGGGGGCTCTCTGCCCCCTGGGTGTGAGGAGCCCTGGTGAGTGTGTATGTGTGGGGGCTCTCTGCCCCCTGAGTGTGAGGAGCCCTGGTGGGTGTGTGTGTGGGGGGGCTCTCTGCTTGCCCAGGCAGTGTGGGTGTGCTTGGTGGGCTGTCAGTAAGGGATGCATCAGGAAATGCACGGAGTCCAGTGCCTGTGGGTGTGATCTGATCTCCCCTATAGCCCGGGCTATTGACCTGCCTCAGGATCATTCCTAGAGCAGAAATTTCCAGAGGGGTAGCCGTGTTAGTCTGTGTACAGCAAAAACAATGGGAGTCCTATGGCACCTATAGACCAATGGATTTTGGACATAAGCTTTTGTGGGCTATAACCCACTTTGTCAGATACATGAAGTGGAAACCACAGGACTCTCATTGGTTTCCGTAGAGCAGAGTTGCTCGAGAAACATCAAGCCTTTTTTAAACATTGTCAAGGATCAAGAATCCCCCATGACCCATGGTAAATTGGTCCAGCTTACACTGGTAGTGTTTTTTGGCGCGGTGGCGGGTTTAGGGAGTTGTGCTTTTAGCTCATCTTTACAGAAGTCATTGACTGAAAATTCCTTCTTTGGCATGTGTGTTTAGGGATTTCCCAGTGCCTTGGAATGCCCCGATTTTTTGCCATAGTCTGCCTGGAATCCAGATGGGGCTGTTCTTGTAAAGGATGGGGGTCTTAGTGTAATTTGGAGAACCTTGGACATATAGGAAACTTGATTATTTAAGTTCCAGAGGGGTAGCTGTGTTAGTCTATTGCAGAAAAACAAACAGAGTTCTGTGTCACTTTTAAAGACTAACAGATTTATTTATCGCATGAGCTTTTGTGGGAGAAAATCCTACTTCGTCAAATGCTTTCAAGATTAGTTAAGGTGAGGTTGTCTTGCTGCTATAGAAACAAGGAGTCTGTGGCACTTTAAAAGACTAACAAATTCATTTATCACCTGAGCTTTCGTGAGCAGAAGTGGCATGAAGCAGGATTCTGCCCACAAAAGCTCATGCCCGAGGACTCCTTGTTTTGCTGAACTAGACTGACTCGGCTACCCCTCTGGAACTTGCTGCTATAAGTTTGAGTACTGTTGCTTCCTTTGAGTCCCCTTAGGAATTGTGTATTGTGTTTTAGGCTGTCATTCCCACCCTGATGTAGCAGAGATCTTTATTTTCTTCGAAATCCCATGGGACGGTGGGTAGGGAAGGGAAAAACTTTAGAAAACTGGGCAAGATGAACGGGGAGTTTGAGATGGTGGTATCCTTATCTTGGACATTGCCTGATGTGCCTTATTTTGCATGGCTGAGTTCTGTTTACTTATTGCTGACCTATAAAAATGCTTTTTTCCCCCCCTCTGAAACCTTACTAGTATAGGTGTTGGAAAAAGGAAGAGGCAGTGCCCCAAAATAGTTACTATAGAAGGGGCATGAGAGATGTGAGACAAAATAACCAGCCCAATTTTGCAGCTAGAGGGGAAGGTTAGGCTGGAGTTGGCCATTTTTCCAAGGGTTGGGACCACAGGTCCTATGGGCCACTTGCAAGAATTAAAACAGATACAGTCAAGGCCTTCCTTCTTTTGGGGTCATTTATGTTTGAGTGGTGGAATGGAGGCATACAGATTTATCAGGTGTTTGGGGCTAACAATGTTTTTTACTAATTTGTAGCCCAGGCTTTAGACCCTTACTGCAGATATGCACAAACATAATATTTGGAGGTTTTGTTTAATAAAACCGTTGAAATATTTAATATTTCCTGCTCCTTAAGCATCTGCTGTGAAAAAGGCCTGATTTCACCCTTCCCCCACCTTCAACATAGAACTGGGAAGTTGGGTGACTAGCATTCTGTAATTTTGGAGGTTGACTGTATTCAGAAAGCACACTGTCTGTCTGATCTTTTACGTTTTCAACACATCGGTAGTTAAAGCTGTTTGAGGTACTAAGAGGTGCAGACTGGATTGTGACTAGATATTTCTGTAGATGGACTGACTGCCTTGCTTGGTTGATAAATGAGTAATGGTGCTAGAGGATTGAAGTGCAACAACCGCAAATCTATTCTTACTGTTTTCTGTATGGTATTAGCATATTTATAGTACACTTTATTTGTGCTGGATTGGTCAAGGACGGTGTTCATGTAAACAAACTCATAATCCTGTGTCTTCCTTCGCTATCATCACAATAAAGGGTGTCTGAGTTAGCACAAGCAAGGGTTTTTTAACGTAAATTCCTGGAGAGACAGTTGCTTGTCTCCACTTCTTCTCAAGTATTTCATGGGAGTTGACTGAATTGTTCCTTACCTATATAACAAATAATACTTCGGATTATTTAAATTGTAGTAAATAAATCTACGTCACTCTTTTTTTATAGTTTTTTTTAATACTTTCTACATTTCTTTTCTCATACAATGAAAATAGGTCATTTTCACACTTCTTCCTCTAGGCATTATCTTATCAATTTCAATTTCTTACACAGCAGTATGTTTGTTTCATGCATGCGTATTGCAGAGAAATTAAAAAAAAAAATTCTATCAGAATAAAAATTTTGCATTTCTATTGGTCTTGATTTTCGTAAGAGCTTATTTTTAGAAAACCTTGATTTGTGGTGTAATTTGACTTGACAGTACCCTTTTTGAGTATTTTATTTGCTAAATGAAATACGTCTGATTTTTAACATCAGTTCACACATACTGGGTGACTGTATAAAAGAACAGTCAGCCACGGGCACTTCAGTTCTGTTTAAGGCAGTAATGAACTGGTAAAACTCAACTGATGACTACTTATGTCTACATCTCAGGCCATGTACACACTACAGACTTGTCCTGCAATACCTTTTATTGCGGGACAAGCAAGCGTTATAATTATAACACTTTATCCCGTCCACACAGCATTTTTTCGCTAGAAGGAGCAGTGCATGGTGGGCACCTATCCCTTTCGGCTGGCAGTGGTGCTGTTTCCGGCTTGAGCCCCAGTCTGGCTCCTGGAGCTCAGCTGGACTGGGGTTCCCTTGTGGCAGCTGGGGCTCAGCTGCCGCCAGCCAGCTGAGCTCCTTTGAGCCCGGTCCCTGGCTGAGCCCAGCTGCTGCCGACCAGTGGAGCCCCACTGAGCCCAGGGATGGGGCTCTGCTGGCCAGTGGCAGCTGAGCCCCCCCAGGGACTGGGCTCAGCAGGACTCAACTGGCCAGCAGCAGCTGAGCTCCTCCAGGGACCCGGCTCAGATGAGCCCCGCCAGGAACCTGGCTTAGCGGGGCTCAGCTGGCCGGAAGCAGCTGAGCCCTGGAGTCTGGGGGCTCAGCGGGGCTCGGCTGGCTGGCGGCAGCTGAGCCCAGCTGAGCCCGGTCCCTGGCGGGGCTCAGCTGCTGCCGGCAAGCTAAGCCCGGGGCTGGCTGGAGGCAGCTAAGCCCCGCTACCCACTGGGCTCCAGCTGCACGGAGGCAGCCCAGCCCCTCCGGCCAGCTGAGCCCCGGTCCCTGGTGTGCTCAGCTCCGGGCTCAGCTAGCCAGAAGCTGAGCCCTGCTGCCCGCCAGGGTTGGGGCTCAGCTGGAGACGGAGCCACGGGGTTCAGCAGGGCTCCAGCCGCGGGCCAGCTGAGCCCGGCAGCCGAGCCCCACTGGGCAGCTGAGCCCTGCCATGGCTGCGGCTGCAGCGGGGCTCCAGCCACCGGCTAGCTGAGCCCTGAGCCCCTGCTGGAGGAGCCCAGTTGCTGACTTGAGCCAAAGTCTGGCTCAAGCCGCTATTTGTCAATTTCACTGCTCTGTTAGAGCAGTGAAATTGACAAATTTGACAGCTCCGTTGTCCCAGAGTTTGCCCTCAGTTGGCACTCTGGGTCATGTCTGTGGGCTGTCAAAAACACAAGAAGTGTCCACACAGGCTGTACCACGGAACAACTGTTCCGTGGTAAGCCTTACCACCCTCATTTGGGTGGTTTACCTGTTGCCGCCAAGAAGAAGCATTTGTGTGTGTACGCTCTCACTGTTACCGTGCATAACTTTGTAGTGTGTCCAAGGCCTCAGTAATGTTTCAGGGCTGAAACGTTGATTCTGCCATCTACATCATCCTTTAGCTTTATGAAGAGACCCCAGACTTTCTGATGAAAGTAATATGCTGCAGTCATTTGTTTGAGAGCCTGTGGGATTGTTGGTATATGAAATGCTGCATAAAAATGGTCCTTTCTTTGTGGGATTTACACTTTAGTAAGGCAATGCAGAGGAGATGCTAAGGAAACAGGACACTGATAGTTAACAGAAACGGACTAGGAATAGTGGAATGTAGGATTCTAGTTCTGGCTTTAATATCCTCAGTGGCATTTGGGGAACTACATGACCTTTCACTACCATTAAATGGGAATAATATCTCTTTCATATTGGCATTGTGGTGTAAATTAGACAAGGCTCGTGAACGTTGTTGAGCACTAGATGCCATGTACTATCATTTTGTTAGTTGGTTGAAAGTTTTTTATGCTTTATAACTTTTCACAACAGGCTTCATGAAAAGTACATTGAGTTAGAATTTGAATTGAGAACCCTATTTGAAATGAGATTTGAGACTGGAGCATAGCTGTTTCACAGAAGGCAAAAGTAGAAGGATGAGAAAAGGAGCAGTGGAGGATGGAGTGGGCAGTGAATGAAAGGCTTGTACACTGCTCTATATTGAAAATGATTTATGGTAAACACAGAAAGGTTCCTCCTACTCTGTCAGTGACCATGCTAGAGAATATTACAAAAAATCCCCAAACAAAAAAAAATCTGTTCTCTAATTCTGGTATTAAATGAGTATTGAGTATTTGGATTTAAATGCCAAGAGCACATGGATAGACAACCTTTATGATACTTATTAAAAATACAGCTAATTTCCAAACGTAAGTAAAGTGTAGCAGAAATCCAGTATAACCACACCAATTTAACTTTAATCTTGTTTTAAACTCCACACCCATGCTGTGTTCTAGGTAAACCCAAGTTTTCTATTGTGTAATGGCGGTCACAAGTCCAGTACAGTTTTCAGGATTTAGATTAGTGAGTTGTGGGATGTTTCAGGGGAGGGGCGCAAAGCACCAAAAAAAGTAGTAATTTATTACCGGTTTTAAATCCCAGGTTAATCTTCTAAAATGCATATATATGTTATATATCAAATCAGTCTCCACTGATGAAAACACAACATGGCGGACGTTCCCTTGGTGGTAAGTTGAAAAACATGGTGCTACATGTCCCCCTGATGTAAATCAGATTAAGCCTGTCAGTCTGAAAACACATTATTCATCAGAATACAGTGTAACTCAGTGCATGTCTATGACTTTTGAATGCTCATTTCCAGTGAAGATGCTCCCACCCCAAGATTTTAAAGAAGGATAGAGACAAAGCAGGAGTTGGTTTCAGTGGTCCCCAAGATGTGGATTTGAAGAATCATAAAAATAAGTAATTTTTTTTATTTTTTTATTTATTTATTTTTGCTTCTGTTTCTGACCAAATTGAAAGATGCGATAAACTTTAAGGTAACTTAATGCATGGGATTAGAAAATATAAGCAGGAGGAATCAGCTACCCTTAGGGAAAACCCTGTAAAAGTACAGGCTTCAATGGCGTTACATGGGATGAAGATGTAGACTGTGGTCTGAAGCGACCATTCACACTAACTGGAAATCAAGATTTCAGTAATGTCACTTCCTTGTGATGATGAACATGCTTTCTGGTTAGCCATCGACAAATATTTTACCATGAAGCACTTTGGAAAGAGGACCATCCTCCCATATCTTTTAAAATTGGCTTTCTCTGAGTATTTGTTACAGCCAGAGGCTGTTCTCCACTTTCCTAATTTGCTGCTGTTAAGCTTTTAGCTTACTGCAGGAACCCACGTTAGGTTAATGAGAATTCCTCACTTACCCAGTTACCCCTGACAGCAAGACATAGTCAAATTCTTTTGCTGAGAATGTATCCTTGTGGGTTTGTCAGATTTGTGTCTTTCTGAAACTATCCAAAAGCATGCATTATATTGGTGGGGCATTGCTATGTTTCTCTCTCCCATTCCAAGGCAATATGCTCAATCTCATTTCTCCTGTCTGTT
Source organism: Pelusios castaneus (assembly GCA_007922175.1). NCBI lineage: Eukaryota > Metazoa > Chordata > Testudines > Pelomedusidae > Pelusios > Pelusios castaneus. Next base: position 6,675,870 of record ML685777.1, read on the forward strand.
TCAGATTGCCTTTCGACTGAACTGGATTGTCTAACAAAATACATAACTTCCAAATTTGTATGGATAGGTGGGATGCTTGATGGGGCTAAGTAGCATGGAGACTGTATAAATTAGAAGGCTGATCCCTATGGGAGCATAATTTAGGTCTGGTACTGCTGACTTCACTCACATGAATAGTCCCATTGAATCATGTTTGTAAAGCCCTTCATCAAGTTCTGCTCTTCATCTTTGTGCCCTTCTTGTGGCATCTTGGTAACCTTTCCTCTTGCATCTCTTTAGGTGCAGGTCAAATGCTTAATCAGTTCTGAAATATAATATAAACAATACTGGTCACTAAAAGCTGCTGCAGTTTGTTCCCCTCATTTTGACCTTGGTTACATGAGAAATCAATTGTAAGGACACAACAGTGGTATAAGCCCTTATAATTTAGCTTGGAAGGCTAGAGAAATTCTGGAGTACTTTCTTATGGTACTGTCGGCATGCACTGGTTGCTTTTAATGTAAGGTTTCAAGGTGGCTAGTGGTCTTTGGTGTTTGTATTGTATTGTATTGCCATCTGTGAAAGGCATGCTGGCACTTATAATTTTAATTGGAAATGGATTCTAATGCAAGCTGGAGACTGTTTCAATTTTCCTTACTTGACTGCAGTATACGATAGGATTAGGCACACAGGTCTGTTGCTGAAATAGTGTAGAACTGTGCCAAGTTGGTTAGTATGTGCAAAGGCTCTGTTTTTGAAAATCACCATTTCTGTGCACATATGTGAGAGAACAAGTGCTTGGAGGCACTAGCGGGATGACTTCTCACAAGGATCAATATTATCTCCAACGTTATTGGATTTATATTTGAATGACCTACCATATACTGGCTCTTGCAAGTTTGTTTATGCAGATAACTTATGCCTCGGCACGCAGTCATACTCCTGTGACATACCTGAGTGTGTTCTGAACGCAGGTTTGGTGCTATGGCTGTCCTGATAATTGGAAGTAACATTGAAGAGTGTCTTCTAATTACATCAGATGCAAGCAGGCAGAGAGCTGAACATAGTTCTCTGTGGTCTACAAATAAAACGTGATTCACACCCAGTCTATCTAGGAATCATGTTAGATAGAACTCTTACATATCGTGGCCATCTTACAAAAACAGTGACTAAGGTCAAAAGCGGAAACGACCTGCTCGGAAAACCGGCTGGAACCACATGGGGTCCCAACGTCCAGATGTTATGCACTGAAGCACTGGCACTCTTATTCAGTGGGGGAGCATTGCTCTCTAATAGGGCCCACTTGTCTCACACAAAGATGATCAACATACAACTTAATTCCACCATGTGTGTTATTTCAGGCACACTTATATCTACTCTTCTGTCTTGGTTACTGCTTCTCTGCAATGTTGTTCCACCCAGTGTTTGCAGAGAGAGGAGAGTGTCAAAGTTTGTGATGAAATCGCATGGTAAACCACATCTACCATTAATTAAAGACTTGTTTAATCCACCACATGATCATCTGCCCTTACATCATCTGTTATGGATAAGTTTACTGGGTGAGGGATATAAAGTAGTGGTGAGCTTCATGATCCACAGTGAAAGTGACAAATAATTATCTTGCCTCGAAGCCGCTCACTGTCAGCTTGGGTTTGATTTACTGCGAAGGTGGTGGAACCTTCCGAACTGTTTTCGTGCTGAAAATGGGATTTGTGCAGCAGCAGAGTTTGAGGCATTTTAGAGGCAGTCCACTATGTCAAGAGTGGGCAGTCGCAAACCGTGACACATTGCTGATACTGCAAAATGACTCTGCTTCCTGGAGGTCTTTTGTGCCTTGAACATTGCTGATAAGAATGCTGTGGCTTAGCTTGACCAGATGGCATGTGCCAAATAAATAAAACAATCACAAAGCCATTGTACTGTGCAGGTAGAAGTATGCATTGAGTTACAATCCATGAAACTTCGTAGGAACATCAGTTTCATTTAAAAAAATATATTTTTTTTTACCTACAGCGTTTCACTTATGTCCTGTCATCTTATAATAAAGTTGATCATGATGCATTATTTGGGGTTCTTAATATTAAAACTGTTCATGCTAATTTTTTTTAAATCTTACATTGATGTAAAATATTACTCAGTGTAGAAACTTAAGTATAAGCTTTCATGACTACCTCCAGCTATTTTTTTTGAAAGAACCTCTTCCTCCTGCTTTCCATGAACCCCAGATACATCAACAGCCCACTTCCAAAAATGCATTTAATACAATAAAGTATGTAGAAATTTATTAATTTTATTCACAAGCATTGATCCCAGTGATCTTTTGCCCTGTTAAGATTTGATTTTTTTCGTAAGGTGTCTTAATAAAAATGTATCAGAGCCTTTCCGATTTAAAACAGCACCATTTCCAAAATGAGTGCATGCCCCCAAACTATGTATTTAATTAATGCAGTGTAATGAGTACTTTTGATCCATGGTGATCTATTACCAAAGTCTTATGTGGACCTAAGTAAGTTGGGTGTGCTGAGCTAAATACATGAGCATTTAGTGTGACACAGAGGACTCCAAATAAATCACCTTTGATTTTATTTAGCAGCAGGAGACCTTTATTCAGTGATTATTTTATATTTCACCAAAACCATATCTTACATAGGTTTTTCTTTTAGTGCTTTTAGCTCTGTTAGCTGGTGAGTTTACACCTTAAATAATCTTGATACTTTTGTAACACTATTCAAACTGGGTATATTAATACTTTAGTTCCCTATAAAACAACTGGGAGTCAATTAAGATCGGCACCTTCCCAGATAGAAAAATTATATTTCAAATGCATTTGTTCAATGTAGTTTTTAATAACTGACTAAATGTACAGTTCTTGATTATCTGAAGAAGGTATAGATCATAAGTGACAGATGTAACAGGTGAAAATCCTACCAAACATCTATGTTCAGTTTATGACCATATTCTCATAGAAGGGAATATGGAAGCAGTAGATTGGAAATACATAGCATGTTTAGATATTGCCACTGGATAGTGGGATTGAAATAGTGAAAGCTCCATGAAATAGGCAAGTGTGAGTAGGCATTTAACAGAGTTCCTGAACTGAACGTTCTATTTAATGTGCCTCTGAATGGAGAACTTAAGAAACAGAAGCAAACGTGGCCATTGGTTAATATTTGCACGTTTAATATTTCAGTTTTGTTAGTTTAGAATAGTTACATGACAGTGGTGCATTTGCATTGGTTGGAAGAAAAATAAATCCAGGTTTGTCTGCAGAGAAAGACAACAGCAAACATTTCATGCTGCATTGAGTTTGTTTGATGCGGTGGAGTTTGGGTAGGTCTATCAGGGAGCATGGTCCCATTCTGTGATTCTTAGGGCAGACCTGTGGGTGTAATCTATGCCAGCTAACATTGATCCTTAGGGAGACCACCAGTTGAGGATACCCAGATAGTAGCCTATTCCTGCACCCAAAAGGGGTGGGGAAGCGACTGATGGAGAACCCTAGTATGCTGGCACAGTCAGCAGAATTCTCCCCTATTCCAGAGGAATCTTTAATGCACTACATGTGACTGCTTTTTGGCCCCTTTTTACTTCCAGAATGAACCAGAGAGCCACGCCCCTTAATACCAGTGCGATATGTGGTTCGAGCCCTTTACAATAATTGCTAACAATTCCTACATCACCCCTTTTATTCCAGTTTCACAGATAGGGGAACTGATGTAGAGATGGTGATTTGCCTTAATTCACATAATCAACAGAGTGAGTGATTCATGCCCATTTTGTACATTGATAAAGATCATGGGAAAAAGAGAGAGGTTGTAAATTAACCCAATGCTGCTGGAATTAGCATCAAAACTATCATTAGAATGTAAGAATGGCGATACTGGTTCAGGCTGATTGCCCACTCAGCCCAGTATACTGTCTTCTGGCAGTGGCTGGTATCAGTTGCTTGAAAAGGAATGAACAGTTCAGGGTAGTTTTGGGGTGACCCACCAGCAACTCCAGTTCCAGCATATAGGAGTTTGAGGTTTAGGGCAGGGGTGTCAAATATGCAGCCCCCAGGCCAAATGCGGCCCGCGAACCTCTTCCATCTGGCCTCTGACTGTACTGGGTGGGACCACACTCCCTCCCTAACAGAGAGAGTGGGGTCTCGTGTACCCAGCACTCCGTGATGCTGCCAGAGTATCAGGTCTCGTGACATCTCAGAGCGCTGGGTATGCGAGACACTGGTCCGCGAGACCACAGTCTGTCCTGAGAGAGAGAGAGAGAGGGCGTGGTACTGAAGTGTAGTTTCGCATACACAGCACTTCATGATGCCCGAGCATGCTGTAGTATTTTGATTGATGGTGTGTATGGCCCACCTAAGTACATGTGAGTCAAATCTGGCCTGCCCCAGCAAATGAGTTTGACACCCCTGGTTAGGGGCTCCCGGAGTGTGAAATTGCCTCTCTGGCTAACAGTGATTGATGGACCTATCCTCCATGAATTTATCTATCTATCCATGCACTAAAATAAGATTGAAACAAATCAGGATCAATACCAGACATGCTCACATGTTGAAACAACAATAGGTTAGTAGCTTTCACTCTGTGTATATATGTCGAATAATTACAGTACAGTCTATCAAACCAGAAACATTACATATTTTAAAAACTAGGATGTCTATTTTTCTGCGTAAGTGGCCTCTAATTATGTGTAAAGTAATGGCAGCTGAGCTGCTGAGACCGTGATAAATTAACTCTACTTGGAAGTGTAATTGCAGAATATCAGTCATTAAATTGGTTCATAATTTTGTATGGATGAGGGGAAAATGTAACTGAATTTGGAGTAACCTGGTAAATTCTCTTTCGTCAAAGTGCTAATGACAATGTCCTAAACGCATACGATCCATTGAAATTTATGCAATGATATGCTTAACTCATCTTAAATTATGAGACTATATATAAAGCCAAAACTCTCTAACACGTAGGTCTTCGCTAGGGCTTTACAAGCTAAGGAAAACTCTAATGATGTGAAGATATATTTATTGGGTTGTTAAAGTGAAATTCCAGGAGTCTTTATAAAAGCTTGTGTTTGATTAAAACCACTCTTTTAGAGTATGCATCATTTCTCATAGTGCTGATCTATGTGCATCTGTAATTTGGGGAGCTAACGGTAAAAAGACTGGATTGCAGTTACATTGCTAGGGTGCTAGAAGGAGGAAAGGGGGTTCAGGAATCAGTGTCCAGGCACAGAGCCTCCAAGTAATAAATGTTCTGGACTTCCAGCAGATCACCTGGAATATCTGGTTCCATGCTGTTCCAAAAGGGGAGTGTACAGCATCAATTCTAGCCCCTCCACGGATGGAAGAGTCTGGAGGGTGGCAAAGAGGACTTCAGCAAGGAAAATTTAAGGGAGGTGGTCAGGAGATTTTCTTCATCATAAAACAGGGCAAATTGTCCTTGTTCTCCTTTTGTAGATTACTTTAAAGTCTGTGGATGAGAAGGTGTGTGAAAGCTTAGTAGTACTGAATTCAAACATTTCTCAGATGTGAATTTCGAAGATTACAAAAGGATGTATGTGTATCTGCTATACAACTCGTGCAGCATAAAGATTCACTTTCAGATTCAAGAAAGCTGATGAAAGAGCAGTGATTTAGAATTGCTCATGGTCACGTGAGCTGACCATCAGGTCTCTAAGAATGCTTTTGGTGACTGACGACAAAGTCTCAATTGATGCTTAAATATGGAACCCTGATTCAAACCGGAATCACATCTTTTGGATCCTTTGTATGGCTGTAGTTTTCATAGGCAGTTTTGATAATTTACTTTCAAGATTATTTTCAGAAATTACTGCTCATAACTTGAAGTAACATCTGTTTTAGATGTCTTAAAAGATTAATTATTTTAACAGAGAATGGGTGATGATTCTCATATTGTGATTTCTTATTAATCTGTTTCCATAAGTAAATGCCTGCTGGTATCAGTTATATACTTTGTTGAATTTTAATGGCACTCCTGCTTGGAGAGAGATTGTCATCAGTATTTCAGAACATGATTTCTAAAGAAATCTGGTCTGCATTCAGAATAGGAAAAAACCAAATTGATCTGTTTTTAGATGCAATTATGGAATGTTAAATGACTGGATTTACATAGTTTCAGTTAAATTCAAGAATGCTGCTGCGCAAAAAGTAAAGAAGTGTAATAGGTTCATTAACTTTTGTAAATTTCTTGCCTATATTAAGAAAATTTACTTTCAGTTCTTAATAGAGTGTAGATGTTACCTACATATCCCAGCATTTTAATTTCTACTTACAGTTGGTTTTCTTTCATGACCCGGATTTGGGCATTTGCCTTGACTGACTAAGATTGTCTCATCTATCTATGTAATGTAGCTCTTTCTGGGAAGAGCAGCTGACTTCAACTTCATAAGTCATTCAGATATCATCGGTGAGGCAGCTGCCCATTTAACAGTCCAATGTAAAATGTTGTTTAAGGAGTGCAGCTGCTTTGAATCTGAGAGTCATCTGGATCTGTCACCATTCCATTGCTTTATTTGCAGCGATCTCTTTCTGTAAATTGTTGTTACAATATAGGTGTGGGGAGAGAGGCCATGAGGATAATTGGTTTAATTTGCATATTTGCCTTTGAGCAGGACCTATATCTCTGTTAGTGGGACTCTTTTGATAGAGACTATATCTGAGGGATTCTCAGCTGATGTAGCATCAGTAATATTATGGAAGGAGAAACTAGATGCCCTCAAACAACTGTCAGACAACGGAATGCCTTTTGTTGACTGTCCTACAAAGATGTTAATTCTAGGCCCTGAGACGGGTGATTGAGTTCATCCTTAAAGGTGTACTGAATTTCTGTATATATGCTTAAGATTCAAAGTCACTGGTGAAATTATATGGAGATAAATTTAAAAAATAGATTTCTGTAAAACACAGTCCATAAGACAGCAAGAAAGAAGAGAAATAATCCCCTCTGTTCATGGTGCATTCAAACTTGTATGAAATATTTAAAGTATTGTACTGTAGCTTTTGATTCTCTTATTAAAAAAAGAGAGAGTGAACACTTGAACTTGGGCTGTGCTGACACTTTCCATTATAGGTGGCATTTTTAAAAGCTTCCTGCCAAGCCGACCTAAGCTGATTAACATGAATCTCGGGGCTTGCACACATTAACACTTGGGTTAGTGTAACTGATGTCACTCAGTTGTGAATAAGCCATGCCCCTGAGCAACGTAATTTACACTGCTGTGGACAGCACTGTGTTGGTGGGAGAGCATCTCCTGCTAACATAGCTGCTGCCTCTTGCAGAGGTAGTTTTAAATTATCCCGATAGATGGGAGAACTCTCTGCCAGCCGCGCAGCTGTAGTGCTTCTAGTGCAGAGACTTAAACTGTACCTTTCTTATCATTTGTGTGATCTATCCTTCTGTTGTAAACTGTGCCTCCTGGTATAAAAGATATCTATCTACCTGACATTCAAAGTTAACTTCCTCACGCATGTTCTAAAGCTGTTTTCGAAAGCCCTGTGCATTGGGCGTATAGGTAATTCTTGTATGGCACAAGCATTTCAGCCCTGGCCTTGTGCTTCGTGCAAAGTCAAGACTTAAGAGTGTACACTGAATTACAGGTTTTGGCATACGTAACTTGGGAATGACCCACCAATCAGAGGGATTACACAGCCTGATCAACGTCACTCAGCCCTAGTCCACACTTGCCGCACTTTTCAGCAGCAGTCGACGGGAGATACGCAAGGTACGTCAAATACCTTGCGGATCTCCTGACGATTTATTAAGCCCTCGCTACAAACTTGGGTAATCTGACCAGAAATGTCTTCTGGTCGGCTTACCGATACTCCAGTTCCAGGGCTGGAGTTGCTATGGCGATTTCTGGATCGATTAGCCCATCCACACAGACTGCTCAATTGAACCCGGAAGATTGCTCTGACTGCGGCAATTTTGCCGCTGTCAATATAGACTTACCCTCAATACTATAACTGCAGAGAGGTCGGATCACTCAAATGTTGCAGTAGTGGAAAGTGAAGATTTCTTGCTGCACTTGCTTTGGTGTCAAAATCTTTATTCCTGGAGCAAATGGGTTAAATATCCTATCTTTAAATAGGAGATGCAGGTTTTGGAGCAGTTTAACAAAGCACTTCTGTTCAATCATTGGGCCGTGCAATTCCAGATTCCCATTAACTACCCCCCTCCTCCCTCAGCAGAATAGCTGCTTTCAGTGGCAGGGTAGCAACAAGAAGAAACACTGAAGGGTATCAATTGAACAGCAAGAAAACAAGATCCAGGATTAATCTCGACCATTTTTCTGACTGCATTCAGAGGCTGAAAGTGGAGCTTTAGAGATGTACTCAAGTTTTGTTCTACTTGCAAATTTTTAAGCTTTTTCTTGCCTGTTCAAACCAGTTGGGTGTTTTTATATTTATGTATGGATTTGAGTCACAAAAGAACAGTTAAAATGAACAAAGGCTAAGATTTATTTTAGTGAGGCTATAAAGGTGTTTAAAATAGTCTGTGTGGTGTAAATTCCTGTCCAGTAAATCATAGGGCAATTACTGTAACATTTGTTGACGGTTTGCAGCAAACTTTTCTTTTATACTCATCTAACATACTGCTAAGTGTTTGGAAAGAAAATATTCTGCAGCTGGCCTGTGAACAAGTCTAGTGACAAGAGAAGCTTTTGTATTTCTGGAAAGTTTTTAATGTTTATGGAACAGTACAGGAGTCTTTCGGTAAAGATAAACTAAAAGATGTTGCTAGCTAAAATCTGGCTCAAAATGTAGGTTCTCACAAAATGATCTCTGCAAATCTATACAATACGCACTGATGTGAATGCTGTGCCTAATAATCCAAGAACCTCACTGTGGAGAGACTTGTTCTCTGGCCTGCAGAGCTGGTGTTCCAACTGTTATAAAAGGTCTTAATTCCATAATTGCCCTTGTTTTAAATTTCTGCTGCTGTTTGTATTACAGTAGTTCTTAGGGGGCAACTTAGAAAGGGGTCCCATTGTGCTAAGCACTGTAGAAAGATGAGTAATAGGCAGGCCTTAGCCAGAAGAGTTTATAATCCTAACAGGCAAGAAAGAGTAGCAGAAAGTGCTGTAATTTGGGAGCAGAGGGATGGTTTGCAAATGCCACGATAGTTGTGAGTTTTTTGTTGTTTTTTTAAACCCTTAAGGTTGGATTTAATTAGGAAACTCTGCCAGCCATCTTGTAATATTAACTTCCCATTGATTACTCAGGTGGTTTTACTTACATTTAAAAAAGTGATCTGGGAAGACCGGCAGTGGAATCGAAGACAGCAGCAAGTGTCAACCAGACCTAAGACAGACCTGATTATATCCATGCAGGGTGAATGACGTGTTAGACGGCTTCCGACAAAGGTCTCTTTAAGGTGTCTAAGCTGCTACAAAAATAAGATTAGTGAACCTAATTCCATAGCAAATGTTTCAGCTTAAAACACATACTTAGAAGTTCCGTTTTCTTTAATGTGAAAGTACTTAAAAATCGACTTTTTTCTCACACTTGTGGCCTTAACCTAAAGTGTTAAACAAGTTTTAAACAGAGTAATCCTAAAAATCTTGTCTAATATATATGTGTTTCATGAGGGAGGGAGCTGACGTTCCCCAACACTTCAACCAAATGGTAAAGTGGGTAGTGATTTTAAAACAGTATAGTTGTCTCAGACAACTAGAGCGGTGAGGAGGAAACATTTCATCTCTTGTCCACGAAAGGATGGTTCCCCGTAGCACAACTTATTTTAACTGACTCTGAACATGTTCTGTCACTGTGTCTCTGGCATTGTGAATTCTGCAAAGCCTTTCAACATTAATCTGCTGTCTGCCGTGGGAAGTTATTGGTGGCGGAACAAAATGAGGTATAGCTTTTAAAAAAAGGAATCTGCAAAACAGACAACTTTTGCTGCCTTCTTTGGGAGAACAGTTTTTTGCAGAAAACCAATATTCTCAATATATCTTTTTAGTAGTCTAAACTATGTGGGCAATAAAGACTATAAAGAGCCATACTAGCTCCTAATAATTGGCCTGCTTAAAAACTCTGCTCATAATTGTGTGAGCAGATGTATGCACTGTGTGAACATTTATGGCAATAAATAGGGTGATTTTGATTGTCTCATTTTACGGGCCAGCTGTAGAAATTCCATCTACAGAGTAGAAATCCCATTCTTAAAAACATGAATGACTTGCTTGAGATGGGTGGGCAGGAACTGGAGGGATTTAGCTGTAGATCTCAATGAAGCTTTAATATGATGCATCTTCTTGGCTTACACTGCCCTGTTTTAGAGCTACATGTATTGGATTTTGGCATGTGCATCAGGTATATTGAGAGAATATAAAATCCAAATTTAACTTAGCATAAATTGCTAAATTAAGTGAGCAGATATTTTAATGGGCACATCTCTTTCCTGGTTGAGCATTAGATTGCCATTTAATATTTAAGCAGATGGTATTTTTAGTTTTGTGCAGAGGAGGACTCTGCAGAGTAAAAGCCAGCTCCCTTTCTAGTATCCAGTATTTATCAAAAGCCTAATTAAGTCCTATAATTAGGCAAAAGGAACTTTAAGACTACTTCTATCGGAACACTTTCAAATACGAGTCGTTTAATGCCCCTGATTTCCTGTTTTCTAATACAAATTGTACAGCTAGCTTCTATCTATATAAAGACATCTAAGCAAGCCGCTGAATACTGAATAATAAAATCCTTTCCCCCACACAGGCTATACAGTTGTGGCAGTGTGAGAGAGTCTTTGCATTTGTGACTCTAAGAATTCCTCGGTGCCAACTGGCGAAGTGTTCACTATTCTGTAACAGTAACTCCTGACAAATGCACTGCACCCAGTACATATCTTTCATAACATTTATCCAAAGAGGGTCAAGTGAGAGCTATACTAAAAGTTTGCGTCATGCTTATCTTCATAATAGTTCTGAGACGTATGTACAAATGATATTTAAGGAGCTATGTTTCTGTACTGGAAAATGAATGTTTTAAAGTTTGAATCAAAGCAGAGTTGACAAGCAGGTTTTGACCAGAAAAGGGAGGTACGTTCACCCTTTCGCCTTGGTTCTCATGTAAAATAGGCATTGGAAGCCAATAAATCAACATGTCGTATGCAAATAGGCTTCCAACATCTATTGTACATCAGCCTGAAGATATGCAGGCAGTACGGAGTGAGCACATTCCTGGGAATAAATCACGGTGCTCCATCCTAACTGTAAAGACAAAGCACGTAACTCTGGGGATATAATGAGGAGGCAACAGGACACCTCTCTGGGCTTCACCAAGGAAGGAAAAAGGACGGCACTTTCAAGAATGCCGTAAGAGGGACCCCAGACACGTTGGCTGGAGACTCTAGGGGCTGGTCTGTAGTGCCACGCGATTTCCGTGGCAATCGAAAGGAGATATGCAAGGTACAAAGGAATTTTAAGTATCTCCCTCCAATTTCCTACCTTCTATTTACCGTGCTGTCTTCAGTAGCCTGAGCTGGAGAGAAAACCCTTCTGTCTGACTCGGCGCTACTTCTTCTGTGGGGGTGGTCTTGCAGCTTCAGCTTCCTGATCGTTTGAGTGGGTCTTCACAGACCCGGTCGGTCAGTCGGAGATCGATCTGACAGCGGTGAATTTGTTGCTGTTGATGAAGACAAGCTCTAAGTGATTGTTTAGGTAAGAAACTGCTTTAGACAAAGGTTTTAGCCCGTTCAAGTTAAGTTTAGACTAGGAAGTATGTTGCACTTTTAGTTTTATGTGTAACCATGTGTTTCCATCTCTCTTCTTATTCACAATCTCTTAAATCTTAGGTTTTAATAATAAACTTGAGATAGCTTTATAGAGAAAACAATCTCAGTGCTGTGACTTTATATTGGAGCTGATTTTCAGTTGACTCAAGCTGGTGTACGCGCTGTTCCTTTGGGGACAGCGTATTTGGTAATCCCTGTGAGTGGTCAGCGGTAAAGGGCATGACACTGCAGAGGACTGCTTCAAGGCAGCTCTGGGATTGGGGTGCACCTATTGTTAACCTGCAAAGCAAAGTAAAGTAACGGCTGGTAGAGTCCAGAGGAGATTGATTGTGTAGCTAACAGACTGGAGATGACACCCAGTTTAAACGCAAGCAGATCTTCCTCTTGCTGAGGGGGGGGATGAGGGGGATGTAAAAAAAAAAAGAAAAGGCTCTTGATCTCGGCACCTTGAGAAATGTCACAGCATCGTCAGGCAGAATTGAGCCGCCATTGCTTAGACACTATTCTCCATTAGCTTCCTCTGCTAGTCAATGGCTGACGGTTACAAATAGTTGTAAATTCACTGACTGTACCAAAATGCTGTGTACAGGGGTTGAGGGAGCATGATGGGATAGTAAGCATGCACTGATTGGCTCACCTACACCTCCCCCCCCACCTCTCATCCTGTCTTTGTCCTGGGCCTTCCACAAATTCAGGAAACTGGCCCTTATGAAGATATGCTGCTCTAAATGCATTGCTGTGAAAGATTATCAAAGGAGAGTGGTGATGTTGCAGGATAAGTCTTCTGCTGGTGAATGGAAGCTGAGACGTTTCTCCTGGAATGGACTTCATTCCAGTGACTTCATTTCTGTTGTACCAAACAAAAACAGAACAGTTCAATACATAAGATGATGTTGGAATATGCAGTATGGAGACACTGCTGTCCCACTCTAAAAGAGAATCTGTAGGCGCCTTCAGGAGACTGTAGGCTGTACAATTTTAGAAGGGAATTGATGTACAAACTGTTGAATTAAAAGCAAGACTTATCCTCAGTTCCGTAAACAACATAAGTACAGATGGTTTCATGGCATGGAATAACTTACCCCTTCTTCGAATTCTTCAGTGTGTCCAGCAATTTAATTCAGATAGCAGAACATCCCTGAGTGCTTTATAACAATGAAAATGCCTTGAAATCTGGATGAACTGTTAAGTTTCCTCTTGCATTAATGTAAGGTTTGATATTCTGTCCTATTTTTCATGATATTTTGCTGCATGCTGGTCTTGCTGGCACTCATTGTACAGTCTTAGATGTGCCATTTTGAAATTGTTTGAGTAATGAGTATTATCTGGTTGGAGATTTGTCCCACTTCTTGCAAAAGCAGCGATTCCAAACTTCTTGGGATAGAGTTGGCTATTCCAGCCTCCCTTTGGTGCAGCTAATTTCCATTACAATCTCCTTTCTCTCTTAATATTCTTTTCTCCTTCTCTTCTTCCATGGTGCGCTATTCCTTCTGTCTTTTGACTTAGCGCCTGGCCCTGCAACCATTACTGAAATGAGTGACTTAATTGACTTCAAGGATCAGGTCCTTAATTTTAAAGTCCTTATGATGAGGACCCTTGTTGTCCTTGTATGTCTGTATTGCACTATTTCTGCCTGTTGGACCATGTATATATTTATTTCATTAAGATTGTGGTTCTCAGTTTATGCTCTATGTATTTATCCTGGACTTTAAATCAGCGTGATCCTGTCTCTCAAGTGGTTCAAAGTGGAATCTCTCAGAACTGTGATCCTCTCAGCAGACTTCCATGGCATTTACCTCCACAGTTTGACAGCCGATACCAGAAATATTTTAAGATTTTTCTCTGAGCTGTATCTGCACCGAATGCATTCTTGTTGGGCCTAGCATCAGATCCCTGCATTTTCACCATGTTACCCATTCTCTCTCATTCTTTTTGCTCCATGGTATCTTTCTGGCAACATCTGAGTCGGGAGACAGCAGGGCTTAGTTTCTGCCCTTCCTTCTGACTAGTCTGTGACAGAGTAGGACTTTTCAAAAGTGCAAGTTTTAAACATCCAGTTTGCACTGTGCACAGTACTTACTCTGCTTGTAGCTTTGTATCCAGGAGGTAATATTTTCCATGTTCCAATATGGAGGTTTGTTATGGGTTTAGTTTAGCCAGTCTCGTTAGAAAAGGAATGGAAATTAAGAGTGGCACTTCCTCTTCGCTGTTTATAAGAGACACTTTTTGTGGGGAATGAAGAACTAGACTTAAAGCATCAAAGAAGCAAAGAGATTATCAAAAAGAAACGGCAGGAACTACATAAAACATACAATCTTATGACATAACCTATAGAGATGTATAGTTAAATGCATTTTTTCCATGTCTCGTCTGCCAAAACTTGCCATTAATCTTTGCCTGCTTTAGTTTGCACGTAGACAACAGCAGCAAAAAGCAATCCCTATTATTTTTAAGGAGATCTAAGGCATGGCGCTACTGTCAGACTATAGGCCTTTGAATTGCAAAACATTGAAAAGAAATACTCCCGGGTGCTGTTAATAGTGTCATGCTCGTATGTCTATCGGCATGATCTTGATAAGTCTTCACCTTTTTAGCTAAAAGTGTCCTTTCCACTGAAAACTTCTCGTATGAAGTCTCTGCCCAGGAGACAGATTTTTTGATTAAACTCCTTTGAATTGAGACTCGATCACCACTTCTTGAAAGTTGTTCTTTTCAGACTGTCTGTTGTCAGCAGACCTAGGCTACTAGTCTCTGTGTCTGACCATACCAGTTTAAAAGGTATGCTTACAGTACATGGCAGTGGGTTAGCCTGAAAGCAATGTAGCATGGCAAGAAAATATTCAAACTGATATGTCTGCCATTCCACGTATAGATTCTTCCAAAGAGATGGGTTTTCCGATTGCTGAAGGTGTTTAGCAATGTTTTTGTAACACCCAGGATGCTGTTACATTCCATAGCCAGGCTTATAAAATATCAGATACTTCCTTTATGTGATTACTTCCGTCTTTTTTTCCTGCAGCTCTTCAATCAGCTGTTTGTTGGCAGTCGACATCTGTAGAGAACCAAGACGATGGCTGCCAGCAAGAACAAGAACCAGAGTTCTTTGGTGCTGCACAAAGTCATCATGGTCGGCAGTGGAGGTGTGGGCAAGTCCGCTCTCACACTTCAGTTCATGTATGATGAGGTAAAAAGCGTTAGCACAAACCGCTTCTTAAACTTCATGAATAATCAACAAGCATTCTGCTGAATTTTCCTTGTGCAGTCAGTAAAAGTCTCCTAAAGATGTTTGGAACAGCAGGAAATTCGGTGTGACCAGGAATTAAATGCCATTTCTGTAAGTTTTAAGTACAAAGAGCGGGTTGACTAGAGAGTGCAGTTTGTCTAAGCAGCTATTTCAGTCTACCCTATTGTCTCACGCTTTGGTGCAGCTGAACTGTCAGATCCTTTGAGACAAGCTAGATTCAAGTATAGGTAATCACTCTTCTTACCTGTTTTTAAGACAGATATTGATGAAGAAACACTACAAAGACAATTGCAGGCTTTCTTTATGCAAGTTCTCTAATACTAGCATATAGGGCACAAGCCAGCTTTCAGTTTGCAGATGGATGTCTTGTAAAACAGCTTCTAAGTTCTGTAGCTAAAACTGCAAGGCACCTGCGTCTGTCACGGGGCAGGATCAAAACTCCAGTGAATCTATGAAAAAACACAATCTATACTTTTGTCGTAGGCAGCCTGTGCCCCTGCTGTAGGCACCCTGACAACCCAAAACCAGGAAAACACACATCACTAAAAGCTCCCCAGAGTCCTATCAATAGATGGTCATTTGTGCTAAGTTGGGGAAGCAAGTACCAAAAGAGCAGCTTGATGCTGGAAAACATCTTGGTGGCAACTTCCTCTTTCTTAATGTGTAGGGACCCCGGCTGGAGCATCTTAGACCGCAGCTGATGCAAAGATGTGCCTGGAGCAGCATGGGTGCCTGGGACTGCATATCTGAGTCACTTTTATGTCAGAAACCACACTTTGTACCCCACTTAGAGTTCCATAGTCATTGAGTGCAGATCATAGAGCACTGATATATGTACTCATGACAGTATAGGTCACTTAAATATTGACCTGCTGTATTCTGCATCTGCTTCATCTTCTGAATCCATTTAAAAGGGCACTGCAGCATTCTGACTGTAACAAAGATGTTAATAGTACCAACATGTACATTTGACAGAGAAGGTCACAACTTCTTGAACTCTGTCAGTTTACACCAGCTGAGCATGTAGCCCTTAGTTTCTTCTGGAGTAAACTCATAGTTTATCGGTTATGTAGCAATGGCTTCTTCTGTTGGCATGCAGACGTTGGCTCACTGGTATAAAACTTGCTCTCAGTTAAAATACTAAAGCCAAACAGGTGGTATTAAATAGTCGACAGTAATTAAAATAAAAATGTCCTTCAGGAGTATAAACGCCTTACAATGGGCATTAACAGTGAAGAGCAATGGGCTGAAGCAAACGTGCAAAAGGAGGAATGCCACATTGAAAAAGTCAGGGATTCTGTAGATTTTTTTTTTTTTTTTTCCCCCTTCTTATGTTTCTCAGTTTGTGGAAGACTATGAACCTACGAAAGCCGACAGTTACCGAAAGAAGGTAGTTCTGGATGGGGAAGAAGTCCAGATAGACATTCTGGATACAGCGGGACAGGAGGATTATGCTGCTATTCGAGACAACTACTTTCGCAGTGGGGAGGGGTTTCTTCTTGTCTTCTCAATAACCGAACATGAATCCTTTACAGCAACAGCAGAGTTTAGGTAAGCACTGGTCCTTTGTTGTTGGATGAAGGGAAAAAATGATTCAATTCCTCGAGCCTTTTGATATTTTGTATGTACTTACATAGCGGTGAGCAGGTTTGATAAAGTGACTATGGAATGTTTGTTTGAATAAGCTCAGTAATGGATAAAACGGTCAGCTTACTGCCCCGAATTTCCATTAACAAACAGGATCTTGAGAGTAAGACAGCAGAAGTCTTGTCTGCGCCAACTCATTTTCACTATTTAACTTCAGTTTGTGTACAGTAGAACCTCAGAGTTATGAACACCTTGGAAATGGAGGTTGGCTGTAACTCTGGAATGGTTATAACTCTGAAAATACATGTATAGCTTTCATAAGTTTTCAACTGAACATTGACTAAATACAGCTTTGAAACTTTACTATGCAGAAAATGTTGCTTTTAATCATCTTCATTTAAATGAAACAAACACAGAAACAGTTTCCTTACCTTGTCAAATCTTTCTTAAACTTTCCCTTAATTTTTAATAGTTTATTTTTAACACCGTATTCTACTGTATTTAGTGCTTTTTTTGGGGGGGGTTGCTGCTACTGCCTGATGGTGAACTTCTCATTCCAAATGAGGGGTGGTATTGACTGTTCGGTTTGTAACTCGGAGATTCTACTGTATTAGGACAGTAAGGAGCTCTTCACAGTTCTTTAGTTTTGGTTTGCATAATTCTTCATTTTTCCCTGCTAAGTAGCTTGTAAACGTTTCTCTTTTGCCCAAGTTCCTGGACTAGTACAGAAGACAAAGTTTTTGACAGCCATCAGGTTGCTTAGTCTTCTGTCTCTATTTGCCACTCTTCCTCCATCCCCACTTACGTGTCCGACAAAAGAGCTATTGCCATCTCAGATTTCAGTGGTCTCCAGAAGACATGCTGCCCAAAGGAAAGCAAAGCAGCCTAATAGTCTTTGCAGGTCTGTGCATGCTAACATTGTAACAGCTTGCATGAAATACCAGTGGCTGACCTTGTCAAGAGGTTCAGAGCTGGGTCCAGGGCTGGGAAAGGCCCAGCTCAGATGCATGGGGCCTGGCACTTTTCCCACAAACTGTAGTACTGGAGACTCGGAAGAAGGGACTGTCCTTGAGGAGTCCATCCACAGTAAAAGGTAAATCATTACGTCGTTCCCAAGAATGACTTTTTGCCTCTTTCAGGCCTTTTTTTTTTTTTTTTTTCCATTCCTCCTTTTGAACAATGTTACTTCAGACTCTGTCTCTCTTTCACTCCTGCACATCCATGGTAGCTCTCCTAACTCCTCCCTACCCATCATCTCTGGTTTTTGGTACCTGCTTCTCTCTCTCCCAACAATCGGCTGGTCTTATCCTTTGATGCTCAAGTCACTGGTATCCTATGCATCCCTCTTAGTCTATCTGCCTGTTTTCTTGCTGTCATCTTCTTGCAAGTTCATTTTACAACCAGTGAATTCAAGGAAGTTCCTCTGATCCAAGGACCTGCAAAACATTTCTACTCTGAAGTCCTATAGATGTACTTGAGTTTGGCTCTCCTGGATCAGCACTTCTGGAATCAAAGCCTTTTGGCCTGGCTTCCAACTCTGTTCATGTTCACCAGAACTGATGATAGAAGCAGCATTTCCGATAAGGAAAATAGCTATTGGCACCAGTTGCTATCTGACTGTCCGACTAATTGGAGCCAAATTAAGGTCATCCGCCAAAGTAGCAGCATTGTTGGCTGACCTATTTCTAGGGAGAAACACAACGGGGATAAACAACAAGGGATTCAGTCACCCTGTACCAAGAACTGCTGTACCTGGGAGCACAATTCAACACCATATTGGAAAAAGCGTTCCTTCTACAGGGAAAGAGGGCGAAATGCAGTTAGCATTTTAATCCACTGTTCAAGAACCTCCGTGTAGAACTACCTGCATGCCCTAGACTCAATGGCATTGAGCCTTGAATTGAGCTGATTTTCACATATGCCTCAAACAGTTGTTCTTGCATGCGCACTGGAAAGGATAATCTAAGAATTCCCTGGGGCAACTGCAGATATCTGAGGTATTCAGCACCTAAAATGATGCTTGATAACAGAAAACCAGGAGGAAGATGGTCCCCTAGGTCTCCTGGCATGGAAGTTATTGATGCATAGATGCCATTCTCCAGGGTTGGAGTGATTACATTGACTGGTGGATACTTGGATCATGAGCGATTCATCGATGAGGGATGCTAGCTGAAATAAAATGGCCTTTAAACAGGTCTCCAGACCAAGATAGTGAGGCTTTTTGGAGGAAAATGGGATGTCAGAATGAAGTTTAACGGTGCCACTTCTGTGGCATATAAACAGTTAAAGGAGAGTATCTGTAAATAGGGTAGATAGAAAAAAAATCTGTCTTGATTATGCACATTACAGGAAAAAGAAACAGACTGTTTCATCAGAATGCTGCTGAATCTGGGAGCATGGGAATTATACCTCAAGGCTTTCAGCTGGTTTTAAACTGAAGTGTCTCCACCTGCAGCATGCCTAAATGACATACAAGAGGAAAAAATGAAAAAGCTGCAAAATTACTTCAGCAGATCTAAAAAGGGGCAAATAGGAAGGACAGCCAGATCATCCCATGGATCTGTGAACTTGAGTTTGTTTCCCACCCTGAGATATGCTGTGCAAACCTTAGAAGATAACTTTGAAGAGGAAGGCCATGTCTGAGGAGAATCCATTCAGCTGTTGTGGACAGTATTTGAGATGACAGTACAGTAGGATGCACTCTTCCAGCCTGACAGTTGCATGCATGAGCCTGAAGATAAAGATATCAGCTATGCTGTAGTCTTTAGCATTAATTAGTTTCATCAGGAGAGCATGGTGTGATAAGGATCAGAAAGATCTGTGGCTTGGGTATCCGAAGGTTTTGTTGGGCTTGGGTAAGTGGATCACCTACTACAAAGTCACAGACTTCAGAGGAAAGATAAATTCAATACATAATGAGATACTGAGGTTTCTGAAAGCTATGGAAATCGGAGCCTATGTGTGCACTACCACCTTCTGCCCCGATTCCTATTTGGGACTTTGAGTTTGATGTTTGATTAATGTTCTTGCACCAGCTGAGCGTAGGGAAAAGAATTGCTTCACTTTTATTGTTACAGAATCTGTTTTTCATCACAAAATGATTTGTCAGAAGGTTTGAAGAGCTAAAGGTGCTCTTATAGAGAGAGCTTTACATGATTTTCCATAAGGATGAAGTTTGTGCTTAATAACTTTTCCAGGGAATGGAGGGAGGAGAGAGCGCTGTGTGTAAGCTCCAAAATTTCTTATATCAACAGAAGTTTGCTCCAATAAAGTATATTATCTCTCATACCTTTTCTCTCATGTTCAGATAATGTAGATAACATGACTACTGTATTCTGTATAAAACACAAGGAGCAAGAGTCCTCCCATTGTGCATAGAGGTGGTCAATTTATGGAAGTGTTGTATCTGAAATCACTCTGATGTACCTACCTCATGCTCTGGTGCTCAGACACTTCCCCCCAATCATGAGTAGATTTACACTATTCAGTGCTGGACAGTGTTTTCCCTCAGTGGGGAATGCCATCTTAATAACTATTCACCTGATAGATAAACAAGAAGCTCAGTGTACGTTTTACAAGAGCTGTTCAAGGTCTCGAATCCAGGGCCAATGCCCTTCTCCTGTACTGGAGAGGTTGCTTGACATAAGTTTCCCTCCAATCCCACCATTATGCTGATTCTATAGAAGATTCATCACAACAAAACACAGATCATGCTCATTGAAGCCGGTTGGCCCCTACAAGTCTGGTTTCTGGATCTCCTGCAAATTTCAACCTAGTAACACATCAGCATTCAGTCCTTCCCAGGACTGAATGGCACCCAGGGGATCAGACATCCCAGCCTGGACTCATTGATTTGGTATTTGGATGGGTGTCTAGAGCACTTATGTTTGGAGGCTGCTCAAACTATTCTTAAGTACAGGGGGAAAAAATTCTACCAGATAATGTTAACTAGTCAAATGAAGGCATTTCTCTGCCTGGGCACATCAGAACCAATTATCAGGACCCGCAGATATTCTGCTACCTTAGACTTATCTCCTCACTCTCAAGACATCAGGTCTGTCTAGTAGGTCTCTACAGGTCCACCTAGTAGCAATCTGCGTTCTATCTTCTGGTAAATAGCTATTCGACTATTCTGCTGTTACTCACCCGGTGACAACCAGATTTGTAAAGGGTCAGATTAGGACCTTCCTACCAGTGAAGCCAACACTGCAGTGCAGCCTGAATCCTCATACTTCCAACCCCGCAGGACCACCTTTTGAACCATTGGTCAAGTGCTCAATTTCTTTCTTGTCCATGAGGGCAGCCTTCTTGGTTGCCATTACATTGGCCAGGAGTGTGGGTGAAGGAAGACTCCTTATGGCCCACTCACCATATGCTACGTTTCATAAAGAGAAGGTATCCCTTCATCTTCACTCAGTGTTCATTGCTAAGGTATCTTCCATGTTCCACGTAGCCAATCAATTCACTTACTGTTCACTTATTCATACCTGCCTCCGTCAAGAAGAGGAAACTTCACTCTTATCAATGTCAGATGAGCATTGCCATTCTAACTACAAAGAATGAAACCATTTAGAAAATCACCTAAACTATTTGTTGCTATAGTAGAGCAAGCATAGGGACAAGCAATATGTGCTCATACTCTCTAAGTGGATTCCTGGCTGTGTCCTCCTTTGCTATCAGTTAGCACGTCTCCCTCCCCCTTGCGGGCTGACAGCCCATTCTGCTAGACCATAGACATCCTCAGTAGCGTCTCTTCAGGAAATGCCTATGCTGCACACTTGTAAGATGGCCCTTTGGAGCACTGTCTGTACTTCTCATAAAGCATTATGCTTTAGTCCAGGTGTCTTCTATCAACATAGCCTTTGGAATTGCAATGTTAGATGTCTCTGCCACCTTCATCATCACCTTCCCCCATGCCCATTTGACTGTTTCTTGCCATTTACCCCATGTAGAATGCCCGTAGAGACCAGTGCTCAAAGAAATAATGGAGGCTTACTATCTGTGACTAGAGATTCTGTGAGATGTGTGGTCTCTGTGTATTCCACTCCCCGATCTTCTTCCCCTCTGGTCTGGCTCATGAGTGGATTTGTGGTAGACAAGGAGCTAGCGAGGTGGTTGGTCTGCACCTCCCCTTATGTCTTCGGTGTTGAGCACCAAGAGATCCAGGGCATAGGGATGGACAGACAGACTACTTGTAAGAATCTCTGATCTCAGGCATGTGGTGCACACGTGTACCCCATGTATGAAATATATATAGGGATCACACATCCAAAAGAACTTCCAGTTTCAAGTTAAGTAATCTCCATTTCCTGAAACAATTTGGGTTCCTATAATCATTGCATTATTGACTCTGAGCTTGCAACGTTGCCACTTTAAATTTGGAATCCTTTGCCTGGTAGTGTGTATGCATGAGGCCATTCTGAAATGGCTTTTTAGAAGTACAATATGGAACTCCTTGGCATAGCATGAAGGCTGCTTGCTTATTCCTGTTGTCAAGTGTTCTGTTTCTGATGCTACCAGGAAGCTAACTCAGCTATTCTGTTTTTAATGTCTGATGCATTAGGGAACAGATTCTGCGTGTGAAAGCTGAAGAGGACAAGATCCCTTTGCTTGTGGTGGGAAATAAATCCGATCTTGAAGAGCGCAGGCAGGTGCCTGTAGAGGAGGCCAGAAGTAAAGCAGAGGAGTGGGGTGTGCAGTATGTAGAGACTTCTGCCAAAACAAGAGCAAATGTAGATAAGGTAAGACAACTAGCTTAATTTCTTACTGCAGGAGAGCCACAGAGTCGTTCAGCACTGAGAAGAAAGCAAACGGAGTCCTGTGGCATTTCTAAAGACTAAAAAATGTATTTATCGCATGAGCTTTCATGGGTAGAATCTCACTTCAGATGCATGAAATGGAAACTAGGGGAATATATCAATGCAGACACGGGCAAGATACAAGGTCAGTTCAGACTTTTTCAGCAAACCAAGCAAGTTGTTTGGATTCAAACAATGTGGAACAACAGATAAGAAGGTGGGAAGGTTAAAAGAAGGGAAAACCACTTTTTGTAATGAGTGAGCCAGCCCAAATTTCTATTCAGACCTAATTTAAACGTGAACTAGAGTAATGTGGCTACCCCTCTGGAACTTGTCACAGTATTGAGGATGATTGACTAATTTTTATTACATTCTGGAACAAAGACAGAATCCATGGTTGGGTTTTTGTTCTTTAACAATAGTCTAGTCTTCTAACATTCACATGTTTCACTTAATGACTATATTGCAAATTAAAGTAAATATTTCGTTTCTGTTGCTGTCTATGTAACATGTCACGAAAGTCCCATTAGTTTATTTTTATATAGATACAAGTGCAGCGAGCCCCCCCGTACGATGACAAACTTTCAGGTGGTGATTTGAGGTATAATAAATTTACCATCTCTGAGAATTCACTAAAGAGCACTGTTTCTTTTAAATTATAGCTTGAAATGCTTAGTAGTGATATGTACTAACTATAGTTCAACCCATCATAAACCAATCAAAATGAGGATAATTTCAGTACTTTTGAAATTTGGTTCTTCCTTCTTGTTTCTTCAGTTTACATATGGTGTGCTGATATTTCATTAAGTATCTGCCAAACCACTGACAAATTGTCAGTTCTGTTTTGCTTCCTGATCGCTAAGATTATCTTCAGTTTCTGAAAAACATAGGTGAAAACTTTATATCTATCCCTGTAACATCTCCTCCTTACCTGCCTTTCCTAAGACTCAGTATTGTCAAGTGTGATGTCACTTGTAGTGTTTTTGGATTGAAATTGTGTTTAAATATCCGAGCAGATAGATTCTGATAACCCTTGTAGCATATAAACCCACTGCCAAATGCATGTGTACTTTCTCTACTGTCTTAGCTATCGGGATCCTCTTCCACTTTCTGTGGAGAATGTGAAAATGCACTTCCTTGCACATCTATAGAATATGATGTGCAATTCTGGGATATCAAACAAATGTAATGAAGGACGCTTAGTTGATCCACAGTACTTGAATCATAGTTGTTTGAATTACTTACAGTCTACGGTCTGAGAATAAATCTTCTAGGGATGAACATTTGAGGTGTAATTATATCTGAGAGCTATTTTTGACTTTCGTGCACTGTAATCCACTTCCTCTGCAGTCTCTTAGAAAGTCCATGTAAATCATGAGGTACACTCCTTACGGTAACATCCATGCTACAGCTTTTTAAGTGAAATTAACATTCCTATCCAAATACATTCACACTCACTAGGTAATGTTCTCAGATTTCTTGATGAGCAAGCTAAAATAATCCATATCTTCCTAGTTCGTTTTAGTTATCAAGACAGCAGCACAGTTAGAACATGAGAATGGAAGCCATGAGATCTAGGTTCTAATCTGACTTGCTGCATGACCTGTGTGCTTCAGTTTTCTGATCTGTAAATACTGCAGATTTTAAGCTCTTTGGGTCGGAGAATGTGTCTGTGTATGATAAGTATTTAGCATACTGCAGTTGTCCTGTAAATTCACCCTAGATCTCCAGACAAGACTGATTTTAAGTTTTATCCATAACTTTTTGGAAAAAGTTATCTTTCAATATCTGTATAGCCTGAAAATAGACATGTGTTGGCCATATTAGACCCCTGCTCTGCCTAGACAGAAAATAGAGTCCTAAGTGCCTTCCAAATCTATTCAAGAACCTCTTTTGAAATGTGTCAGTGACAACGTGGCAAGTTTGGAATCACTACAATTTATTTTTACCTCTTCTTGTCTAAGCAGAGTAAAGCATTTTTTTTTTCCATCTTAGGGAAGACCTTGTGCTTTCCAGATACAATATCTGAAGGCCGCCTTCTTCTTGCTGTGTCTGTTACTTTGTTCCTTGTCTATTAAATCCAAACACATCTACTTCTCCAGGAACTGAGAGAGCCAGCTGTCACACAAAACTTAATCAGTAAGGATCAAAAGCAGGTTTGATGCCAATAGACGTCTATAATCCTGAAAATTCCATTTTCCTAGCTATAGACTGCTCACTGTGAGACCATCTTTTGAACGGTTCAGCTAGTATTCTTATTGTCTAAGTTTTGAAATTGAGTAAAATGACACTGTTAAAAAGCATATTCTTGTGTGTCGATGTTTTAGTACACAATATAGGGGGGAAAATCCCCAAGTTTGATCTTGGTAATCTTTTAAAAGATTGTGGGTTTTTTTCCCCCTTCTGTATTCTGATTTTAGTTTTGAAGGATGGCTTTTTCCCCCCAGATAGCATAGGGGCTGAGAAGTGGATTCTACTTGACATGTAACCTTTGTTTAGTCATTTAAATTCTTTCTTTCATAAAATAAAGTTAATTCTTCCTGGTGATGTATGTATTCATTAATGTGTTGAAGGTGCTATACACTAAGTCTCGTATTGTCTCCCGGTTTAATTTTTCATGAGTTAATTGTAAATGCTTTTCTCTGATTAGTGCAAATCTCATAGATCCCTATAAAACCCTGCATGCCACTGCACATTGCTTTGTTACAATAACAGTGATACTCATTAAAAAAGGCTTTTATCATTTTGAAACAGGCTGCCGAATGACTTGGTAGCTAGGTAAGTCTTTCTCTCGCTTCCCCTGATTCATGTACTGCATATCAACAGATGTTGGATTTGTAGCATTGGGATCTATGTTTAGACTGCTCATTTTTATTTTATTAGGTGCTTTGTTCTTGTGTTACATTTTTATTGTTTGCCAAATACTCTAATTTATGCATCAATATACCAGTTTATTTTCTGCTGGCAGAACTGTTGTTTTACTCTCATGTTTCACTTTACAGGTATTCTTTGATCTAATGAGGGAAGTCAGAGCAAAGAAAATGTCAGAAAACAAAGACAAGAACGGGAAGAAAAGTGGCAAGAACAAGAAAAGTTTTAAAGAAAGATGTTGTTTACTGTGATACTTAGGAACTGTAAATATCTACAGATGGAATGAATGAGATTTACCACTAAGGATATAGAGCTGGATTAATGAAAGGAAGTTTGTATTGACTCCCTATTTACTCACTCATCGCCTTTTTAAAATGCAAAAATTTGATCTGTGAGCCAATGTACACTGAAATGGACTCACCTTGCCAGCAACTTTCAAACATGATTCTTAGGGCATTATACCTCTGCCTGATTGCAGGAAATAATTCCGTCTCAGTTTCATAGTTGTTCCTTCTTGATGTCTTTTGAAATCCGATCTTTTCCCCCCAAAAGTTTATTAGCCTCACCAAACATCTCTGGTTGTCTTTTAAGTTCAACCAAGGTTTTTAGTGTCCCTCATTCACCAACTTTAAGTTGGTGGTGGTGGTTTTTTGGTATTAAAAACTACTATACACACAGATGATCCGAATATTTAAGCTGTTGAGATTGTCTGAGACTGTCAAAAGTCTACTTGATGGCAAACATTTTGAAAACTTGGGATTGTCACTCCAAAGCAAATTAGCTGTATCTGTTCAAATTTGAATCAATACAGTCTTCACAAATCAAGCCTACCAACTGCAATTGGCTCTTGTTTGTTTAGTATTTAAATACTGGCAGTCTGACTCTCATGTTTTTTTAAAAATCAAAACAAAAAACCCCACAATTATTTGGTGGGTAGGGAAGTGACCTAAAACAGAACTGTGTTTTTTAGAAAGGAAAGAAATTGGCATTGATTTTAACAAAAAAACAAAACAAAACCCCAAACTTTGATTATTCCGTACTGAAGCTAGACTCATACAGTTGCTTCCATTTCACTCACTCTTTAGTCCCTTTCCTCAAAATCATTATCTTAACAGTTAAAAGTGTAGGCTGTCTGTTTTGTAATATAGGCCTTGACAAATCTATGATTCTGGTCACCATGGCGACTAGTTTTTAGTCTGTTGCCTAGCTCCACTGCAGAAATGTAATGGAGGAACGCCCTCTGGTGACAAAAGTAAAATTGCTGGTGCCTAGCTGTGAGCCAGTTTTGTCTACCCCATTGTAATACATGTATTCATATCATAGAGATGTGAAAACTACTGCATCTCTGTTTTTCATTTTGTTTAAGAGAAACACTTTTTTTCTTTTTGAGAAAGGATGTGGGCCATCGATCTCAAAACCACGAGAGTGGAGCTGGTGTGAGGGTTTTTGTGCTACCTCTCAACTATTACTTGGCTAGGAAGTAAGTAAGTTGCTAAATGTCAGAAACAAGGCTGAAATGACGTTAGACAACTGCCATATATTACGTTACTTGCTGTTAACTTTTACTGTACTAGTCCTCTGATGCATATTTATCTAAAATATGGAGACCTCTTTGCTGCACTTTGCTGTCAAAGCTGCAGTTGACATTATAGTCCAAAATGATCAACTACATTAAAAATAGAAATAGGGGAAATGTATGGAAACATCAGTATTCAGGTGTTCTTGTCTCTTTGTCAAATGTATTTCTCTTAAATATCTTTTTCAACATGATGTGTAAATTAAGTGCCATTGCCAAAAACATATTTCTGTCTTGTTTCACCTTTTAATTATTCTGCTTCTGGAATACGTTTTGTAGTTTCCCAAGGAAAAACTCCTTTTTTGAATTTTTGAAAAGTAGTCAAATATATTATCGGAAAACTAATAATTTTTCAACTTGTCATTTGATTTGTTACTTCAAATATAGCTGTGCTAAGAAAGGAATAAGATATAGAAAGTAGTAATGTAATGAAAGATATTTACGCACTAAACCAATTAGTAGTGTTAGCTCAATCTTTAAACTGGAGTTGAGGCAGTGCAGAAGTAGAGGAGCTTAATTCATTATTTAATAAAGTATCTAGGCTTGGCAGAATTTGATTTTTTTAATATATATAATTTCGACAGCTCTCAATTAGTCTTGAGCATGATTTTTTTATTTTTAAATTTTCACAGTTGCAAGAAATTTTAAAGGGGGCTTGCACTAATTATATAGTAAGACTGAGATTCAAAACGTTAGTTTTTATAATCATAAAATGTAAATTGTCAACATGATGTTGATATATACAAAATATAAATCCTTTTATCAAATTCTAACAAGTTCTCAAATAGCCTTTTTTCTTTGCATCTCTCTAGATTTTGGTGATCTATGGAAATATTTCATCTCTTCGTGCATGTATTGTGACATGGACATTTACCAGTAAAAATCTCATCCTTCCAAGCCTAGCATCTAGGATTACTGAAAGATGGTCTTCTTATCAAATGTATTAGATTGCTGCTGTCTGGCATTCCTTTTAGGGATTTGGAAAGAAAAATAAAGTTCAATAAGCAGTGGACTTTGAGACTCAGGTCTTGCATGGACTTCTGAGTTTCCTATCCTATTAATTCATTGTCTTCCGCATCTTGTTTTTATTACTTGTCAAGTGACATCAGAGTGGGAGAATCATTTATTAAATCATGGGTACTGTAATCTGTTTTATTGTCAGATTAAATTCCTACGTAGTTCTAGATTGATAACTTTCTAGCCATGCAGGCTTGAAAATGTTAGCCTTTAGAACTGGACAGTAAGGGTCAGGATGGCATTACAAAATTATCTTGATTACAGAAAATTTAGGAGCCACCCAGCTCTTCAAAACAAAACAACAATCTTGTTTACAGATATTTTATTTAAACTTTGTGCAAGAGCAAAGGGGTGCAGTTAGATGTCATTTAATGTAAAGAGATGCAACTGGAGATCTGTTGAAACACATTTCTTTATCAGTATTACCTATGGCATTTTAAATGCTTAAACTTTTCATTTTTAATAGGTCTGACTTTTTCTCTGTCATCTCTGTACTTCTTGATATGAAAAATGAAAATAGGCTACTCAGGTTACTTCTGTTTATAGTCTCTATATTCACGTCCCCATTGGTAAGCACAACGCTTCAGTATTCACATTGCAGGTAAATCTTCATTTTTAGAAGAAACTGTTTTCACTGGAGTTTTAGAAAGATTGATGGGAACACTGGTGTTGGTAAGTTGTTTTTTTGAAGTAAAATGCATTTTTGGTGCAAATCTCACCTTAAAATCTTAGCTGCACTTAGATCTGTAAGAATGTATCATGCTGAATGGTGACTTTCTTGAAAAGCATTGAGAGGAAAAACAATCATATAAAATATGTCTAGTCAAGGTTCACTGGAGTGTAAGGATTTAATTAAAAAGTGATTTAAGTTACTCGCAAAACAAAATGAAGGGCTCAAAGAGGCAACTCACTTAGAACTGATGTAGAAACAAGTATATGTATGTTGAGCTACTACCCAAAGATCCCATTAATCTTTTTAGAAATTTTGCGGTATTTGATAGGATGCTTTTATAAATAAAACAAATTAATTGCTGTTGTGCAATGCATACCCGTGTACTGTAGCACCCTCTCCCCCACTCCCATCAGACTTGCTGTGAAGAGGGTAATGCTTATTCTTAAGGTAGAATGAGGACAGTGCACTCCAGGTGACTTTTAACAGTAAGAAATAATTTTGTCCTTCTGAGTTACTCTACACAAGCCGCAGAATGCATATCTCTCATCGACTTAGTTACTTTCACTTACTGTGGTGTCTTTACTCAGCTGCGTCGACTGGATGTGCTCTCCCTTCGATGCAGCGTTACTCAGCTTGGAGGGGTGGAGTTACTGAGCTGACGGGAGAGCACTTCTGGGATCAATTGAGCAAGTCTACACTGGCCGCTCAATCAGCCCTGCTGTGTGGGGATCAACACAGCATTTTCGTGTAGGCAAACCCTTGCTTTTGAGGAAGATACTTAGCAGATTTATGTTCTTGAATCACTACTTGTTAACACTTCTTAAACATCACAGTATTTGCATCAGTTGGGCAGAAGGCTTGAGGGTGCATTCTGTTAGCGCTGTCAGTGTTCCTTATTTCCCCAGACCGAAAACTAACTTGATGGGGCAGCTTTCCAGTTTTACTTTTCAGTAATGACAAATGCAGAAAGGAATGCTTTCCTGGAAGTCTCTTCTCAGTTCGGTGGCTCTGAACAAGGCAGCTAACTTAATTCAAAGAAAATTTTCATAAGTGGGCAACCTGTGTCTTCAGAAATACTTATGTGAAGAACTACTAGTCTGATTTAATATACCAGCCAGGCAATTAAGTGCCCTTGTGGCCTGGAAGTGGTGTGGAGGTGATGCGTTCAGCTGTGAAGAGCCTCATACTTCGTTGTTCCTCTGCTTGGAAAGGTAGTGAAGTACCAGAGTGGCTTCCAGTGATTTCCAGTTTGCTTAACTGGAGATACATTAATTCAACAGGGGGTTTGTTGAGAATGCAGTAGAAATTAAGGGATGGAGGAAAGAAATGTGGCTTCTTGTTGGGGGGCTTAAAGAAGGGGATGAAGGAAACATTAATTTTTTAACTGTTCCTAGTCTAGATGAGCAATCATAAGTGAAGTCTGAAAAATGAAGAGAACTTAGTGTAGGCTCTTGCCTGTGTGAAACAAAACACATGAAGTTTGTACATGGCACGTTCTGTAGATCAAGTTTAATTAAAGTTGGGATCACAGATCTAAAACTCTCCCTTCAGATTGGCATGGCAAATCTTTTCAATGATTATCTGATCTTCTTAATACATGCATGGAACAAATATTTTTGAAGTCTTGTTGAAGCCCACTAGTCAGGCAGGCTTCGAATATCGGAAGTATGTAAGAGTATATTACTGTTGCAAAATGGGATTTTAAATATTAAAATGGGGGAAAACTGGATGCCATGGGAATGGAGATACACAATTTCTTTCCTACTCCAGTGGTCCCAGTACAGTCCGTATCAGTAGAGAGCATGGTTATACTCTGAAGACTGTCTAGTGTGTCAGAGACTTCATTTCTAGGCTGAGTAGACAAGTATCCATGTGGCAGTTCACTGTCACACTGGAATTAATGGGCACTCTCTTAATCCTTGGCACCTTGCGGAAACAGGAAATAAAGTATGGAAATTGATTTGATCTCTTATCCTTAAAGTGGATCTCAGTGGGTCAGGGTTGAGAAACACTGGTAAAACAGCCGACAAAATTATTCTACAGTACCTGATTATCTGTCCTCTCTACCCCCCCCCCCCCATTGTTATCGAGCTCATTAAAGCTGATGAGGGCTGTGTGTGTGTGGGTGGGAGGGGAGATGGTCATAGTAGGAATTGACATATATGGGGCTTGATTCTTTGCCATGTTTTGTTTGGGCTTTTTATCAAGGTTCAGGCTTCTGTGGTTCATTCTAAGAGCACTTCCACTGTAATCTTCAAACTGCACAGCAAGAGCAGGAATTACTCTTGGGGTGAAAAAGAAAAGCTCACCCTTTTTATTGGAACCTCAAGAATTATGTTGACCATAATGAAGTGATACTAATGACAAGAAGGATTAAGAAGAAATAGCCTTTCTGAATTATATATGTTGTGCTACACAATGTAAATTCGACTTTTCCTTTGTAGCTCAAGAAAAGCTTTGCTCTCCAATATTGCACAAACATTTAAAGAAATGTTCAGAAAAATGTATTTGTCATTTTGTGTTCATTACCATGCTAATCCAACTGATTTGTATTACTATTGTTAATAAAAAAAGAGAGAAATAGGTACCATACTCTGGATTTTGTGCTTATTTTGATGGTTATTTATATAAGCCCCTTCACTCATCCTTATTGGACCACAAGGTCACAGAACTATGTAACTGTGTTTACAGCTATTTTGGCATACACTTCTCACAGTTATCCATCTGGTTAGCTTGCCCTAGGCTATAGTCTTTGAAGACCATTTTTTTTCCCTTACTGTTAATCAAGTAAATTAGTGACACAACAGGAACTTGTCTCTAGTCTTCCATGCCTGCGAGAATCCTCTCATGCCTATCCTAAAGTACAGGGCTTCAAAAACTCTCTGCTGTTCACTGCCAGGGCTGCAGTGTGTATCTTGGCCCAAAGTACTGCAAAGAAAAGCTGAGCCATTTAAAAAGCATTTGATTTTTTCCTATCGCATGGAGACAGCATAGGGCATGAGTTGGATAGTCAGGAGATGATGGAGATTCGTTCCAAATTCTGCCCCTTATAGAGCGACTTAAGATAGTCTCTGGTTGGCTGGATGGTTTTTTTTTTTTTCTTTTAAAAGCTGGGAATGAGGACTTCCTAGACACTGGAGCAGGGTGCTGGAGGGCTTCCTGAAAGTGGGATTGGACAGCAGATTCTCTGGGGGAGAAGCAGGCTACCACAGCTTTAATACTGTGGTAATGGTTTGGAGGAGCTCTGCTTTCTTCATGGGGTGGATTCTGGCCCCTGCGGATTTCATTAGAACACAGCCCATTTGAGTCCCTTCTACAAAGTGCTCTTTCCCTAGTGGATCAAACAAACATCTTCCTTAATGAAGAAAAAGATCTATTGAACTGGCGTTACAGATGCAACAACATCGGAATGAGAGGCCTTCCGATGGGAATGGCAGGGGAACCGCCTATTTGTGTTGCAATGGTCTCCAGCACTTCAGTCAGGATCCGAGCCCTATTGTCCTAGGTACTGCAAAAACACATGGTGAGTTCACAGTTGAAGACAAGGTGTATAGCCACTTTTAGATGCTTAGCTTAGGGAAAATGTGGATAAATTGGACAATCCAGGGTCAACAGCGCAATGATAAAAGGTTTCGAAAACCTGACTTATGAGGAGAGATTGAGAAACTAGTCATGTTCAGCCTTGATAAAAGAAGACTGCTGACCTGTTAAGTTTTCAACTAGAGCAAGGGCTGTTATAAAGAGGATGGTGATCAATTGTTCTCTATGTCCACTAATGGTAGGAACAGTAATAGGCCGAATCTGCAGCAAGGGAAATTAAGGCTAGATGTTAAGACAAATTTTGTTACTCTAAGGGTAGCTAAGCTACAGAATAGGTTTTCAAGGAAGGTTGTGGAATCCCCATCACTGGAGGTTTTTGAGAACAGTTCGGACAAACAGCTGTCAGGGATGCTCTAGGTTTTCTTGATTTCTCAAGGTCCCTTCCAGCCCTACATTTCTGATGATAAAGTGGGTATAGCAAACAATTGGAGGATGGGCGATGGCCCATCTACACAGACCAGCAGTGTATATGATATGTGGGTTTGACTCATTTAAAGTTCTAATCTGTAAATAAGGTAGATAGCCGAAATCTCCCCAATGTTTCTACCTCCCTATACCTTTAGGAATGTCTTCTGTGAGCTAGACAACAGAGTCCTGTGGCACTTTTAAAGACTAACATTTATTTATCGCATGAGCTTTCGTGGGAAAAGCTCATGCGATAAATAAATCTGTTAGTCTTTAAAAGTGCCACAGGACTCTGTTGTCTTTCTACAATAGACTAACACGGCTACCCCTTTTGGATTCTGTGAGTTAGGCATGGTAGAGCAAAACCATCTGCCCTGTTGTATCTTCCACTATTAGCACATTGTGCATATCCTGACCTGAGCCTTCCTATTTCCACTCTGTTCTGTCCCAACTTTAACACTGCATTCCGTGTAACTGTTTTTCCTCTGCGCGAAGTGCTGTGTATTTCTGTGGTCTTGGAGAAAACGCTCTGGTCTACTCTTCCTAAAAAGTGCTGGCTCCACCTTGTGGCCTCAATATGTGAATTTGCCTGTGAAATTACCAGGAAGAGAGCCTGTTTGTTTGAAAAAGCTCTTGTGAGCATAACAGGTGTGTATTTAATCTGTTATGTGAATTATCCAGAAAGAGCCATACAAATGGATTCTTTTTATTGTGGTTCTTCTGCTTTATGATGACTCTTACGCAATAAAAGTTCTTGTTCTAATTTAAAAGCTCCTCCTTTTTCATACAAACATTAAGCTGAATTCCTGCTGAAGTATTTCAGTGTGCAACAGGATCTTCAGTTTTTCACGAGGCTAGTGGCTTTAGTAAGATTTCTGTGTCATTAAATTAGTTTGTATGGCAAAGTGGAAATTGCTGCCGTTTACTGAGCACTGATTGATTTGCATGGCAGTGAAGAGAGACGTGTCACCCAATAGGACTCTGCAATATTTCACAAATATTTGTTTCTGGGGTAGTTCAAGGTACCGATTTGAATTCACCATATAAAAACCTAAATGGTAGGGGTGGGGACGTCCAGGGTTTAAAAACTATCAGGTATCCTTGTAGCTAAGAGTAGCGGGGAAATGCCAGCTAAGAGGCCCTGAGATTAGAGGACTGGAGGCAGAATATTGGGATGAAGTTAGGGCCATACCACCTGCTCTGAACTTTGCTTTTGTTCTGATAAAGCCTGTTTATCTTCAGGAATCCATCATCTAGTTCCTTCAATGAATGGACTGTTCTTTTGGGGATTGAGAGTACTATTTTTTATGTAAGAACTTTTCATTCACGGTAGGGTTGCTTTAAATAGTGAATAAAACCAGTCAGACTATTGAACAAATGAGTGTAAAGACTGGTATTGGTCTGTTCATTCTAGATGAACAGAAACTTGCATGTGTTGGTGTAAGCTATTGTCCACTGTTTGTGCCCCATCCCTAGAGGATGTTAGTCTATGGCCCCTTCCTACAAAGCCTGGCTCTTTAACTTCAGCTGAAGCAACTCATGCGTTCAGCCCTCGAGGTCTTTGGTTCAATCCCCAGATTCAGCCGTCCCAACAGAACTTGGTTGCTTACCTCAAAAGTGCAGCTGAGGATGAAGATTCCTGCTTCCTTTACTCACGTGAGTTGCATGGCACTGAAATCAGTGGGAATACTTCAGTCAGCAAGGAATGCATGTTTGGTCCTGGGATAGGGTTATACTGGTTTTTCCACACTCGAAAGGGACTTTTAACTGATGCCAGTGTTTGTGTGAGGGATAGAATTTGCATCCCAAGGAACACGACAGACAGCAGAAAGTATTAGTTGTTTGAATGTTGCAAATATTTTGTGGAGGGGCAGTGAACTGCTTTATAGATCTTGGCAGGTAGTGTGTGATGGCAAACTATACAGGTTCGAAACCCTCTTACTTCATTGCATCCCAGTTTTCATTTAAGCTACGGTGTCATACATCATCTTGGTTCTTTGATTCTAGCTACATTTCTCTCGCGTTCTGCCAGGTTTCAAATAACTTTTTGGGATGGAGTCCTCTTTCCTTTGTGCTGAGGAGACTTCGGCACTTCTGTCAGATCTGTGACTTGGATAATCAATCCCTAATCAAACTGTAGGACAGTAGGGACAAATATCATATGGAAAGACAGAGGCTGTCATTCACTTGTCCAGATGTAGCTTGCACCCTCAACTCCAGCCATCTGGGCTGCTTGAGAGTGCAGGCTGAGTACTTCATCAGACTACTGGAGGGAAGTTACCCAGTTGTGCATTATTAGTGATTTGGGGAAGTCTAGACATCTGGCTCCCAGTGAGAGCTGCATCTTTCTGCTAGGCTCCATCTTCATTCAAGAAACAACATGGGAGATGGCATATCCCTGCAGCCCTGCTTGAATTTTTAAAACATGGAGCCATTTTTTTATGCGGAGCAGCTTCATTCTACAGAGGAGGATGTGTTGGTGAGCAGATGGTGAGGTGGATTGCCTACTGAAGTTGTGGTGTGTCTTCTTCAAACAGGAAGGCTTGGGAAAGTAAGAGAGGACTCAGGTAGGACTACTGGTAAGAGATACAGGACACATTTGCCTACTGTCAACCTCAAGACTTTGAAAGCATGAATCAAGAGCCTCAAGAATGATTGGCTTAATGACCATGAAATTTTCTTAAATGTTGGAATTCTTTTTCCTTCTGATTTCTAAGCTTTCGGGCTACCTCTGCTTCATGTTTCTGAATGTTTTTCTGCAACCCTGAGGGCTAGAAACTTAAAATTGAAAATGGAGATTCCCATGCAGTCTCTTTATTCCATCATCAAATGCATTTATCACCAAATCTTGCAGGAGTTGGTAACATTGCATTTGGAGAGGTGGGAGGGAGTCCAGGTTTCCCAGAATGCCCTGGCCTCATTTTCTCCGAATAGATGTCTTTACCCATGGAGTCTTAAGGGTAAAAACCATTGAAGTAAGGCTCTGTGTTGGCAGTCCTGACAGTTGCCTCAGCAGTTTGCCAGGAGCCCATGGAGTGCACTTCATTTCTTGATAAATTGGCACATTTTTAATCAAATGCACCACACCGTGATGTTTGCACACATCGCTCCCATGACAGGCAAACAGAAGTAGCTCAGTGCTTGAGTGCACCAGCATAGTTCGTCAGGGTTTCTCTCCTCTGGTGGTTGTGGGAAGAGGGTGAGAGGGGGTGGGTTAGCCCTTCAGCTGCCCCTTATGTTGGCCTCTGATTAAATCAAAATATTTGCTTTTCCCTATGAAGTGAAAAGGTGTAACAAGTCAATGATACTAGGCCTAATTCTAGCTGTTGCTTGGGAGGTGAAGATGGGGTCAGCTGCTGTTGACTCTCTATCTTTAGTTAACATATGTTAAATTTAGCATATCCATTTAACTGCCGAGTGATCACTGGAAGCAGGTTTAATGTCCAAAGCTGAATTCTGCAGCTCTGATGAAGTTCCAAAAGACTTTACGTCTAGTTTAATAAACAGGTTTTTTACATTCTTAATATTGTCACCTGTAACCTCGCTTTGGACTCCTGCTGCCAGCCCACCTCCAAGCAAGCATGGAAAAGGCTGTGGCTTCTAGATCAAGTTCACGCTTGCTGCTTAGACGTGTCTTGCCTTGTTCCTTATCTCTGGATTGTTCAGAACGAGAACTGAGTAAAACGTACATTTCATGTGTGTTACATGAGCTTTCAAGTCGAGTGGGTTACACTGTGCTGGGTGGGGTGAGTGTTGATGCAACACCAAGTTAGAACTTTGTCATGGTGACTCTTTCGGGAGGGAGAGGAAATAGGTTTTATCAAGCTAAACGATAGTCAAGCCAAGTGTGCTAAATTAGGTTTGAAGTGTTCCAACTGCTAGTAAATAAGCAGTAATGTGGGAAACACTTTCTTTGAACACATAGCATGGCTTTGTAGCATCTCTGTGGAATCAGTCCACCTGCCTTGATATAAAAATCACTGTGGGCTTGGTGCTCTCTCCTTTCCTTACCTTTGTAAAACTCAAGAGGGAAGACTCCAGCCTTGTCGAGGCCCACTTTCAATCACACTCCTTCCCATAAGCCCTCGCCCTCCCTGCTACACAATGTTCTAACCAAAGTAGAAGTAGGGAGATGTATGGTGACCACTGTTAGTTCCTTATTCCGTCTTTAGACATTTTGTTTTCTATTTAGATCACAAGAGATCTTGATTTTTATACTTGCTTGTAAAGGGCAGAGTGTACTATTGGTAATATCTTTTGTGGAAGGAGAAGAGGTTTTTTTTTTTTTTTCAAAAGTGATTAGTGGTGTTGGGTGCCCAGTTCAACCCCTAGCACTTCTTGAAATTGAAGTATTTTCTAACTCTCAAATTAGGCACCCAAAATCAGGTGTCACTTTTGAAAATCTTGAGTGTAATCTGACTAAGCAAGGAAGTCCCATAATGGGGGTTGCCCTGGTGCCATTAATGGCCCCAGCTGTAGACCAGGTAGGGCAGAATATGTTCTGCCACGATCACTTTTACTTAGTTTCCGGAAGTTAAAAGTTCACAGTGAGAATGAAATTATCTGCACTGCGTCGGATTATGGTCCAGCAATGGGCTGTTCTTCGGTGCTCCTATATGAAGGTAAAAATACTGCATTTAGTCTATTGAGCAATGGCATGTGCAAAGCGCAGAATTCCAGCCTGACCAGTGCAGACTATTAATTTATGCTCTGAAGCATGCGATTGGATTACTCCTTATTATTCTGCATTGTATAGCTACAGTCAGTGTTAGTGGGTGAAATCATCCTGCCTTTTTTCCATCAACTCCCCTCTAACTCTTGTTTCTTTTCCAGGCTAAATAACTCTAGATGATAATCACGTGCCATGCCAGCCACCATAAGTTCAATCATTCTTGCCCTTCAACAGCCACTGAATGTCAGGGACAAATTCAGCCCCAGTGTATATGCTGTAGCGATATTGAGTTATAGTGGGGCATTGGCTGGAGTGAGGATAGACCTCGCACTCATCTGTTATGGAACATCCTTCCTGAAGACGGAGGGCAATACATGTGCATCGTTTCCTCAGAAGCTCATAAGCAATATATTCTCTCGGGTCTGTTTCACCATTTGCAGGCTTGGGTGTCTGTCTTGGGGTGAGATCTGTAGTACTATGGGAGATGGACTATGCTGGAATGCAGAGGAGTCCTTTGGAAATATAGCATGAACCAAGCTGTAGTCAAATTGTTGATGTCAATAGGACTCTGATTTGGCTCTGCATTGGTAAAGGTTTATCAGAGCATCTAATGGCTCCTGAGTTAGCAGCAAGAAGCACGGTCTACTGATTAAAGCCCAGGATTTGATCTGCTCTTCAACTCTGCTACAGTTTTGGGCCGTGACAGCAGGCAGGTCTCTTCACCTTAGTTTCCTCCTATATAAGGCGGGGAGAATAATAATCCAATCATGCCTCCCTGGGAAAGGATGCTGGAATGCTTAAGTCATCACTGATCATTTTAAAGCTCCTCTGACAGTCGCAGCTGGAATGTGCTGTATCTGTGCATAGTACCATCTACCACTAATTCTTTACGCAGCCGTAGCACCTCTCATCCTGGAGGACCAGACCCCCATGCACTCTACACCATGGACTGTATCCCAGTTCCTTGCGCAAGGCTGCCATAAATGAGGCCTAAGCCAGCTGTGCAATAGCAGCTGTGGGCCCTTGTGTTTGCCTACTGGGGGAGTATGGGCCTAGCTAATAGTATTGTGGGGAGCCATTGGGCTCCAGCTCGATGCCTTTACCGGTGCCAGAGGGAACAGCGTATTATGCAGAGTGCCTTATTTCACACCGCACCCAAGTCCAGCCTTGTCTGGGTGGAATAGTTGCAGCACTGACTACAGAATGGGCAGCAGAATTCGCTTTTACGGTAGAGAAGGGGAAGTGAGGAACAATGTCACTAATTGGATCTGAGGTGGGATACCCATGTGGGAATCTGGCCAAGAAAACAAAGCTCACACCTTTATTGTTACAAATAAACAACTCATTATATCCCTGGGATCTTTAATGACCAGAAATGGTGAGGATTTGTCATACGTAATGTCCAAATGCACCTGGCTACAGTCTGGGATCATTTTTACACGCCACGTTCATTTTCATCTGGAAATTACTCACATGACCAGGTCCACTTTCCCTCCAGCAGTTTTCCCCTCTTCCTCTCTCCCTGAGGTCTGACCATCTGGAAATCCTCCACCACCTCTTTCTCATGTGTGACTTTCCACCTAGGGCTGAAAGTCTCACTGCACTAAAGTTGATGCATTAACACACTGAGGCAGAGAGGAGTCAGAGATTATGTCACTTCATGGACCCACTCCACAGTCCTTGCATGTTTTAATCATCTTTATCTGCTTGTCCACACACCCTTCCCTTCCTGGTGGTGGGTTTAAAAATGAGTATGATTTGAACGAAAGAGGAAAAACACCATGTCCAGCTGAGCACCAGAGGAACTATAAGGACATTAAAAAAACCCAAAAAACCCCACCCCACCCCCAACAATTAGCTAGCTAGTAAACTAAAAACAATCCCAATCCTTCACTGCCTGATGTAAACACTGGTAGATGTGTGGAAAAAAGCATTATAGTATATTTTTTAAGAATAAGCACTAACATTTTTGACTGTTATTGCAAACTATAATGTGCTAGGCTGTTTTGGACAGAAAAGAAATCAAACCCAAATATGTGCACTGTGGTAGTTTGCTTTTTGGGCAAACAATTAAGCTTACGCGAATAGTAGCAAATGCAACTTGCCTGGAAGCCATCTAGATGCCAGCCTACTCCTAAGCAAACACTGAATGTTTGTCATGTTTAAGCATAATTTGCTGAAGACTTGGGTACTTCAATCATCTTGGATATAATCATGTTAGTAACTGAAGGACCAGATTTATTTTGCTGTTGATTTAAAGTCCAGCCCTTTGACATTTGAAGTGAGCAAAACCCAACTGCAGTAGCCAAAAACCGTCAGATTTGCCCTTTTTAGTTCTCATGTGTTCTCCTCCCAAAGGCAATCACACCCATCTTCACCCTAGAGGCTACCAAACCACTACAGTGCACAGTTTGGGGGCCCTGGTCCTGTAAGTACTTCAAGCCTAATTAAGAGGACCGTGCAGGAGCAAAATGGGACATGTGATGGCTGATCAGGGTCCTGGTTTGTTTTCTTACCCAATAGAATAGTGCTACAGTATTTCATGGTAATGATCCTAAATCCTACAAATGATGCTTTAAGATACTCTAGTAATGATCTAAACCATTGCTGAAACATAGCAGTGAGACTATATGGTAAGATTGGACCATGACTCTGAAATATTGCAGAATTATTGGGTTCTTCCTCGAGTCATTAACAGAGTAGATAACAGCAGGGTAAATAACAGGACAAGAAGAACCAGCTGTCACCTGGGGATTGCAAAATTCATGTACTTTTTAAAACATCTCTTTAAGGGTCTTTTCAGTTAAAGGGACAGCCAAGGGAGTGGTGTGTATGGTTATTTAGGTTTTCAGTACTAAGGAACAAATGGCAGAATTTAGCACTCAAATCATATACTGTCTTCAATTTGGGCTTTAATCCCACTGTACATTCTAGTTAATCTCTCATAAACCTGGAACAAAGGGAAGCAAATAGTTCTGGTGTATAAATCATATACATAGTACAGGGCAAAAGGCATTTCAAAACACTATTAATAAACCATGTGACATGATTTAGTGGTATGGGAATGTTAGTGGTGGGTGGTGGTAGAAAAATTTGCTTGTAGCTAATCTGGATGTAGAAAATAGGATGGGTGAGGTAGGTTAAACATATTTGCTAGAAATTTAAGATGATAAAACAGGGTCAGACAAGTATGTAATAAGTCATTTATACCAGCTGGTGTAAATTGGCATAGCTGTATTGATTGCAGTAGAGCTATTCACTGCTTTACACTTGCAGAGGATATGGCCCCATATCTCTAATTTGTACCCATTTAAAGAGACTGATTTGGGCAGTACTGTATTCAAACAACCCAAACTAACCAAAGGCCAGCTGGTACGTTCTCTCTACATTTATTCCTATCAAGTATGTTACTAAAATACATTGTTGGATCAGTTGCTGTATGATATTTAAAAGCCTTGGCCAATTTTTTCTGGCTAATTACTTGATGTGTAACTAGTTTTGACCTGATGTAACTCAAATTAAAAAAAATAGGAAAATGTAAATGTAAAATAGAGCAAGAGCTATGTTAGAGATGCAGGGTGTACTCCTGTAAGCTCTCATGTTAGAACTGACTTGTTATTCTCGCCCTGTTAGTTGTGGGACGGAAAGGTTAAAAATTTGTATATGAATAATAATTAAGATAGCTAGCTCCTACGTTGTGCTTTTCATCTGTAGATCTCAAAATGCTTTAACCAAAGATGGCAATATTATTTAGAGCTGGGTGAAAATTTTTGGTCAAAACTATATTTATCAAAACAAAAGATGTGGGTTGATCAAAAATTCAGTCAAATTTGTCCAACTGTTTCAGTTGAGAAAAACCTGAAAAAAAATCAAATGCTTTTGAAACAAAACATTTTGATTTTTTTCTCCTCCAAATGACTTTTTACTCAAACTTTACTTGAATTTTATTAAAAAGATAAATTTTAAAATGTTTTGTTTAAAAAAAAAAGTTCAAAACTGAAACACCATTTTGTTCTGATTGATTGATTTGAGTGGTTGGGTTTTGTTTGATACAATGAAAAAATTGAAAGGCTTTTGTTGTGGGTTGATCTGGAATGATTTCTCCCCCCCCCCCCCCCCAATTTTGTGGAATAGCCATGGAGCTGGCAAATCAGTTATTCACACCTCTTGGATCACCCTCATTTTATGGATGTGGAAACTGAGGCATAGAGCAAGAAATGCAGCTGTGGGTATGGGCCCCCTGGTCGCACAATACATACAGAACAGGTGGCAGCAAGGACAGATATATAGAGGAGAGTTTGGTTTCCATGGTCCATTTAGTCCTTTCTGCTGAGAAAAGGCATGACAGCTGTCTATCTGGACCTACCAATGCATGTCATGTAAACCTTTGTTGAGAGGGTAGCAAGTGTTTCTTTTGAGCGGGGTTGGATTTAAAATGAGGGGAGAAGCGTCGTATCTTCCTCCCACTTTCTGGAATCACCCCATTCTGTTCAGAATAATTCATGTTAACGCTGAGCGATCAGGCCCACTATTGCATTTTCTGACTTGTTGAAGCTGTGACACAGCTAATATGGCTAAAATATAGTGGCTGGGGTTTTAATAATCCCTCAGCAAATAATGTTTAAAGTACAGGAGGGCAAGTTTAGTTTATATGCTCAGCTCTTAATGGCAGATTATCCCCCTTCACTGCCCTTTGAAGCATTTCCTGTGAACCTATATTAATACAACTGTCCTGCGCTTCGACAGTGTATTTAAAAAAGCTCCCCACCAGCAATCTCTTCTTTTAACACACAGCATGCACAGCTCCTCATGCCATGTGAGTCATTTCCCCTGCTAGACCTACTTAGGGCTGGTACTGCAGTTTGTACGTAGCTCAGGTGGAAGTGACTTCACTGAAAGATTTTTGTGTGGTTACAGGCTGCAAGTTTGGGCTGCAAAGAGTGGATGGCAAGGAGGGAGGGTAAAAAAAGAGACTGAAAATTGTGTGTGTGTGCCCATGTTCCAAAAGTGATACATGGTTCATCAACAAAAACAGGAAAGGGTGTGGGAATGGCTGCTTTTTTTTTTTTTTTTTGAGCATCATAAATGGCAGCTGGTAAGAGGCGTTCACCATGGGAACAACCCCAGACATTTAGGGATCCGCACAGATCAATGAGTCCAGTCACCCTGTCAAGGCAGACTGTACCCACAGCTGCAGCACTTAGCTCAAATACTATTTACTTTACTGGGATTTTTTTTGTTTTTTCTGAGCAGGATCAAGCAGTCGCTAGCAAACGGAGGGATCAGTGATTCTAGCCTAACTGGGAGCAGTTGCCAAAGAAAAGAGATGATATTTTTACCTTTTCAACACTCAGTGATGCCCAGAATTAAGTTTCTTTGGCCTGCATTTCAGACTATTCAGTCTCTTGTGACACCTGCTTGTTTTTAGCTGCAGCAAAGACAATTCCCTTTTTATCTCCTGCGGTTCAGTTACCGCTTTCTCTAACTCATCTTTGAAGCAAGAGGTTTGGGATTTGATGCCTCCTTTCTGAAGGAATGAATGTCTGTGAATGTCTGGTGTCCTGCCCCTGAATGGTCAGCGGTGCACACTCACACTGAGGAGAGGCCTGTTTGGGCCCATTAGCCTTTTCTGTCTGTTTGTCATTCAGTTCTCTCTGACAAATCAGAAAGTTCCCAGGTCAGTCCAGGTGATATTTTTGGAAGTGCCTCTGTGACTTTCAATTTGACTCATGCTCGAACATCATTCAAATGCTTTAGAAAAATCCCACCATTACTGCTTTTTAAAGGGCTCTGCGTAATTGGGACTCAGAAAACTGATGGCTAAGTATATAATTTGATGGGAGCAGACGGAATGATGGGAGTCCAGTGGTCCTCCTCTCCCAGAAGCCATGAACATCACCTGGCCCTTCACCCCTCAGCTTCTCAAACTGCAGCAAGATCCTAAAACCCATCTTTGTAAAAGGCTTTAAGCTTGTTTAATGCAAGGCATGGCGGCCAGCTCTACACTAGAAACTTTTGCCAGTATAATAATGGAATTGAGAGCATGGCTGTGATGTTATACTGGCAGAAGCCCGAATGTAGAGGCAGTTGTACCAAGAAAAATGTGATTTTTGTCAGCATAGTTTTTCGGTCGGGAAAAACTATACATGCAAGAATGCTATTTTTGCCATGATAAGTTATAGCCTCAGTTTAGTGTTCTTCCTACCCCTATTAGTGTTAAGAACGAGTACGAAGCATTACCCAGTTTTACCCTCTGTGCCTCAATGTAGTCATCTGTACAATGGGTAAAATACCTACCTCAAAATGGTCTCAGGGGGATCAGTTAATAAATATTAATGCTTTAAGAGCCTTGGCATGAAAGGTAAAAAACATGGAGCGGATCTTCATGTGCTATAAACTATCATAACACCACAATTTTAGCAATGGCAATTTTTACAAAACCTGAGGATTTCCCTTGTGATGGCATCTGTTTTCTGGAGCTCCTGGTTCCAAAAGATGATGAATTGCTCTTAATCTGCCTTTATTTATATTTTTTCCAGATAAAATGAATAGACCAAAATACTGGAGTCATCATAATGCACAAAGTGAAAAAGGTTAGGATAAAGGGAAGGGGAGAAAGGGGAAGTGACACATCTGTCTCCAAGATCTACATTAGTCATAGACTTTTAATTGCTTTAAATTGTTTGGCCATTTCCCTTCTGTTATTCTGTAGAATGCCAGTTTGTTCACCAGCTGCATAACAGCCATAACACTGAGCCTGGCATCAATGTTTGGTGGACTTTGATTTTTCCATTTTTTGCAGGATTAATATTTTAGTGACTAAAGCAGCACATTGGAACCATTGCAGCT
Organism: Pelusios castaneus; assembly: GCA_007922175.1. Lineage (NCBI taxonomy): Eukaryota > Metazoa > Chordata > Testudines > Pelomedusidae > Pelusios > Pelusios castaneus. Next base: position 6,719,891 of record ML685777.1, read on the forward strand.
TTATTCCCAGGTAACTTCCAGTTACCAGGAATATATCCAGGAATGAAACTGAAGGGGGAAACTTAGCATCGAGTATCAAATTGGCCCTTTGACCCACCCCATGCCAGAAATTCTTGATACATGGGCACTTAATCAGCCTTTATAAATATGTGATTTGTATGTTTGCCATGTCCTGAGGAGGTCTGTGCCCTGATCTGTATGCAGGCTATCAAAATAAGTCTATTATAGTTTATGGCTACTGAGGCAGATCCTCAACAGTTGTAAATCAACACGACTCCATTGATGTCTGTCGTGACTTATACCAGCTGATGATCCAGTTGTAATCACTAGCTGTATGTAGGCACTAAGAACCAGCTATGAGTCTTCAAATCTCTACAAAAAGTATACTTTAATAGGACAACACATTTTACCCACTCGCAATCTGTTTCCCTCATTAAGAGATACATTTACTCATCAAGCACAAATCCAATCCTTTTCCTTTTCAGTTAATGTTCCAATCGGCATTTAATGTAGGGGCAAGCAAGACCTTGAATGAGCTGGATACAAGCCAGTTTGAGAAGGTGTGAGTGAAAATTCATCCTTGTTCAGATTAGCTCAGAACAAATAACTGACAAGGAGAGAGAGAAAACTCAGCAGTGTGAAGAAACCAAGCTTCTGTGCATATGCAATAAGTTTGGGCCCAAGGGAAAGTGCTGAAAACTGAGAAGACTTGAAATTTGCAGAGCTGTATGAATCAATCAATAAGCAGTGCTCGCTTAGTGGGATTAGGTGTCTAATGACACTTTTCTTTCTATAGCCCTGACTGCTTCCCCTGCAGGATTTTCTTCACTGGTGTGACTGAGTGCATCCATGATTTAATTACATTCTGGTCCAGAAGGAAACCCAGAGGATGTTGATTGTTCAAGGCCTGTATTCAAGATTACTGTTCAACATACTTGAAATGATTATATTGTTTATTAATGTATAGAAGGTAATTCTCATATAACATGGACCTTTCCAATATGAAAATAAGCAAAACAGCTTAAAATTAATCAAACACACACTATCATCCCCACCAAAGTGACAGACATTACTGGGTTAACAATTATACCTTCAAATTTTCACTGAAGGTATAGTTTTCCGTTTTGGCATTTCACTCCCACTAGACCAATAACAATAGTAGTTTTCAGACTGTGGTTGCAACTTTCAACTCTCACAAGTGTGAAATGGAGCCTGCTATAAATATTTACTTATTTTACATTTGAAAATGACCTCTGTGAACCAGCCATTACCACTGTGTCTGTTGTTTTCTTGTTAGCGCCCGCTGTCAAATTAATTATGGTGAAGGATTAAGCTTGTTGCATTCACGTTTTCTTAATAGCTTACAGGATGTCAAAGTGATTGGATTCTTAGCATTATTTCTTTTTTTACATGCTAGGTTTTCCATTAAAAAACTGATGGGATGGGGAGAAGACACCTAATTCTGCTGTCACACCAGTTTTACACTGCTGTAATTCCAGTTATGTTGCTGAATTTACTCCCAGTTTTCAATGCTGTGAGTGAAAACAGATAGTTAAACACATGAAACAAAGGGGCCAGGGCTGCAATATGAGTCTGAACAATGCCAATCAGATGTTTCCTCTTAATTTCATGCCACTGAACAACAAGTAGAAAGCATATGTGACAACGAAAATATTTATCCCTTAACATCTAAAAAAAGTGTTATAATTGTAAAACAGGAGCATATGGACCCTCCAAAAGGCCCTACACACTGTAGATATGCCTAATAGCAGACAATTCCTGCCCTGAATTCTGAAGATATACAAAGGAAAGTTGCTATCCCCTTTTTACAAACAGGAAACTGGGGCACAAAGCATTTAAGTGACTTGCCCAAGGTCAAATGAGAAACCTGTGGCAGAGTTGTGAACTCAACTCTCCTGTGTCCCAGTCCTGTACTTGAATGTAGGGGGGGGCCTGGCTAGCTGGCAAACGTGAATTCCACTTTATGAAAAATACTGCCATTTGTTTTTGTTCTGTATTAGAACTGTCGATCTTTCCAAATGGACATCAAACAAAGCAAGAAACCGGACTAGCCAGTAGCCCAGTAGTTAGGGTATTCCTGTGGGACACCTGACTCTATAGCATGGTGATTTCTCTGGCCTACTTTATATACATTTCAAACTGGAACAACTCCAGCAGTAGAGATTGAGAGATGCTCACTCAGATCCAGTGGATAGGGCACTTGCCTGGCATGTGGCAGAGCGAAGTGCCCTGAATCTATCAGGGAGCAGGGGCTTGAATCTAGATCTCCCACAATTCAGTGTCAAAGCGCCAGGATGAATCTCTCTGGCAAGAAATTGCATGGTAGCTGGAAAAGAACTTTTGGAAGAAAATTTTGTCAAAATAGATACATTTCCCTGAAAAAGTTTGTGCTGATGAGTTGGCATTAAAAAAAAAAGTTTAATTGAAAAATTCCTAATCAGCTCTTTCTTTAATTCCAAGAATAACCTTCCACCTTACGGTTTAAAAGATTAGTAGAGTGCAGTAGGTATTTTTGAGAAAAACTCAAGGCATTTCTAATGACTAGGCTAATGGCATAAATAGATTCTATTAATGCAAGTATTAAATTAATGTGGACTAAAGTAATATGAACTGCAAAGGAGATTTTCACGTTATTGAATTTGTTCCCATTTAAGAAGAAAACATTCCTAACTCCCCTCAAACAGACCATAGAAATAAAACAAAAGGCTTGAGGTCAATAACTAGACTGAAACCTGCAGTAATATGTAACAGCATTATGAGAATCCCAACTCCATCTCTGCTTTTACTGGCAATGAGCGAGGTGTTCAGATGTGATCTAATATGCATGTGTCAGCGGAGCAGACTCAGTGCCCGGCAGAGATTAGCCCAGATTGTAACAGGGAGGGCAACTCCACTTGACCCAATTACCTCATGACACATACCTGGCATTTCTTGGATCACTGGCAAACAAACCGCCTTTGGTGGAGAGAGAATCTGCTCTATGGGCTGCTTCTTTTAAATGTTAGATGGATTCTTCCCCACCATGGGACAAGACTGCAAGGGGGACTCCCCAATGGACAGCCCGCAGGGGTCTCAAACTGGTCAGCCAGAGTGATGGGGAAAGGGTGAGGGAGGACCTTGCCTCCTCTGTGTTTCGCTTTTCCAGCTGGAAAAAAATAACTGTTCTGCGCCCTTTTAATTGGCCTAGTGAAGCGAGGCGAGGCACCCCTCACCGGCCATGTAACACTGACTTTGTGCTGTTTTTATTTACCCCCCCAGCGCTGTCCCTAAGCAGAAAGCCGCTTGGGGCCAGCTGGCCCGTTTCCAGCCGCGAGCGACAGGCGGCGCCCTTTCCCCAGCCTTCCCCAGCCAGAGGCTGCCGCCGGCCCGCAGCTGCCTCGCCATGTGCCCGGCAGCGGGAGCGGCAGGGAGCGAGCACCTGGCCCGCGCCGCGCCGCGGAGCTCTCGGCGGATCCCGAGGCAGCACTCAGCCGCTGTGCCGCGCGTGTGCTGGCTCGCTGGGGGCCGGCGGGGCGGGTTTGTCGCCTGTGACAATCGTGTGCTCGGCGCTGCCCGCTCTGGGGACCCTTTGTTGAGCCGGACCAGAGGCCCTGTGCCCCTCCCAGCTAGCGGGCTGCGAGTTCGAGTCCGGGGGGGAGCCCTGTGCCGGGCTTGACACTCGCCCTTTCCCCCTCCGCTGGCCGACCCCCGGGCGCTCCAGCCCTGCCTCGGGAGCCGTGGCCGGCTGTCACTCGCCGCCCCCGGGTCCCTTCTCGCCTCGCCGGCACCAGCCCGAGGAGAGCCCGGCGTGCAGCCCCTCA
>ML685777.1:6723721-6792492 GCA_007922175.1 Pelusios castaneus
TGTGTGTGTGCATGCATGTGAGTCCATGTGTGTGTGTGCATGTGTGAGTGTGCCGGAATGGGGAGGGGCGAGGAGCCAAAGCAGCCGCCTAATGACCATCTCCCCGTCTCTCTGTCAGGATAGGAAGTGACTGCACACACCCGCCTGCCCTGGGGGGGCCGAGGGAGGCGGGGAGCCTATGGCGGCGCCCACGTGGTTTTGGCCCCGTATAAGAGTTGCCCCGGCCGGGGCCCCGGTGTCGTGGCTCTGCAGGCGGGGGCAGCGCCAGCGCCAGGCGGCGGCCGGGCAGTGAGGTGGCTCCGCGTCCTGAGCAGCGGCGCTGGCCATGCAGACCGGGCGGAGCCCGCGGGGCGGCTGAGCGGGCAGGGCGCTGTCGGGATCCGGCGAAGCGGAGCGGAGCGCACCGAGCCCGGCCCGGGGATGGACAGGCGCGGCGGGGCCGGCCGGGGGCTGCCCGTGTGAGCGAGCCCGGAGCCTGTCCCGCTCCCGCCGCTTCTCCCCTGCTCCGCGCCCGGGGCCCCCATGGCCGGGGCGGCGTGGGGCGCGGCGCTGGTCGCCTGGCTGGCCTGCTCCCTGGCGCTGGGGGCCGGGGGCTCCCCGACGCCGCCCGCCGCCCCCCCGAACACCTGCACGTCCTGCGGCGGCCGGCGGGCGGAGGAGCCGGGCCGGGACGACGGCGAGCTGCTGGAGGCGGTGAAGCGGCACATCCTGAGCCGGCTGCAGCTGCGGGAGCGGCCCAACATCACCCACGCCGTGCCCCGCGCCGCCCTGCTCTCGGCGCTGCGCAAGCTGCACTCCGGCAAGGTGCGGGAGGACGGGCGCCTGGAGATCCCCAGCCTGGACGGGCAGGCGAGCGCCGGGCCGCCGCCGCAGGAGCAAGTGTCGGAGATCATCAGCTTCGCCGAGACAGGTGGGCAGCGCTCGACCCGCGTCCTTGACACCCGGCGCGGCTCCGTCCGTCCATCGGTCCAGCCACCACACCCTGCCCACCCCCGTCTGTCTGTCCATCACCCACCCCTCCATGCATCCCCATCCGTTTGTTCCCGCACCCAGCCACCCCTCCGTCCATCTCCATCTGTCCGTCACCCATCCTCTGAGCTACCCTATCCACCCCATCACCCCTCCCTCCAGCCACCCCATCCCCGTTCATCCATCCCCATCACCTGTCTCTCCAGCCACCATACCCTGCCCATTCCAATCCATCCATCCCTGTTACCCACCTCTCCAGCCACCCATCCCCATCACCCACCCCCATCCACCCAGCCCTGTCACTCACCCTCCAAGCCACCCCACCCCATCCATCCCTGTCCCTCCATCCCTGTCACCAACTCCTCCAGCTACCCTTCCAAATCACCCACGCATCTTGCCAGCCACCCCTCTGCCTGACCCAGCCATCAAACCTATCCATCTCTCTTCTTCACCCACCCACCCATCGAGCCATCCATTAAACCCAGGCACCCCACTGCTTGACCCACCCATCAAACCTCTACCTCTCTGCTTCTCCCACCCACCCATCAAACCCATCCTCCCCACTCCTTCACCCATCCATCAAACTTGTCCACCTCTCTGTTTCATCCAGCCATCCACCCACCCAAACCATCAAAGCCAACCACCCCGCTGCTTCGCTCATCCACCACACCATATCACCCACCTGTCTGGCCCAGCCACTCTTCCGCATCATCCACCTGCCCATCCATCCTAACCCAACCACCCTCGGCATCACCTACCCATCCAGCCAGCCTTCCTTCTGCTTCAACTCCTCACCCAACCACCGATCCACCCTTCCTTCAAACCCAGCCATCTCTTTGCTCCATCCATCCATCCATCCATCCCATGCCAGGCTCCCCTCTGCTTCAATTCCTCATTCATCCATCCCATGCCAGCCACCCCTCTGTGTCACTGACCCATCCATCCCTGTCACTCCTCTCTCGCCTGCCTCTTTGCTCCAGCTGCTCCTCCGCATTGTCCATCCCATGCTAGCCATCCTCTGTCACCCACTCACCCCTTTGCTTCATCCATCCACTCATTCATCCAGCCCTGCATCCATCCATCCCAGCTACCCCTGCACTTCACTTATCTGTCCATCCCTCACAGCCAGCTCCCCCCCCGTGTCATACATTTGTCTGTCCTCTCCACGCCAGCCATCTCATCCTAGTCACCCTTCTGCTTCAATCATCCATCTTTCCCATGCTAGCCACCCTTCCAGTTATCTCACCATCCATTCAACACCACACAATCCCTCTGCGTCTCACATCTATCCATGCATCCATCCTGTGGCAGCCACCCCTCTGCTTCACCCATCACCCCACACATCTAGCTACACCTCTGCTCCATCCATCCATCCATCCACGTGCCCACCCACCCCTCTGCCACATTTTATCCACCTGTTCCTTGCCATCCACCCTCTGCTACACTATGCCACCTGCTGATCCCATGGCATCCACCCATCTGCTACACCATCACATCCATCCTCCTGCCAAGCTAGTCCCTCCATCCGTCCTCTTTTCCTTTACACACATGCCATTCAATCCCCTCTGATGTACCTGTTTACCCATCTATCACCTCTGCTTGACGGACAGAACAGTCCACTCATCCATTGCTACTTGTCCTTCAACTGTGTCTGCAATTCTTACCCACCCATTCTGCCCTCTTAACTTCCCTGCTACACCCGCCCATCCATCTCCCCACATCCCTGTTATCTATCTAACTCCATATCTTACAACCCCCTTTGCTATATCCATCAATCCACCACATCCTTCAGCCCCTCTGCTATATCCATTCACCCCTCCACATGCCTTACAGTCCTGTGCTCCATCCATCCACCTACCCACCCACCCACCACTCACATGCCTTACCACACTGTTTGCTCTGCCTGCCCTTCAGCCTCCTCTGCTGCATCTTTCCTTTATACACATTCACTGCACCCCTCCATCTACTCACCTACCGTATCCATCCATCCACACACTTTTTCAATCTTTCCACTAACTCTGCCAATCCAGTCAGTCCATCTTTTCATTTTATCTATCCATCTTTGACTGTGTTCTACCTTTTATCCCTCTGCTCTGTCTGTCCATCCATCATTTACCTGTTCATGTATCCGTCCATCCGTCTCAGTCCTGCTCATCCCGTCATTGCACCCGTTCATCCATCTGATCCATTTGCTGTGTCCGTAGCCGAGCACAGTATCCATTCATCCACCTTGGATCTAAGTCCTTTGCATATCCATCTACACGATCTATCATAGGTGCACGTCTATTTTCCTCCTGTACCCCTCAATCCCTCTAACAGTCTGCTGTATCACTAAATTTATTTCTGTTTCTGTGCAGTATCCATTTACTCATCCAGCTACAAAATCTGGCCATATGTATACTGCCCACCCACTTACTGTAGCTACCCAACTATTTATCAAAAACATACATTTACAGTATCTGTTGTGCATAAACAAAATAGATACATGCTTGTGTGTTTATATTCATATAAATATTTATAGGTGTGTATATTACATATAAATAGGCATCTCAAGTGCTCATATATGTAATTTGTGTGTGTGTATCTAATCTATCTACTGATGTAACGACACTATAGGATTGATTTCCTTTCACTGTGCATAGAAAAGTTGTGAGTTGATGAGTAATAGAGGGTTTTTTTAGCACTGATTTTTATTATAGGGTTTTGGTTTTTTACCATTTTTCTTAAAAGGCTAATGCTGTGAAATCATAATTGGGGTTGCAGTTGTGTTGAGCGCTTGACTGACAATCACTTGTTTTTGCAGCACCTTCCAACTTGGTTTTATATAAAACAGAGAGAGAGACATGGCAAACATGATATGGTATCACGAACAACTGCCTGGGCCTAAGAGACAGGTTTTGAAATGAACTGGAGAGACCCACTAAGGTTCTGACAAAAACCCAAAAGATACAGAGATGGACAAAAAGAACAAAGATTCCTAGGAAATCGAAAGGGATAAATACAAATCTGTTCTTGGCAAGGCAGAAAGAAATCAAGCAGTGGTAACACGTTAGAAATTGCTGTCCATCCAATAATTTTAAAAAGCAATCAGGAGAATATAAGTAGAACATATGGGTTAAAGGCACTCTGTAAAGACCGGACTGGACAGTTATCGCCTAAATCGTAGCCATATAATGCTTGTAGCACAGAATTGCAGCAGATACCAAAACCACTAGCTATCTCCATGCAGTGAACTCTTCTGGTTGCAAATAATGTACTAAAGCCAAACAGATGGAATATCAAAGGGGTAGCCGTGTTAGTCTATTGTAGAAAGACAACAGAGTCTTGTGGCACTTTTAAAGACTAACAGATTTATTAATCGCATGAGCTTGACAGTTTCACTCATTTAATTCTGCCCTTAAGAAATACATTAAGAACAGTCAATGAGAAGGATATTAAGATGACCACAGCTGGTTCATTTGCCCTCTTTTTGGCATTTATCTCTAGGGGGAGAAAGGCAGAGATCAAAATCAACTGCTAGGAAATACCCTGGTACTTAAGAAGAGTAGGTATGGTTTAGTTTCACCATTTGTACAAGCGGACATGCTTTTCAGAAATGTTTCCCTGCTGTTTTGGATGTTATTTGTTAAGTAAGATTAGCATATGAGAAAATACGGAAGCTTCACTGGTGTTAAAAAGCCTTTGCTGTGAAAACTAAAAGATGTCTGAGGACTGAAGCTTTTCTTAAACTAATTAGTAGATACCAGGACAGTAATGATGTGCTTTTCGGGGTACTCTCATACCCTGATTGGATCTCTCTCACTCTAAAGGGCCATTACTGTGAAGAATTCACGTTGCTTGCTTTGTATCTTATACAGTCATATGGCATGGTAAGAATTTTGTTCTGGGAAGTCACTTTTTAATGTATTTCTAATATAAATTCTGGAGAGCTAATTCAGTGAATTATTTCTGGCAAATAAATTCTCCCAGCTCTTTTGATCAATTATATCTGCTAGTATTGTTTCTGAATCCAGAATCACCCAAATGGTACATTTTCTTCTTGACTTAATGTTGCTGATCTCTCCTTATCTTGCAGATGATCTGGCCTCATCTAGGGTCCGCCTCTATTTCTTCATCTCAAATGAAGGGAACCAGAACTTGTTTGTTGTTCAAGCCAGCCTGTGGCTTTATTTGAAACTTCTTCCGTATGTCTTAGAGAAAGGCAGCAGACGAAAAGTAAGAGTCAAAGTCTATTTCCAAGATCTGGACTCTAGCAACAAATGGAATGTGGTTGAAAAGAAAGTTGATCTCAAAAGAAGTGGTTGGCACACGTTTCCCATGACAGATGCGATCCAGGCGCTGTTTGAGAAAGGAGAAAGGAGACTGAACCTGGATGTTCAATGTGAGGGCTGTGAAGAGTATTCAGTGCTGCCAGTTTACGTGGACCCTGGGGAGGAATCCCACCGCCCTTTTTTAGTGGTGCAAGCCCGGTTAGCTGATAACAAACACAGGATACGGAAAAGAGGTCTGGAATGTGATGGCAGGACCAATCTATGTTGCAGGCAACAGTTTTACATTGACTTTAGACTCATTGGGTGGAATGACTGGATCATAGCACCATCAGGTTACTATGGGAATTACTGTGAAGGGAGTTGCCCGGCCTACTTGGCTGGCGTCCCAGGGTCAGCTTCTTCTTTTCACACAGCGGTGGTGAATCAGTACCGCATGCGAGGGCTGAACCCGGGCACCGTGAACTCCTGTTGCATTCCAACCAAACTTAGCACAATGTCGATGCTGTACTTTGATGATGAATACAACATTGTGAAAAGGGATGTTCCCAATATGATTGTGGAAGAATGTGGTTGTGCTTGATTTAAGGTGTATTTTGGGGTGGGGGGAATGGGATCGAGAGAGAACATTCCCGTACTAGATGGTGTTGGAAGTTTCACTGTGCATCCAGGCATCGGTGTTGACAAGGCACTGTGGAAAAGTCTGGCAAAAAAAAAAATAAGTTTCACATTGGTGTCAGGACAGTGAATCTTGGACACTTAAATATTCTGCCACTTATAAACTAATGCTCTGAACTATTTCAAGCACACACAAACACACACATGCATGCACACACTGCAGCTTGGAAAAGGGACACAACTAACAGGAAGTCAATCACGAGTGACAACCTAACAAAAATGCCTGCCAGTACAAGCGAATAGCTAAGCAGCTGTTTCCCACCTGCCAGGGACGTCAGACTGAAATGAGCTGTCTGTGCTCAGGCAAAACAACACACAAAAAAGAGAACCTAATATATTCTTGCACGCAGGTGTAAAATCACCAAACTTCAAAATGACCATCACCTCTTAGGTCCAAAGGGAAGCTGCCGTCCACCTGCCTATGCAGGTGATCGCTTCCTCTTAATTTAAAAATATTCTAATGTAAACACCACAGAGATCCTTATCTGCCTACAGCACTTCAGTAAGGAATATCATCTGATAACGTCAGAGGGAGAGATTTGCATAAGCAGCTACTGTAATTCTGAAACCATTGTTGTATTCTTCTAAATCACACGTTGGGTTGGTATTATTTGATGCTTTAACTGCCTGGCTACGTCTGTTGTGCCATTGAAAGGGGGTTTTTCTGTCCTATCTGGATTGTGCTGACCATTAGCATCTCACTGTCCCAAGAACAAACAAACAAAAAATCAAAGTTGCAATCTCTGTAATTCAGCGGGAGACTCAGCAAGGACATGTAATGTGGGGGAAAAACCAAACAGACAAACGCATGCTACCACCACTAAACCAATGAACCCTAAGGAGGAATTGCAGTAACGTGGCTGAGACATTCTGAAAAATGCTGTGCATTTAATAACAGGTGAAGAACGTTTTCCCAAGTCTTGGAAAGAAGGAGAGTGCTTTCCATTTCTTTACCAGAAAGTGTCAAGGATGGCCATAACAATACAGCATAGCACTTGCAAACTGCTTGAATGCACGTATTATAGCACTTGCAGATTTCAATGCCTTGAAAAGTGGTACTTGATAGTGCACTTATCTTTGCTCACTATCTAGGTAAACAGGTGCCGCATGAGCTATGCAATATAAAGTGTTGACCCATACTAGACAAAACTGGACTTATGATATGACTTTTTTATATTTTTTATACTTGAAATTAAATCTTTTGCTTCTTTTTTAAAGCGAATGATTGCTTTTAATGTTTGCACTGATTTAGTTGCATGATTAGTCGAAAGAGAAACCTGCCATTTGAAAAAAATTGTTATTTTTATAGCAGCAAAAAAATGAATACATTTAAATGTTATACATAAATTTTGGAACCAAAGAGGCCAACATATTAGTTATAGTTTTTATGAGATGGCAAAGCCATCATCTATCCTGTAGTTGTACTGAGCAATCCCTCGCCAGGTCTACCAGTTGTTTCAGGGTACAAAATGGATTCTGTTTGTTCTATTCAATGTCTTTTCTATACCATACGCACATGGAACCTAGAGTTAAAACCGACTATTGTAGAATACATTACAACATGTACATCCGTTAAATCCATTTTTTTATGTTTATTTAATAAAGTTCCTTTTAGGTTCTGTTCCATAGTAATTTAAAACCAAACAAGTTTCACTTAGATTTGCTGTTGAAGTAATTTACATTTGTGTACAGTTTAAGTAAATAAAAAGATTGAAAAGTGGTTGAACTTTTATGCATATCACCTCCTGGACAGTTTGGTTACACAGCATTTATAACTCTCAAAATTAAGCATGAGGAGGAGGGTGGATAAACTGCAGCATGAGAGTATTTTAACGTTGCAGCATACTCTGGTGTCAGGTCCCGATCCTGACCTAAAAGTCATGTATTTTGCTTCTCCAGTTTTACAGCTACCTCTATTCTGAACAGTTGTTAATGGAGTACTTTAAGTACATGTATTTATTTGTATGCCATGAGATCTGTCTTCCAGCACCGCTTAAGGATGGTCAGAACTGAGTTGTTAAGCAAGCAGGTTCTATAATTAAGGCATACAAAAGTGACTTGGGCTTGATCCTCAAAGCTATTTAGGCGCTAAATTGAAATCAACGGAAGTTAAGTACCTTTATACCTGGGCCTAGATCACTCTTGAAAATGGAATTTAGACCCCAAATCACATAAACACTTAAAAAACCATTTTAACCAGTGTCTTTCTTTTATCTTAGGTGTGGAATGGTTTATTGGTCTTAGCACAAAAGTGGGAGCTAATCCGGCCTGAGATCTTCTACTTGCTCTCACAAGGACCAAGCCCAGGGGTCACTTAGACTGACATTTTCGAAAGCGGGCTCTGATTTTTGAGTGCCCGTGTGAGGGATCCTGGGGCTTGGTGCTGAACAGCTGCTGTTCAGATTGGTTTTGGCTGGAGATATAACGACTCAGAACATCTCAGCAGCAGGAATCTTAAGTTGAACATCCCCCAGATGAGGCACCCAACATGAGAGACCACTTTTGGAAATGCTGGCTTTCCTCTTCTTGCTCTAGGTTCCCGTCTCTCTCCTATGGGAATAGTATTTACCTCCAGATGTTGCAAAGGACACAGCAGGTGTGGTGAAGGTTACTTTATGTTTCTAAGAGTGCATGATGGGCCAGATCGAAAGCCCGTTGAACTCAATGTGGGTCTTTCTTATTGATGTCAATGGGCTTTGGCCCTATAAGTGCTAAATAGGGTGATTGCGGCCTGCTGGTCTCATGAGGTTCTGAAGCTGGAAAGTCATGTTCCTCTGTCATTTAAATTTTCAAACAAGTACAAACTAAGCTCCCCACGTAGATCTCCCATTGGCGTTAACAAGAGTTCTGGGAACGGAACGTCGCTGCGTGATACCTTGACAGACACACGATGGATTGATTTTGCACGCCATGCACTTCTATTGGTAAGAGATGATTGCTCAGAAATCATCCAAGCCTCACCTGCTTTTCTTATCACTTGTGAGAGAGGAGAAGTCAGCAATGGAAATGAACAAGTATCTGTGGTAGACTCTGTTCACACAACAGTAACATATCAAAATGAAAGTCAGAAGAAATGTACCATGAAAAGCCAGGCTTAGACCCCCAATACTTTGCTGCAACCGCCTACAGGTACCTAATGTTAGTTTAAAAAAAAAAAATAGCAAAATTGTACCTAAAGTACAGAGGCTTTATGCTGGGATTTTTCAATGGTGTCAGTGAGTAAGGTGCCCTTCTCTCCTTTGAAAATCCCAAATACATTATTCTTAACAATTGCTTACATTTGGACAGTGACTTTTTACCCAAACCATTGTGAAGCACTTCACAAAATATTTCAAGATTCTTTCATAGAGCAAAAGATTTTTCTCAGAGAGCAATTTCTGCTTTCATTAATGTTGGTGTCAGCTCGGAGTAACTCCACTGATACACGCTAGTGCAAGAAAGTGCAGAGTTTCACTCTCTGTCTCACTCTCTCTAGATATACTCTGTCCACCACTCAAATGCATGCCCCTTTTGGACTGGAATCAGCAACAGTTTAACAGCATGCAACAATATTGCCCATCAGTTTAGATCAAGAGGTGTAGGTTGAAAATACAGGGGCAATTTACTTACATATATTGGAGTCTGGCCAGGAAATAGCACCTGCCTCTGGTGCAAAGTACCACAGGATCTTTAATTATATTGAGTCAAAATTTGTTCAAACAACAGATTGCTCGGGTCTCTCACCAGTGACCAGTTTTTACATTGTGTAGTTCAATTGATTTCAGTGGAATTATTCCTGATATGTGCCAGCATAGGTGAGAACAGACTTAGGCTCTTTCATGGTCCTTCCCATGTAGCTTTTAGAATAACTTTTAGTACATAGTTGTGTATTTAAGTCATTAGCACAATTATATCAAATTACATAATTGGTGTGATGGCTTGGACTCCCATAACCTCTCGGTGTAACATGCCATGTTTTAAACTCTTTGTGAAACATGAGCTGTTGCCTGGTTTTTCTTTTCAGTATCAAATCCAGGGCCTGATCACATGCACAGCACTCCTGCTGTCTTCAGTGGAAAGTCTATGTGCAGAGCGCTTGCAGCCGCAGTCTTACACATTTCTTATTTTACTCTGCTTTCACCACTTCTATCCAGCAAGACCCTTCTTCGAATGTACCCAGATGTCAATGAGCAAAGTGATGAGCTAAAATGTTATGGTAACAGCTTAGCAACAACGGCTGAGAGATCTGTGATACCATCAGAATCCTGCCATGTTCACAGGGTAGCTTGATACTGAAGCGGATCGCCTGTTTCGTTGACTATATTTTATCCACCATTTAAAATTTAAAGGCCAAACATGGATCAGATACATAAACAGGCACCATCTACACTGGAATTGGGGTTGTGCAAATACTTGGAGTAAGCACAGCTGGGCAAGCTTTAATTTAGCTGGCACAGCTACAAATAGCAATAAAGATGCAATGGCATGGACCCTGGTGCAGGCTGTCCAATGGGACTTAAGCAGCTAATACCTTTGAGGGTTTGGTCCTGAGTGGCCAGTGGTAGGAGCATGTACTTTATTCTTGTAGGGTTGAATCATGCGGTGAGCAGCATGGAGGGAAGAAGGGTCGTCCCATGGAGGATTAGGGCACGGCTGTTATTGTGAAATACTTGTATGATGTTAGGGCAAACAGGCCCTGAGTGAGATCAGGGCCACATAGTGCTAGACGCTGTACATATTCCTGGCAGGAGCCCGTCCCTGCCCCGGAGCGTTTCCAATCTAAATACACAAACAGACAATAGGTAGAAGGGGAAACTGATACAGAGAGGTGCAGTGATCCCCCCTCCCCCTGGCTCACACAACAGACTAGCAGAAGATTTGGGACAACAGTCTAGGGATCCAAAGCCTCAATCCAGTTTCAGGTGGCCTGGACCATGCTGCTTCTCCCAGTTAAGGGCCCTCTCCTGCAAGGTGCTGAGCCCCTTGTGGAAGTCCAGGGTGCTCAACACCTTACAGCTCCCACTGAAATGTAAAAATACCTCTATAACCATATATCCTTCAAATGCAGGAGTTATACATATAATGCTGTAAAGTCATGGGTATACACACCACTGCAAAGCTTTCCTCAGCAATTGCCTCTTCTTACTAAAGGGCAGCTACTTTTCTGCCAGGATGCCTTGTTGAGGGATCGGCTCTTTAAATCTAGCAGGAAAAGGCAGCTGCAGCTCTAAAATGGCCATTTTGTAATTGGCTGCTGCTGGCTGCATTCTCCTTGCTTCCCTCCGGTTGGTGAGTCAGCTTTGCTCCCTGCTCTGTTTACCCCTTGGTTTTGTTTTCTGGGGCTCGGGAATTGTCTGGTGCCACATTGCAGCAAAATGTGAGACTGAGTGCTGCCTATGGGGGTGACTAATTCATCAAAGGGACAAGAAGACCATAGAAGAGCAAAGTTATACATGCATATCTGTACAAAGCGGAGGACCTCAGTTCTGCAACTGGTCAGCATGTTTCTGATGCAGAGAGGGCAGCTTTCCTCTCATTGCCTGTGATTTTTTTGTTTCATTGGCATCTGTGGGCAGGTGTTAATCCTGCCCCACTTCAGGGAGTGGTGTTTACTCTGAGTCCAGAGATGGGGCAGGTAAGCCTGTGTTCAGTAGTGCGAAGGAACTAATTGCCTTGGGGGCTCACTGTATCCCAGTTTGGTCTGGAGAGGAAACCTTGGCTTAGTGGAGTAGAATGCTGTATGGGGCACTGGAGCTTGAACTGCAGCGGCTATACCTCACTCCCTCCAGACGCAGTGGTCCAGGAGTCGTAAGTGTGGCCTCCAACCCAGAGGTTGCCACAGAGTGGCTCTCATGCCCCCCTGAGATGGAGGTGGGAATAGAGTCTTGAATCCCTCGTGTGCTGAAGAGGTCCTCAGTAGAGGCCTCAGTTACTCTGGCTGCATCCTGTCACCAGGATTTAAGGGTTTTTTCAGAGGCTCCATGGACCCACAGCTCCCCGACTCCAGTTAGGTGGGGCCGCGGGCAGGTAGCGTTTCTGTAAATCCAGGCCTGGGAATTCCAGGCTCATGTGAAGGCAAGCGAAAAGGCTTATCAGCACGAATGGCAGTTCTGTGTGCGCATTTCAGGTCCATTGGAGTGAATCATCTCCAGCAAGGATATTTTGTAAAACCCTGTAACTTACGAGGTAGTTATTAATGACTCATGAGTGTCTGTTTGTGTTTTATAGGGGTGTGGGTCTGTGTATTTTGCCTGCTGTTCACTTTAGCTGTTTTAGATGGTGTGTTTGTTTATGTAAATATACACACACACACAGGCACACGGAACTCTAATTAGCTGATGTTGCTAGAGACAGTACCTTGAAGAGTATATGGTTCCCCATAAGAACTGGGTCTATTGTATTTGGTGGTAGCTCTCGCATGATCTGTTTGTCACTGACAGAATTATAATGGGCCTTGCATACGGGAGCAGTGTTAAAGGTGCCCTGACTTTGCTGTTTCCTGATTCCAGTGCTCCCTTGTAACACTATATATATGTAATGCGTACATGCCCATAAAATAACTGACGAGGCACTAATGGGATGAATTTGAAGGGGTGGCTAAGCTCCAGTCAGCCCAGCACCAAGAGGAAGGCAAGCCACCTTTGCTTATCCCTCATTCTGAGAGGAATCAGGGTCTGGTTCCGTCTTGAGGGCAGGTTAGAGCAACCTCAGGCTGTTCTACATTCTCCCTAGGTGCCTATGATCCTAAGGGACTGTTGCAGTGACTGAGAATATCCAGAGTACAGTGGTGCTCTGCCTCACTGCCTATCATTTCCTAAGCCTTACTTTGCCCTGCTTCCTATGCCAGGGGATGCTGGTAGGGTTTTCACCTGGGTGGTTTATAACTGTTCTGGCTGGATTTTGCAGTGCTTTGCCAGGTGCTGGTGCAAATGGGCTATTTAAAAAAAATTCCCTGCACTTACATTCCCCCTGTAAGCTGCACACAAATGCATGATGAGGGCTGGGGGAGGGCAGGGGCTCTTGGGAGGGAATGATAGGGTGGGTCCATCGAGGACTGACAATTCTGGGAGAAGGTGGGTGTAAGGGCTTATGGGAAGGTAAGTGATAAATAAACCTTGAACCACAACCCAGGCCCTCATCTGTACTGCTGCCTGTGATGCTGGACCTTAGTGTGGAAGAGCAAGGTGAAGCTGTTTGGGGAGTAGTGGTTGGTATTTCTAGGTCTTGGAGGACACAATCCTAAATATTGGGGGTGTAGGGTTTTTAATGAAAGCTGTACAGCATACTGGCCAAATCTCTGGCTTAACAATGTTTGTCAATGAATCAGGTCCTATATTTCATTTAAAAGATGGGTAGCTCTTGCTAATTCATCATCTTTTCTATTGATAGTTCCCAGTACTCAGTGAATGGTTATTGCTTCCACACCTTATCTCCATGGGTGGTTTTACTGCAGCAAGAGGGAAAAGTGAGTTTAAGTTCCCCAAAACAACATGTTTTCCAGTTTGAATGTACATCCCAAACTTTCTTTTAAGTTAGCAGGAGCATGTAATATACAGAAGGGGAAAGTCACTCAGTCAGGTTGGCAACTTGCATGGAACTTGGAGGGAGGAGCATGGGCTGCCGGGGGAAGAGTTTGGAGGAGACCCTGGGAAGGCGGTCTGTGTGCACGTGGCTGGAGTGCTACCTTCAGTTACAGCACTTCTGTAAATAGCTTTTAATAAAGGCCCAGTATTGTTTTAGAAACTTGAAGTCCTCTCATGTTAATGCCCAGCATATGATGCATGAAATAGTCTGAGTAAGAGGATAAAGATGTCTGTGTGTCTCAAGATTTGATTTTACTCTTTCTCAGCTGTGTGAATTTAGTTGCTAACAATTCAATAATTATTTGCTCTACTCCGTGGTCATTAGGCCTCAGCTGCAGTATTGTGTTCAGTTCTGGGCACCACATTTCAAGAAAGATGTGGACAAATTGGAGAAAGCTCACAAGAGCAACCAAAATGATTAAAGGTCTAGAAAAAAGGACCTATGAGGGAAGGTTGGGGGGGGGGAGGGGGGGTTTGTTTAGTCCGGAGAAGGAAAGACAGAGGGGACCTAGGAGTTTTCAAGTAGATAAAAAGTTGTTACAAGAAGGAGGGAGAAAAAAAATTCTCTTTAACCTCTGAGGATAGGACAAGAAATAATGGGCTTAAATTGCAGCAAATGCAGGTTAGGTTGGACATCAGGAAAAACTTCCTGTCAGGTTACTTAAGCACTGGAATAAATTGCCTGAGGAGCAGTGCTGTTTTTGTGTCGGTACGCAGGGTAAGAGTATTGGCACCTTTTTTGCTGGCCCCGCTGCCCAGCTGTGGGGTGGGGTCAGTAGGGGAAAGGAGTGCAGAGCTGGAAGAAGAGGGGTGGGAGAGGCATTCTCCAAATTTACTATCAAGATATGAGGACCGGCACCTTTTTAAAATAAAGAAAAGCACTGCTAAGGAGGTTGTGGCCTCTCCTTCATTGGTGATTTTTAAGAGCAAGTTAGACAAACACCTGTCAGGGATGGTCTAGCTAATACTTAATCCTCCCTTGAGTGCAAGGGACTGGACGAGGAGCCCTTTTGTGGTCTCTTCCAGTTCTACGTGTCTCGGGTTCAGCATCACCAGCTCAGTCCAGAATCATGGGATACTGCAGTGAAAGGGCTGTCAAACTGTCCTGCACACTGCGGGAGCCTGTGCTTTGTCTCCAGCGAGCCTTCCTGTGCCATTCCTGGACATCACAGTATTTCAAGTGAGATCTGCAGCGTCTTGGGCTTGAAATCTGTTAGAAATAACAAGGTGGCGGATTTAGTGATTTACATGTATGCAAAAAGGATTCAAAATATAACTGAGGCAGAATTCCCTGGTCACTTGCAATAGTGGTTGCATTTTATGCTCCTTTTTGTACAAATGCTACAGGACTAGACAAGGTGCAAGATATTGGAGAAGAAAGTCTATAATGTTTTCCGGCAGTTTCAGAGGCTGCAGCTCCATTAGCCTCAAATGATTTGCACCCAGTTAAATGAGGTGTGAATTTATCCCATTGGCCAGAAGGCAAGAGCTGTATTTTAAACCATTCAGCACTACGGCTCCTTGTGTTATACTCCTTGGTATCTATATATCCAGTGATAGCTGCTATACTTCTGTTCTGGAGTATCTTCATAGCATAGGCTATTATGAGCCAGGCCGTATCATTGTGAGTGGTTTGTTTACACGGCTATTGTAACAGCCATATCATTTCACTATAGCAACATGCTTGTCTCTTTCCAGTATTAAGGCCTGTTTTGGGGTGCTTACACCCAGACTTCAGCCTTTAAAATTCTCATTGGGCTAGAAATTGGCACAAGAAGACTGGGTCCCACAATGCTTTTCAAAATCAGAATGTGGCGATTAAATCCATTTGGTTATTTCCAAGTAGGAAAGACTTGCCCCCTCCCCATGGTAAAAGAAAAGAAATCTGTATTTTGCAGGCAATAGATGGTAATACAGGCTAATCATTTCAGCAACACTCAGAAATGAAGTGCAAATCCTAGAGTTGCATCAGGTTTTAAAGCCATTTAGTAGCTTAAATATTTTTTCTAACTTTGGTGATGTACGAAATTTTTGATTAAAAATGAAATATTCCCAACCCCCACCCTCCAGAGGCAATCCCCCCTCTTTTTGTTTGTCATTAGCCAACTCTAGTTTGTTTTAGGGCCTTTAAATTCTGCCATTGCGAGCTAAAGGAACATCTTCCATAAACCCACAGATCTTCTAAGATACTTGTGCATCTTGGTGCTCTCTGGGAAAGAAGAGGCGTCTGTTCAAAGGATCCATCGATCTGCGCTTCTGCCTAATCCCCCTTCTTTAGGAGCTGGTGCTTTTGGTGCAGGGATCATCCACATGGCAGAGAGAAAGCAACTAGTAACCTGTGCTCTGTGAGTTTGGGTGAGAATGTTCCCATCTGAACTCCTTCCAACCTGCAGGCATGAACTCGTTGAGGTTTATGGGGTATGGGCTTTAGTCTATAAAGCATTCTGAGGCAGGGGCCTTCTCTGAGCAGTTGCTTTTGTCTGATCAGTTTAGTGTGTGTTGGGTGCCATAGAGCAACTGTAACATAAAGTTCTCTTTCTGGTAGCATAAGGGTGGTTTGAACACAAGTACATTACTCGTGCATGTTACTGTAGCGCCTACAGTGACCAGCGGTGACCTGAGAAAATCTTGCCATGATTAACAGAAAGAACTTTTAAAATAAAAGCAAAGCAGATCATGAAGGTAGAAAGAGCTGATAAAGCCCCTAGTGTCAAGAGTCTACACATTGAAGCATCCTCTAATTATATATTTATCCAATCCAGTTAATACTACAGAGCTTGCAAATTTTCCCCTCCCCTTCCTGCATAATTAAGGGTTGTGAAAATGTCTACACAGCAGTACTATGGCCTTTAAATATAGCATCATTCTTTCTGAAGTGCTTTACGCTGTTTAAGAACCATGGGCTAAATTCACAGCTGGTGCCACTCTGCTGGTTTCAGCGGAATTGTGCCCATTTTCACCAATGTGAATCTGGACATACGTATGAGTTTCGTCTTTCTTGAGGCTTTGCACTGCAGCTCATCCTCAGAGCGTCTAAGTAATTTTAATAGAAAATAGATTGGTGGTAACAAGGTCTATGGTGGGCTTCGTGGAGTCTCTGCCTCCTCTCCCTTCTCAAGGTATAAAAAGTTCTGCTTGCTATGGCTTTTCTTGTTTATTTTGGGGCTGGAGAGAGGGGAATGGTTGAAGCTGCGGGTGTCATTTAGCTTTTCATAGAAAAGCTTTATCAAACAGGAAGGTTTTGCAGGTTTCTAAGCATGATCAGATTGTGGCTTCATCTCATCTCTGCTGCAGGTTCATGCCCCAGTCAGATCCTCTTGATCAAGACTGCTATGTGCTCTGCATGTGTGTGTCTGCATCTGGGCTTTGTGTCTCTCAGAAGAATGGGGTTGTCTCGGTGGCTCATAGATGGAGGTGTGGTTGCTAATGTTGCTAGGACCTAATTTTTTTTCACCCATCAGTCCCTTGACTGAAGTGCAGTCATCACTGGGATGAAACAGCTGCAGTACAAAATAGTCTAGAACTAGAAGCGAAGAACCACTGTATCCATCTGGAATCGCAGGGAAAACTGCGAGAAGTAGAATGTATTTATCCCAGCTGGAATTTGGCCGAGAAACTGGGGTTTACAGGCTCTTCTGCTAGTTGTATAAAGTACTCGACGAACTTCTTTTACCAGAAGATAGGAATGATGGATCAGTGGTTAGGGCAGCTAGCCTGAGGCTTTGGAGATCTAGACTCAAGTCCTTGTTCTCTCACAGACTTCCTGTGGGACCACGGTTCAAGTCACACAGTTGCTCTGTGCCTCTTTGTACCATCTGTGAAATAGGGTCATGGCACCTCCCAGGAGTGGTGCTGAAGACACATATTTTAAAGATTGTGAAGCACTCAAATACTATGGTAATGGGGCTTGTAGAAATACCCTTGTTAGATAGAAGTGGTTTATGTTTAATCCAAAAGATGACAATTCTAGTAGCGCAGTGCTCTCCGACATCAAGATGGACTAATTGCCTCTCTACTCGGTACGTGTTTTGTGTGTCTCTTTGTGCCTGCTTCTAACCAAGGGACCGAGGGTCAGATCTTTAAAGGCATTTAGGGGCCTAGCTTCCATGGAAATTGATGGAAATTTGGTACCTAAATAACTTTAAAAATATGGCCCTTAATTTCATACTTTTGGCTCCCGAAATCCTATGTTCCATTCATTGTGAAGCAGAAGATGATGATTATTTTACACTGGGACGTTGGTTCAGTACTGATGCAGTGGATATACTTTTACCTACTGATAACCAACCTCACTTCCTGTTATAGCACGAAGTTTCCTTAGAGGTCTCTTATCCAAAGACTACCAAGCGGATGCTCACTAGCTTTAGAGATCTGAAAGGATCTACTGCATATTGTGATAAACCATTACCATGAAAAGGAGCAAATGATACTGGGAGATGGTACCGCAACTAGAAATGAAAAATAACCTCTTCCTATAAAATCTGATTGCTGATATTTCAGTGTAAGCAAAACAGAGAATGAATGCATGAATTAATTTACCCAATAAGGTGAACTGAGGACAGAACGTCAGTCCAGATATCCAGGCTTATCTCTGAATTTCCTGGATTTTATGAGCCTGACTCTGAACAGGTCTTAAGGGCATTTTTTGGTGGATTAGTAGAGTCTGTGTTTGGACAATCCCATCCACTGTAGCTATGGGACTGTCCAAATCCCTTATTTTACTATTTGTATCTGTTTCTAAATCCTGTTATCCCTTTGCCTCTGAGTCAAAAAGCTTTTAAACAGGAATTAGAGTTGGGTACATAGCAGGAAGAGAGAGTACATTTCTGGAAAGGGATGGAAAGACTCAAGCATTTCACAGACAATGCTGATACACTCTCCCTCTAAAATGTGTTCTGCCGACGGGTCAGCCGTCTTTCTCTATTATTTTAATTAGGGGTATTTGTCTGAAACAGGAATGTGTGCAACACTGGCCTGGGAGGAGAATGGACTTAAATGGGTCTTTTCCATCTCCAAGTTCTATAGTTCTGAGTCCTTTGTATCACTATCTATCCCCTGCTTCTGTGACAGAAGGGAACCTGGATCTGGCATAATGGGCTATGGGTTGATAGGTGCCAACTCTGTATCAGCAATTTCTGTTGAAGCTCGGCAATTTGTGATGAATGGTTTATCTAGTGAATTTGATTTCCATTCGAGGGTACTCCAGCACAGATTGCCACTCTGCTGGCATGGGGTGTGTGTGTGTGTGTGTGTGCATGCCTGGGCTGGAGGCCAGGCTACATGCTCCCGCCCCATCCCTGGGCCAGCCAGTCCGCCCGTGGGGGTAGGGCGGGTTGACACACCTGGTCGCTCCCCTCCAGGGGCAGGATGGCTGGTGTGCCGTGTATGGCCTCTGGTGCAGCCTTCCAGGGCCCGTGGTCCTGGAGGGCCACTCCAGCAGCCGCACTGTGTGCCAGTCAGCCCCTCTGCCCTCCCCCCCCCAGGGGTAGTTTGGCCTCAGTGGGGGGGGGCTGGAGCCCCTGGAGGGGGCCCACCAGTAGGGTGCTGGGGCCCAGGCAAGGGGGGTAGGGCCCAGGTCCCTGAGTCCCCGTAATCCGGCTCTGAGGGTACTTATGTCAGGAGGGCCTGTGGACTCACTCAGTTAGAGCAACAGAACCAATTCCATGTCATGTACCTAACCAATCACAGCTCAACATTGTAAATCCTGGCAGCAAAACATTTGCTGATGAGTCTGTAGCAATTTGTCAAATAAACATGATTAACAAAGAGGCATCATGATCTTCCCCATGTGCCGAAAAGGAGTTAGAATTCCTCAGATAAATAATTTTGTGAATTATTAGCTCCACTCTGTCCTCAAGGAATGTGGAGGGATGCCCAATGGTTGGCAGGTCAAAATGCTAGTGAACAATCTTCCATGGACAGGGAAAGGAATGAGATGATCTGGTCTGCTGTAGATTCCATGTCATAGGCAGGGAGTTCATAAACTCATAGACTACATCAGGTCCCTTCTGATCATCTAGCCTGACCTCCTGCACGATGTGGGCCACCACAGAACTTCTCCCATCCACTCCTGTAATAGACCCCTAACCTATGACTGAGTTATTGAAGTCCTCAAATCATGGTTTAAAAGCCTCCGGGTACGGAGAATCCACCAGCAAGTGACCTGTGCCTCATTCTGCAGAGGAAGGCAAAAAGCCCTCCAGGATCTCTGCCAATCTGCCATGGGGGAAAATTCTTTCCCTACCCCAAATATAACGATCAACTAAACTCTGAGCATGTGGGCAAGACTCACCAGCCAGACACCTGAAAAGAACCCACCCCACCTTACATCCCATCACACAAGCCACAGGCCATATTTGCTTCTAGCAGTCAAAGATC
Organism: Pelusios castaneus; assembly: GCA_007922175.1. Taxonomy (NCBI): domain Eukaryota; kingdom Metazoa; phylum Chordata; order Testudines; family Pelomedusidae; genus Pelusios; species Pelusios castaneus. The sequence continues at coordinate 6,743,577 of ML685777.1, forward strand.
AATTAATTGCCAAATGAGTCTGTCCCATCATTCCATCCCCTCCATAAACTTATCAAGCTTAGTCTTGAAGCCAATTATGCTTCCCGCTGTATAGTCATTCACTAAGCCTGGTACGTATGTGGTTCTCATTAGTGCGGTATCTGATCACCTCACAAGCTTTAATGTATTTATCCTCACGATACTCCTATGAGGTAAGGAAATGTTGTTATTCCTGTTTTACAGAAGGGGAATTCAGGCACAGAATGGCTAAGTGACCTGCCTAGGGTCACACAGGTAGAGCAGGGACTCTTATCCAACTCTTCCAAGTCCCAGGCTAGCACTCTTAACACTGGATCATCCTTCGTCTCTATAATATGATCTCAGATGAGAAATAATCAGTAGGAGCAGGTGAATCCATAAGTAACACAGGTGATGTTTTCATGCAAATAGCCATAGTCCAAAGTCAGAAAATCCACTTGCATCCCTGAAAACATACAATGTGTTGTAGGAGCAGAATTATTTCAGAGCTTTTTCAGCTCTCTGTTAGGCATTGGTAGCTCTTCAAGGGCTGAATGTTGCCTGCCTTACTTATGTACCTGACTTAAATGGGGGCACTCACAGGAGTGAACCTGGCAAGGTCTGATATTTGATGGAGGAGAGAGAAGATTTAGAGGGAGAGGAAGTGAGCCTGTACCAGGCTGACAAAATTCAGCTCCCTGTCCCTTGATAAATTTTCCCCTGAATACCTTCAGTGAAACACGCTGTGCTGAAGGGAATTTTGATCCTGAAGATGAATAATTAAAACCCTCATAATTACAGTATCTGGGCAATTACCTCGAGGCAGATTCTGTGGTTGGGGTTTTGTATTTGAGTGAGACATGAGTGGTGTGGATTTTATACCACTTCATTTTAAATGCTGACAAGGTTTTGTGGGTATCTGGGCATGTGGTCAGAAAATCCTGCTGCTCCGTCACTAAGCTATTTCTCAGCTGACTCCCATTTATTTAGGTTAGGCTAGCCCTTGAAAATCAACCAGGGCAAACCTCACTCAGCGCACTGAACGCTTCCCTGTGTACCACATCACCCTAGTCACGCAGGCCAGGATTTTAAAAAATGCAGCATACTGGAAGGACCACAAATAACTGGGCTGACTTTCAAAGGAGCTGAGTGCTCAGTCACTCGCATTGATTTCAGTAGGAGCAGGATTAAGCCCTATCATATAACTGAGCTGGCCTTTCAAAGATTTTCCATTTCACTTCTGACAAAATTTCACATACAGCCCCACACCTACGATTGGGGGCACTGAGCCTGTGAGTTGGTTGGTGAGTTCCCATGAGAGGTCTGCCAATGGAGGCCAGCGACACATTTTGGCTGAAGAGCGAAAGGATCACAGTGGGAGAGCCAATGGATTACTCTAGGTTGGCACTAGTTCCTCTAGATGGGTGGCTTGCACTGTTGTGACTCCGGTCAGCAGGGACTTTCTGCTGGTTGGGATCTGTGATCCTTGGTCTTCTGGCAAGTGGGCGAATCCAGCCCGTTGCCTTCAGTGGGCTCTGTAGGCTCACTTACGGATGGCAGCGTGTCACAGATGAAAGATCTGTGTTGCAGGAAATAGCCGAGTCCTTGAGAATTTTTCTGTGTGACACAAAGAAGAGAAACTGGAGCTAGGATCTCGGAGCTAGTCTTTTGATATAGCCAAGATAGCAGAGAGACCAGGGGCTTTATAAATCAATAGATTAGGTACTGTAGGCAGATAATGCCACAAAATCTGCTGTTCCGATGACAGATCCAGACCTAATGCCAGCCTTGGTGTAAATGAATACATCTCTGTCATCTCCAATAGAGTTATGTCTGTTTACACTAGCTCCTACTTGTGTTTGCCAAGTGTTAGCAGAAAAAAAGCTAACCACCTGTTTCTAGACAACCCAAGAGATATTAGTCAGATTTATGGGGGGCAGGGAGGCATATAAAACAGGAATGATGGTTCTGTGGTTCAGGCACTAACCTGCGAGACCTGGGTCCAGTTTCTGCGTTGCCACAGACTTTCTGGATGACCTTGGTCAAGTCCCTTAGTCTCTTTCTGGCTCAGTTCCCCATCTGTAAAATGAGGCTTGCAGTACTCCTCTATCCTGCAGAGGTGTTGTCTAAACAGAGTTAAGATTGCACTTAGCTGTTCAGATACTATGGTTCTGGGGATCTAAGGTATCTAGAGGGATAAACAGGTTGTATTATATACTATCAAATATAAACTTTCTAATTCACCCATTTCATCTGCCTTAAAGCCATCGAATAAATAAATCACACAGTTGTTTATGGGTGCTTCTTTTCTCTCATTAGCCTTGACCAGATGTGCTTGGCAAAGTATTTTCCTCCATCAGACATTGAAAATGGCTCCTTTATTGTAAAACTAGGCAGTAGAGAGAAGTCTAGGTTAGTGTTACATTGGGCAGAAGCCTGAAGCTCATGCGATAAACAAACCTGTTAGTCTTTAAAAGTGCCGCAGGACTCCTTGTTTGTTAGACTAGAGTAGCTGCCATTCATAAATTCCTCCTGCAGACTTCAATATATTTCTGCATAAAGCTCAAGCCTGAAACAACAGACTAGAGGAAACCTGGTAGATACCGATGACAAACACATAAAGAACAAGTTTATTTGTACACCATCTGAAAGAAATCAGGTACATCTACACAGTGCTGGTGCCAGGATGTCCCAGACAAAAAGGCCTGTGTTGCGGAGATCAGTTGAATTACCTAGGGTGTGAAGTGGATGTCTGGTGGACTCCCACAACAACGCTAGCGCGCAGAAGCTGTTCAAGCCATTAGACCACCCAGTGCTTCAACAGTGTTACTTACCTTCCCTGGACTCTGTAATTACTTTTTGCCACATTACTGAGGATACTGTAGAAATATTGCAGTCATTCCCCATGAACTTGAAGCACTGGGGCTTCTGCAGGGGAAAAAGGGCTACATGGAACTTTCTAAATAGTCACCATGCTGATGAAATATGGGGAATGGGATGCAACGAAAAGCAAGTGATTGAATGGTGAAATCCAGCATGACGCTTGCTAATTGCGCAGTTTTTGTTTTGAGTTTATGTTTTATCTTCTCTTTCCTCTGGTGTATTTTTGTCAACTCTTTTTGAGAGAAGAGCTGTGGTAGGGAGTATAGGTGCTTTTCAAGAAGTCTATTTGAAGGAGGAGGGAGGGAAAAAATAGCAGAATCAAGTCAGAGAGTTCAGAGTGGGGCTGGTGGTTATTATTTATTTATTTGCATTCCCGTAGAGTACAGAGGACTCAGCTGAAGTCAGGGCTATTCATAGAATCATAGCAATGTAGGGTGAGAAGCGACCTTGAGAGAGGTCCTTTATTTCAGCCCCTGTGCAGGGACAGAGCTTAAAATCTGAATAGATAAGGTAGATAAAGATTGAGAGGAGGTAGTATTAACCCCATTTTCAAGATGGGGAACTGAGGCACCGAGAAACTGAGTGACTTTCCCAAAATCACAGGATTTATCATTGTGAGAAAATTGTAGCAGTTTAACTGAAAGTGTGATTTAAAAAAAAAAAAAAATCAGAGCAAAAGACTGTGCAAACAGTCTTATTTCAGTATAAATCAGGTTTATTTCAGTTTAGCTAATGTCAACTGGAAAAGAGTTTAAGCTACACCAACATAAGTGTGGTTTAACCCAAAATTAGACCCCACGTAGTCTCTTGAAGTAGTTTTAAAAAGTGATTTGATTGAACCCAATGCAACTCTACCATGTAAACAGAGATGAGTGAGAACTGAATCCAGATCTCCCAAGTCCCACTCTAGCACCTTCTTTTGTAATAGTGGAAACGTGGGTGGAAACGCAGAGTCACCAGTGGGAGGAGAACCCAGCGCAGCCGCACTATAGGAAGAGGTTGCCTTCTGGATTATTACAATGGAATACTGCAGGATGTATGGTGAAAGAGCAGCAGAGAGAGACAGGCAGGAGCTAAAACAGACCCCTGAAACATGGAGCTCAGCGTTATGTGATGCAGAGGACAGGTACTGCATTATAGAATAGGCCTGGAACTGCTCAGACAGCTTGTGCTTTGGGAAACTGAATTTTTAAGGTGGACGCCCGGCCACAAGTCTATCTCATCTCCATTAGACTCATCCACTTCATTCAGGCTATATAAATGACATTGTCACATACCTCCATGGAGGGCGTACTCTGTGATGTGCGCAACACATATTCAGGGCAGTACAAGTGTTTTCATCCCTAATATAAATTTCAAACTTAGGGTCGGGACCAAGTACTGTGTCACAGACCCTCAGGTACTAGCTCGCGGCACTCCCTGCTGCTGCCAAAGGACTGGAATGCCTCACTGAAAGATGTAATTGCTGGGTCGTGGGCATATAGGATTTTTTTCCCCCAAATGCGTTCTGAGAAAAGAAGTTGGAAAACCACTGGTCTTGGGTTGGGCCCTGCCTTGAAATGGCTGACCAATAGCCCTTTTAGCAGGATTTATGGTTTTCTTCCTTGGTCAACTGTTCTGTGCTTCCTTCCCTGGACTCAGAACCCATTAGTATAAAGGGCGGGTGCTCTTAATTCTGTGCTGGAGGAGAGAAATGTTGGTTTTATCAGTCTTTTTCTATTGTTGCCTCAGTTTTCAGGAGATGGAGAGTCCATCCTCCTTCCTCCAGCAGCTGCTCCACTGCTGGGAACATTTGGAAAAACTTGAGCAGGATGGGGGAAATAAATTGTGTGGCAAAGGTTTAATCAGACAAACTCTGCATCTCCAAAACCATTGTCCAGTCTAAGTAGTACAGTAATGGTCCCGGACACTGTAGCTACAATGGTGTCAGTAGTATATTTTTATGAGGAAACAGTTCCTGCTAGATTGAAGGAAATACAAGTACAGGGCTGGAAAATTAAAACTGGTTTTGCTTGCTGACCAGAATAGATGAGAATAAAAAGGCAGAGCTGTACTATTCCAGCAGATAAATCTTTATTAATTCAATACATTAATTTACTAATTTATAGCTTAATTTAACTTTGATCCTGACTTCTTGGGATAGAGGGGAGAGAGCAGTGCACCTTGTTAGCAGTACTGTGTGTTCGTTGGGAGCCATCATTTTCACTTGGGTGAGTTAACTCTCACACAGGATGGTCTTTACTGACTTCCTGCTCTGGCAAAAGTCAGTATCTTATTCTGGCTGTTCTATGGGAGAGTGGGTTGCAGAGAGAATGTGACTCATAAGGGCTATGTCTACACTAGAAAAGTTAAGTCGACTTTGTTAAATCGACTTAATAAGGTCGATTTAGGCGCTAATCCCCATCCATAGTGGCTTCAGTTGATTTAAGGAGTCGACATAAGCCTTAAATTGACCTAAAACTGGGTGTTAAGTTGACTTAAGTTTTCCTTAAGTCGACTTAAGGAACAGCTTAAGTCGACTTCATAAAAGCCCAGTGTGGACAGGGAGTAAGTTAGGTTGACTTTAGCCTCCTTAAGTTGACCTAACTTGTAAGAGTAGACGCACCCTAAGATTGTACAATGAGTCAGTTAGCCAACTGGAAATAAAACACAGGAGCCTAACTCCTCACCAGTGCCACTTAACTGGTAATTCTGTTCTATTTAAGTTTAACTCCCATAGTCACAGGACCGGAACTGTTACAATGTCTTCAAGTAGGAATAAACATCTTCTGGCTTCTAATACATTCCAGGTGGGTTGGCTGGCTACAATGTGACTGTACAAATGAAAGATTTAATTATTGCGAAACCATGTGTTTGGTTCCTGGGAGTTACCTAAGACTCAGCATGCAAATAGACAGTAGGTTTTATGTCACAGGTAAAGTAACAAAATTTGCATGCAGTCTGAGATAAGTGTAATAAACCTGTATTTACAGTAACTTTCTTCTGTACCTCTGCAAGAGATGCAGACTTGAAACAACCTCTAGTAAGTGCAACTTCACAAAACCAATTAACTGATTTGCTTGTAGAAAAATAGCCCTAATACACTAGCTCTTCTCTAACACCGACACAAATATGTTCAGTCTTTTCAAATCCTGAATGTCATTAAGGGAATACAGTGTAGTTGTAGCTATGTCTGTCCCAGGATATTCGAGAAACAAGATGGATGAGGTAAAAAATATCGGATTTATGGCTTATTACAGCAATCAGTAACCCAGTAATCCCTTATGACTACAGGAATTTTAACAGGCCATTTCATCTTGAATGGCCCCTTAGGCTATGTCTACACTACAAAAAGTTAGGTCGACTTTATAAAGTCGACTTAATAAGGTCAACTTTAAGTCAACTTAAAATCGACCTCATTAAGCAGACTTAAAGTGCTGTCCATGGACGTGGACTAAGTCCACTTTAAGTTCACCTAACTGCCTTTAGGTTGACTTAACAAAGTGGACTTAAACATCCACACTGGTCTTAGGTCGACCTAAAGAAAGATTAGGTTGACCTAAGCAGGTTTAAGTCAACCTACCCCGCTGTTCTTAGTAAGTTGACTTAAGCGTTCATTAAGTCGACTTAAGGAAAGCCCAGTGTGGATGCAGCTTTGTTTCAGTCGACTTAAGCCTCCTTAAATCGACTTAATTTGCCAGTGTAGACATAGCCTTAAAGTAGATGCTAACTACTTATGCTAAACCAATGTGTCTCAACCACTGTGTTGGGACACATTACTGTGTCACCTCACAAGGGTAAGTGTGTTGCACAGAGCCAGCAGCCACCCACCAGAGCTGGAGCACAGCAGCAGTTTACCCATAGGGGGCTGGATTCGGTGGTGGGGAGGGTTTTTCAGAAGCTGGGGGATGGGTGGGGGCTGGATTTGGCCAGGGGTGGGAGGGCCGGTGTGTCCTGTAAGGTCACGCATGCTGCCAAGCATGTCGCGACCCACAAAATGTTGAGAACTGCTGTGCTAAACTATCTGTTCAATAATGAATTTACCTGTTACACTGAGTATCTTTCCCAGCTCCAAAGAAGAGCTCTGTGCAGTTTCAAAGCTTCTCTCTCTCCCCAACAGAAGTTGGTCCTGTAAAAGATATTACCTCATCCACTTTTTTATTCATAGGACACTGCAAAGAGTTTGAATAAAGGGTGTCCGAGGGGCAGAAAGCATGATTGTAAAACAAACCAAAAAAGTTATCTTTTATAAATTGTCTCAAATTGCATATTTTTCTAAGTTATTTCAGAGGCACTCACCATGGGCATGTAGCTACAGTATTTAGGTCCTCTGTCATTGTGAAATGAAAATCCACTGTATGTGCAACATACCAGAGGGCACTCCCGCTCCGGCCATTCTGCCTGGGGGGGAGGGAAGGGGAGGCGGCAGGCAGAGCAAACAGATGATGGTCTGCCTCCCCCAGGGGCGATGTGGGGAGGTGGACCAGCCTGCCCAGGGGTGAGGCAGAAGCACAGAGCCTGGCTTCGGGCATCAGGTTTTCCCTGCCCAGCTCTGGCAAGGCAGGAGTGCTCTCAGCTGGATTATACTAGGGGTTTTAGGGGCTGGAACTCAGGGCCCCTCTTTCAGCCAGGGCCCAGGGCTTCAGCCCTTTTAGCCCCTGCGATAATCTGGCTCTGAGCCCTGAGGGGAAACCGTATGGGGAAGCTATAAATTGTGAGTCAGCAGAACTGAATCCATTGGCTATCAGTTGCTCAGACACGTGGGACCTTGGACAAGTCACTTTTACCTCTTGGAGCATATTTCCTGCGGCTGGTCTGTGAAGAATGAATGCTTGTGGAGCAGAGGCTGTCTCCATGTCTACACTATGAGTGGGACAGGGGCACAGACACATTGCCGTCGCTATCTTGTAGTGCCAGCGTGTAAATGCCTCCTAGAGAGATGTGGATTTTTCACCCCCCTGAGCACCATAGCTCTGTTGACCTAACTTTTAAGTGTACGCTGGGCCTTAGTGTGGTTGGAATTTTCAGAGATGATGAGAGGATTTCGATGCCCAGCTCCCAGGAAAATTACGGGCATTGTATGGCTAAATTTTTAGTGGCTTTAAAAATCTCCGCCAGTGTGTTAGAATGGTGCCAATGCACTGGCGGCTCAGTCGCGGTGGGGCCTTCAGCATTGCTGTTTTATAAATATGTTGGGGGAGAAATTCAAAGCTCTTTCCTAACTGCTCACTTTCTGTACCTTTAATATCTCCCTTGATGTGCTTTTTTATGAGATGAACAATGGCTCTATCTGGCTGGAGGGCTGGTTAAGAAATCCTGGTGGATATATTGAGACGTAGGTGTTCTTTTGTTTTGTCCCTTGCCCACTGCTATTTCTGTCCAGATAGAAAGCTGGCAGTAAAATTATCTCTGTTATGTCTCTGCTGTGACTCTGCTTGGGTCTGTCAGACTGTCAGTTATTTCTAAATGCTGTTTTAAGGTTAAACTCCCTTTTTATGGTAGAATCATAGGGCTGGAAGGGACCTCATGAGGTCATCTAGTCCAACCACCTGCTAAAAAGCAGGACCACCCCCACTAAATCACTCCAGCCAAGATTTTGTCTAACCGAACCTTAAATATCTCCAGAGACAGAGATTCCACCACCTCCCTAGGTAACCCATTCCAATGCTTCACCACCCTCTTAGTGAGAAAGTTTTTCCTAATATCCAACCTCGATCTCCCCAGCTGTAATTTGAAACCATTGCTCCTTGTTCTGTCCTCTGTTACCCTCGAGAACAGCCTAGCTCCCTCCTCTTTGGAGCAACCCTTCAAGTAGTTGAAGGTTGCTATCAAATCTCCCCTCAGTCTTCTCTTCTGTAGACTAAATAAGCCTAGTTCCTTCAGTCTCTCCTCATAAGTCCTGTGCCCCAGCTCCCTAATCATTTTTGTTGCCCTCTGCTGGACTCTTTCTAATTTGTCCACATCCTTTCTGTAGTGGGGAGCCCAAAACTGGACACAGTATTCCAGATGCGGCCTCACCAGTGCCGAATAGAGGGGAATTATCACATCCCTCGATCTGCTGGCAACACTCCTACTGATGCAGCCCAATATGCCATTGGCCTTTTTGGCAACAAGGGCAAACTGTTGGCTCATATTCAGCTTCCTGTCCACTATAGCCCCCAGGTCCTTTTCTACAGCGCTGCTACTTAGCCAATCGGTCCCCAGCCTGTAGCAGTACATGGAATTTTTCTGTCCTAAGTGCAGGACTTTGCACTTGTCCTTGTTGAATCTCATGAGGTTTCTTTTGGCCCAGTGCTAGGTCTCCCTGAATCCTGTCCCTGCCCTCCAGAGTGTCTACCATTCCACCCCGCTTGGTGTCATCCACAAACTTACTGTGCATGCAATCTACCCCATCACCCAGATCATTAATGAAGATCTTGAACAGAACCGACCCCTGGGGTACTCCACTCGTTACTGGTTGTCAACTAGACATTGAGCCATTGATTCCTACCCGCTGAGCTGGTATTCAAGGTGTGGAAAGCAAAATGGGGGTGGGGGGTGTGGCGCGGGGCGGGCTTCTATGCCTGGTAAGATATTAACTGAAGAAGCCTTCAGGTGAAGATGATTGCAAGTTAGCATGAAGCCTGAAGAAGAACTGCACTGAATATGTTGAGAAATCATCACTTTTAAAAAATGGAGCACCTGCAAGCTGTTTCTGGCCAGCACAGATTCGGGGGGGAGGGGAGGTAAGGAAGGAAAAAAAATACCCCACCAATCAGCCTAAATTAGATAGCTGCAGAATTCAAAGGAATTTTCACAAGGAGCAAGATTAGATATGTTTTTTCCTGATTCTCAGGGGGCACCTCTATCATGTGGATTTTGATTCAGTGCTGAAGATAGAGATCCTGCTGGGAAGAAGAAAGACATTATAGGTTTCTTTATATATGTCAAGTTGGTAATGAAAGCCTCCCGGCAGTGGCAAATACTGTAACAAATCTAGGGCTGCCTGAGGCTTCATTGCTGTCGTGTTACACACCACAGCAGCTCAGAATATTCAAGACCACAGCAGGGGTAGCACTCAGTTCCCTCAGTTTCAAAACCCAGCTATTTGACCTTTCATTGTTAATAGTACCAAGTTTATGATGCACAGTGGAGCGGTTCTGATTCCATACAGAGCCAGTTCTTCAGTAGAAATCACCATATTCTTCAGTAAACAGGTGTTGGCCACGATAGAACTTATTTCCAGCGGAGGCTCTGTGGGTCCACTGCTGGGTGAATGTCCTGCCGTGCAATCTGAAAGGTTTTTGGTGCTGGATCAGATGTAATTGCGTAAGTCTGGGAAAGGCTCTAGTTTGCTCTCCCCTGTCTCTTGCTGACTGTCTTTATTCCCGTCCTTACTTTTCTCCATTTTGTGCTTAGTTCAGTCCGTGAACTGCATTTCTTCTCTTGTGGTTCCACTCAGTGATTGTCCCTCCACCATTAAGAGTGCAGTCGGAATGCAGGGTATCATATTTACAAACAAGAAGATACAGTGTGGTCCACTGAAGTCAGTGGCAAATTTCCCATCAGCTTACAGAGCCAAGATTTCACCTTGGATCCTTGCTTCAAGTTGTTGAGAATCCAAATGTAATGAGGAACAATGAGAACATCAGAGCAATCTTGTAGGGAACGCTTAATGTGAGCCTTTCAAACATTGTATTAAATAGGATCATTGGACCTCCTTGAGGAAAATCAGGCCTATGGGATGGTACTAATCAAGCAAAGTGAGTTCTGAGGTGGGATTGGAAGGAAGGAGTTGGGGGTACCCCTGGTTGCTTACAAAAAGAAAAAGGAGGCTGCTCCTCATGTAGAGAGTAGCATGGGAAAAGTGGAGTTACGTGGTGTAGGAAAGACAGGGAATTATAAGGAAGGAGAAGTAGGCAAAGTGGAGGGGTACTGAGATCTAGGCGAATCAGCTGTGCACAGCTTTGTAGATGAGAACAACGAGCCTGATATTCCACTTCCCTGTGTGATTAAACTGCAGTCCGACTAGAAGGGTGCTAATGATTTATACAGACTTTGCACACATGTAAATGACAACACATGGTGCAGGGCAGTGGAGAATCAGGTTTAAGTACTATTAGCCCCATTTTACAGATGGTAAATTGAGGCACAGAGAAATGGTGGCTTGCTCAAGCTCATGCAGGAAGTCTGTGGTAGAAATGGGGTTAAACTCAGATCTCCGGAGCCCCAGTCTAGGTGCTTACCCACAAGACCTTACTCTCTATACCATCAACCTATTAGGAGACATTTCTGGAGATTCAGCTGCCATTTTAGTTTGATTTAAGTCACACTATTCTGGTTCCATTCCTTCAGTGATCTCAATTCTTGTCCCTCTTTGATGCACCTTCTACAACTGGCTCAGGAATAGGTCTTTGCCTTTTTTCCGTTTCCTTCTCAGGCACAAAGAAGTGTTGGCATTCTTAAGGGTATTGGAGATGGAGGCACCCTGTGGGCATCAGCACATCCCACATTGTATCCTCGGGGCTTTACCCTCATTCCTAGACCCTGACCCTCCTTGGGATGGCGGGTTCAGAGTTCTGATAAATTCACACCTCTTGGAGCTGTTGTTTCAGCCTGTCTGCACACTCAGGTAGGTGTCAGTGACACTCGGATTGCATTTTCAAGTCATGTTCAGCATCCATGAGGGCTAGAAACATTTAAAAAACAGAAAGCTGAGAGTCTGAAGTGTAATCTCGTGACTTAATCAGGCCTAGCTGGAGGTGGGAAGACAGAGGTAGGGAAAAAACAAACCAGCTTGGTCTCCAGGTTACTTTGACTTTTCTCCTTTCCAAGTCTGAGTTGGGCATGTGCCTCCTGCCACATGTCCAGCCAGCTTGGTTTTATGTACTCTGGTCAGGAGATGAATCTGAAAAAAAGATAAAGGAACATGATGCTATCCAAAGTAAACCACTTCCTTGCACAGTGTAGATGCCATTGGTTAGATGATGCAGTGTAAGAAAATGGGCTGGCCTGAGGGAACCCATCTGATTATCGAAATTCCCAGCCTTTGCTATTATGTGACAGTAATAGTGTGGTTAGAATGACTCAGATAGGCTCTAAGGAACACTCTTGCACTAGCTGCAGGGGCGGGGAAGAGGGATCTGATTGCATCTCTTAATTCCCTGATTTTAAGTTCTTAAACTTCCTTTTCACACAAGCGACCTGCTGTTTTCTAGGTAGAGTAATACACACCGTAAGAAAAGAGGAGTTGCCAAACTGGCTGAAGTCACTCAGTGCAACTTCTATCTCCATCAGTGCCCATCATTTCACAAGAAATCTGATATTGGACATAGGGAAAAGGGTACCTGTAACTGCAGACACTTAGCAGCTGGTCCATGCTCCAAAGGATGATGACTTCGTAACCTTTCATTTTTTCTTTATCCTGCATACATTTTCTGAGACAATTTTTATTATACACACAAATGCATAATCCTTTTTTTGAGCCCTGCTAAGATTTTGGCTTCAATAACATCGTATGGAAATAAGTTCCACGGGTTAACAGTGTGTTGTATTATGTTAAGCATCTCCTTTTAAATGTGCTGCCTTTCAAATACCAGTCTGTCCTCTTGCTCTAGTAATTAGATGAGAGAGCAGAGTAGTAAGTTTTTAGCATCAAAAGGGACCACTGTCCTCATTTGTTCTGATCTCCGGCATAGCGAATGCATAGATGGTCATCTAGTCACTTCTGCATCAAATCCATGGTTTGTCTGATCTGTTGTATGTTTTTTTTGAAAGACAGTCAGTCTTGGTTCAAAGGGCAAATAGGAAGGCCTGAATGATGTTTTTTTTATACTTGTGATTAGTCTATATACTCGAATCTCTGCTTATTTGTCCTCTATTTAAGTTATGCAGTCTGAATCATTTGAACCTCTCTTTGTTTGGTTTATTTTCTTTTCTCTCACTGTTTTCTGTGCCCTTCATTGCACACTTAAGAACACCCAGACTGGATAAGATCAATGGTCCATCAAGCCCAGTAATCTGTCTTCTGACAGTGGGCAATGCCAAGTACTTCAGAGGGAACGACCAGAACAGGTGATCCATCCCATCTCCCATTCTCACCTTCTGAGCCTTCTTATTCTCGTCCCCTGACCTACAGCTATTTAGCAGCTGTCATCATGGTATGAAGATACAGTTTGTGAGAACCACGGTGTTTCAGATGCCGACGACCACATCTCTCTCGATACATCTTGTGGACGTGCAGGTACCTGGCGAGGGCAGTATGTTGTAGGCCAGAGATGTTCTGCCATATCACTAGTGTAAAGGCTTATTGAGCACATGTGTCTTTCCAATAATAATGGCCCAGCTGGAAATATTCGAAAGCTGGTATTGATGTCAAGTGAATTCCAGTTACTGTACTGTCAAGTGGTACCACAGCGCTGGTGAGAAGCTAGGGAATGCCATTTTGCCAGAAAGAACTGCTAGTCTTTTTCCGCCTATCATATAACAAACGTACTGGACACCACCCAAAGTCTACATTGTCGGGCCCTGCTAGCTTCTTATCTTGGGCTGCTCTGTTGACATGAGCAAACAAGCCACTGCATTAATTCCCTCTTGTGCTTTATAATGTCATCAAATCCTCCTGATAAAAATACAGCTGCGTGACACATAGCCGGGAACACATGGTCAGATATATGGCACTGAGCAAATGCTCCCTGTTGCTGTGGTCAGAAGGGTGTAGTACGCGGCAGTGAACCTCATGGCTCTCATCATGTTAAATGTGTTAGGTGCTGTTCCCAAAGGAAGGCATATCTCTGAGCGGATGAGCTCGCAGTCTGTTAAGACCAAGTGCAGTTGAAGGGTAGGGAAAAGGAATACCGCTCTAAGCAAATGGTTGGGGCAATGACATGCACAAACTTTTAGTTCCATTGATTTGTCTTGTCTCGTGGCTTTAGGAAGAGTGGTGCTTATAGTGACAACCAGAGCCATCAGCAGAATCAAGGCCCCACTGTTCTAGAAACTCTGTCAAGATACGGGTCTGATCCAGATCCTGGAAAGACTTAAAGCATGTGTGTACTTTTACTCATGTAGGGTGTAGCTACACTTGTAAATTAAGTCGACTTAAGCTTGCTTAAGTCAACTTAATTTACTTTGTGTCTACAATACACTTTCCTTAAGTCGACTTAAGCAGCTGCTTAAGTCAACTTAAGGAAAAGTTAAGTTGATTTTATAAAACCTAGTTTTAAGTCGACTTTCTAAAGTCAACTTAAGCCAATGTAGACCTGGAGTAGCCCTAAGTCAACTCAGAGTTGACTTAGGGCTCTCCAGGACTCCCCCACTGCCCTCCCTGCCAGGGTGGCTGGCACAGGGAGAGCCTGGCATGCCCTGCCCACTCTGCCCCTATGCCCTGCCAAGGTCCTTGTCCTCCTTTGCCCCATTGTACCCAGGTATAATGGGGCAAAGGCTGAGCCCCCTGGCAGTTGGCAAAGGGTGCCCCCCTCTGCCACCATGGACCAGTCCAAGGTCCACCTACCCCCTACAAGTCGACCTAGGCGTCCAGTGTGGATGCTCTAGGTCAACTTTGTACGGTCCCCCCAAAGTCGACTTAAAATTTAAGCGTAGACATGCTAAGTCGACCTAAATTAACAAGAGTAGACATAGCCATAGGTAGTTACACCCATGTTTATGGCTTCTCAGGATTGGGGCCTGAGAATGCTACGGTTAAAGATGAGAACTTGCATATGTTATAGACTGAGTCTGTATGCAGAGGTTCTATACATGAACGCTTTGCTCTTTACAAGCCTTCAGCTGTGTACTTTTACACATTTTATGCAGTCTCCGAGAACAAGTGAAGACTCAGATGGTCTAAAGCCCATCAAGCACATTCTGTTACTCTCTTTTCTTCGTCAACGTTTCTAACTAATCGAAATGTGTGATGGATGAGGTGGACCCACTTTGCCTGAGGAAGAGCTGGTTCTTTTAGACACATTTTCAAAGGTGATGAAGACCTGATTTTCAAAGGTGATGAAGACCTACAGCTCCAGGTGACTAATTCACCACAAATAATTAATTTGCTAAATTGATCTTTTGCCTTTTATCTATTTGTGGTTGTCCAGAGGCAAATTTGTCATGTGAAATTATTGACCAATTTCTTCAGTGAATACGTTCTTGGTCTGTAGGTTGTTTGCATTGTGACTCTTACAGGCCAGTATGCCATAGGCAATCTGTGTGGTAATTTACATAACTTTTGTAATCAACCGACTCACTTGAATTTCAACATGAATTTCAAATTGTGCATTTCTAATTTTTGCAGTTGGCAATTTATGGTTTATGTTGATTAATTATGTTATCCAGTGAGGGAACAGAAACAATGCCATGTGATTTATGTAACTAACCAACACTGCACATTAAAAGCAATGTGTAATTCACTTTGGGTGAATATTTGTACATTCAAGCTCCCAACATAAGAATATTCACAAGCATGAGGCATGAGTGCTAAGATATTCACAGAAAATAATGTGAAGTCAGGAACATAGTGAACCAGAAATTCACCTTCAAACTTGAACAGATATCCATAGAAACCTTTTTCCTCCCAGTTCACTCAGTTTCATTCAGAATGTCCTGAAAGCATTGGCCAAATCACAACTGTGTTGTATTAGGAATGGGCCATGCAATCTCTTTTGTTAATTGGAATTCCAGAGAATTGCAGTATCTCATGGTAGGATATCAGATTATAATGAAATGGAGAGAAAGAGGAGGGAACCAAACGAATGCATAAAGTCAGAAGGCTTTTATAGGGAGAGGAGAAGGCATGGAATTGAGCAAACGGCGGAAATACTTGACTGAACACTGTCTAGTATGGGACAAAAACTTCTCCACGTGAACATCCAGTGGTGAGGAAGTGGTCAGTGTGGTATGACAAAGTATATCTTGGGGAAATGCGATGAGAAAGAGAGAAATTCAAGGTGAATATAAGGGAAAGCGTTGTCACTTGTGGAATCAGTCTGACCCAGGAATAGCCTACCATGAGAAGTGGGATGTTGAAACCAGGCTAGAAACACACTAAGAAATATGCTGCAGTGAAAAATCTTTGGAGCAGGTGACCTAGTGGGTGGTTTCCGTACCTAAGTTCTAGGAGCCCCTGAAATGCTCACAATTTCTCAAATGTTTTAGGCCTGTCCTTAGCTCCTCTTCCCCTCAACATCTTCTAGTTACAGAATGAACTCATCTGTATATTACCAGATCAAGAAATGTGCAACACTGTGTATATATAACAAGGCTGCAATCTGCAATCTCAAGCTGCTGCTGATATGAAGGTCTCTGGGAAGAATGAGCAGCTGTATTCTGTTATACATTATGCTGATACTACAAGAACCATGAATTATCTTGGGTTTGTTCAGGACGCATAATTAAACACAGAGGTACAGTGGTGACACTGTCCAGTTGCTTCAGTACAAAAATTTGACCTTACTTGAACTTGTTAACATCTGATGAGGACACTCATTTGGATTCTAAGAAAACAAAACCCACCGGCCCGATGGCTGCTCAGAAAAACCTGTCTTAGTTGCCAAAAGACTTAACGACACCGCACAGTCATTAATACAGACCACACTGAAATGTTTTTTGCTACACCACTGTGTAGCCAGCAGAGGGAGTATAAGTTAATTAAGAACCGCTCTTTCAGCAGCTAAACAGACAATCGATGATGTTGGTGCACAAACAAGGAAGTAAACAAAAAAAGATGTTTATTTCAAGCTTCACAAATTCCAGGACAGGTCCTATAGGGGAGGAACCAGAACCAAAGTAAAAACATCCTGACAGGGAAATCAACACAATTGTGACACAATCTCTTGAAGGAAGTTGTTGAAGTCCTTTTTCTGGAGGACTATAAACCAGACAAAGTACTAGAAAATATAACAACTTTTTTTGGTGAAGTTACTTTTCACAGTGTTGCCAGCTCCCATCATATTAATTGTTAGTCTCACAATGTTTTTATTTTCTCAAATGGCCAGCTCCTGAAATGATGTTATTACCTGAGAATCTCAGCTTTAATTCTTTTTTTTTTAAATGTAAGTGTCTAGCCCTCGTGGTTGGGGAGAGGAGCTTGAAAATGTGACCAGCATTCACTCTCAAGGCTTGTAGACCAGAAAGCAATTAATCCGATCACACAATTAATTATTTTTGGAGTATAATGGTTTTTAAGCTAATTGTGTACCTTTTTAGGGGCTGATTTACAGTGGTTGTAGACTTTAGGTTGGCAAAGCTGCGAGTATTCAAAATTATAGTCAAAGAGACAAGATCTCTGCCACGGGAGTCCAAAGAAGTTAGATTTAACTCCCCATCTTTCAGATTATTCCCACCTGTAAAGTGTATGGTGTGTGTGTGTGGGGCGGTTAAAACGGTATTTACTGCCTGCATTTTTAGGGGCATTTAAGACAAGAACTTATGCAGTGTGTAATTCATTTGAATTTGTAGAAAAATTCTCCCTCAGCTCCCAATATAATCCTCCAGTTTGAGACCAATTTTTTTGGAGTAGATTTTAAAACGGTGGCCAAATCGGCTTCACAATGAAAATTTAGCTGCATCCTTAACTATGGTGTGTAGGGGCCAGTGCTTCACCGGCAGGAGGATGTGCAGGTGACCCGGTAGGTTTTTTTAAATCTCAAATAACATTTAAAAGGTACTTAATTGTGCTCGTTTACTATTGAGGTGCTAGGTTTTCTCCAGGAGAGTGGCATCCAGGTCAGAGTGGTCAATCTGAGGACAGACAATTTATAT
The DNA here is from genome assembly GCA_007922175.1 of Pelusios castaneus. Taxonomy (NCBI): domain Eukaryota; kingdom Metazoa; phylum Chordata; order Testudines; family Pelomedusidae; genus Pelusios; species Pelusios castaneus. The sequence continues at coordinate 6,761,172 of ML685777.1, forward strand.
AGAAAAGGCTGCTTTGCTGATCATCCCTTAGTGTAATGGCGGGTCTACACTGCCCGCCCTTTTTGGTGGCACTAGAAAGGAGATAGGTAAGATATTTTAAATATCTTGCATTCTTTGTTCCAATTCCCATGTCCATTGCGCTGGTTCGTAGGGACGGGCCTCCCTTCAAACCATTGCTACCCCATTGCAGAGGTGGTGTTGCAGGATCGAAATTCCTGATTGGCTTGAGTGGGTCTACACAGACCCGAGCAGCTGATCAGGAAGTTCAAACTGATGGCGGTGATTCACTGCCAGTGAAGACAAGCCTCTCGCCTCCATCACCTTCCTGCTTCCTCCAATCCTTTCCCTCCTTACCCTTCCTTGAAACTCTCCTTTGCCATGATGCCTACAAAAACTTGACAATGCTTATGCCCCTGTGACTGCTGTTATCATAGTGACCAATACAAGTGCATTGTTTCCTCGTACTCCCCCGTTGATCAATCTACCTCTATCCATTGTCTTTTGTCATAGATATGGATTGTAAACTCACTGAGCATAGACTTACTGTCCTGTGTTCGTATAGTGTAAATGGATCCTGGTCCCTGACTGGCATTCCTGAGCATTTCTATAATACAAATACTAAAATAATAATCATTATACACTTTCTTTGGCACCGTTTGTATGTTCTGTGTCTATGCAGTCATCTATACAGCAGACAATATGCTTCTGAGGTACTGAAATAATGTAATTCATAGGATTAAAGGGCTCTATGATGAATATCTAATGAGATGTAAAATTAAGGTCCTGATCTTTCGTGCATTTTTCCGATGAATATAGTATTCACTGAAAAATTTCGCCTGGCTGGAGTGATGAGAAATGAGACCAATTAAAAACTGTATCATAAAGCATTGCGCACAGCTAGACTAAATTGAAGTTGTACAGGCAACCATAATTAGGGCATTTCCTAACTTTTGAGTGTGTGGATTTGCACCGTATAACATTCTCTTCATGGGTTTTTGCATGGGATGGATATATACAATCCTTTGAAATGAAGAAATGGAATTAAGAGATTATCAGCATTGATTTGGGGTTCTTTTTGGTCTTGTTCTTTGGGTCACTTGACATTCCTTTGTCAGAGCCCTCTCATGCTTTCTAGTGATAGCAGATGGAGAATTGCCCAGGCATATGTTAAACAGAGCTTGAGATTCATGACTGCATCCTGGATAGGGTGACCAGATGTCCCCATATTTGGGGCTTTTTCTTATATAGGTGCCTATTTCCTCTTGCCCCCTGTATGGATTTTTCACAGTTATCTGGTCACCCTAGTCCTTGGGGTGCCTGAATAACATTCACAGCATTTATGAGTATTCTGTCCTCCATCCTGTACCTCAGGCCCTTCACCTAGGCATACTGACATGAGCTTATGGCTTCCTGTGCTAAACTATGAATGAGGCCTTGTTTGCAAATCATGCTATCGACAGCTGGCATTGGGCAGGGAATATTAGACAGTGCAGGCTTAACTGGATTGTACTGGAGTTGTTCCCTTTACTCGAGGAAGTTAGAAATGGGCTCAGTCTGGAACACCAGATCTAGCACTCCTCCTAAAGCTTTGGGGCAGTTCCCATCCACACCTGAACATGGCGACTCAGACCTCTCTGTCCTGGGCGGAATCAGAACACCGACTTCATGCACCACTTGCTGTTAGTGCTGCTCAGGGTTAGACCTGATTTGGGATCTGACTCAGGCCCATCTCTGGAAAAAATCAAGTCAGACCCTAGAAGCAGAACAAAGTGTTGCTAAGTTTGTTCATCATCACCATCCCAACTTCGTTGCTTTCCCTGGCAGTTTGTCCTCAGCAAGGTCACTGGACTCTTCACGCTCATTGCACAGGGAAGCTGTTTTGTGGTTTTAGCTCTTACAACTTGCACAAACTGTTGTCTTTACTTACTTGCCTTTCCTGCAGCCATCTGTCACCTTTGGGCCCCTGGGTGCATAGCCTTGGAGAGGACAGGTGTCTGCGCTCAGCTGCAGACCTGCCACCACTACTTTTTGCAGGCTGCTGTCCTCTGCTTTGCTTTGCACATTCTTTCAGAAGGGGGGATCAGCAAATTGAATTGTAGTGTGGACATTCAGGCTTGGGGTGGAGCCTGGGTTCTGGGACCCTTCCCCCTTGCAAGGTCTCAGAGCCTGGCCTCCAGCTTGAGCCCAAACATCTGCACTGTAGTCTTACAGCCCTGCAGTCTAAGCCCCATGAGTCTGAGGGTGAGTCTATACTGACGGCAGCAAAGTAGCTGCTGTCAGTGCAATCTTCAGTTTGCAATTGAGGTGTCTGTGTAGACGCGCTCAATCAAAAACCGAACCGGAGCTGGAACATCAGCTCTGTAACTGCACTAACGCTACACTGATCGGATGCCATTTCCGGTCGGCTTACTATAGTATGGAAGGAGGGTTTAAGAGGTCGGCAGGAGATCTGCAAGATATTTTATGTCACTTGCATATCTCCTGTCGATTGCTGCCAAAAATGGCAGCTAGTGTAGACTATGGCTGAGTCAACTGAACCAGCTGGCTTCTGGTCTTTTATATGCATAACCTCAAAAGGCCCACAGTCAAGGCAAATACCCCAGGATCATCAGTCGTTGTAGAAATGGCTGTGGACCTGTTTTGGGAAACTGGTCACTAAACTGTGTTTGGTGCAGCAAGAGTCTCTTACCAGCATAGGTCTCAGGAGCAAAGATGGGTGTTCAGCAGAGAGTGGAATGGGTCTGAGATTACTGAACGAACTATCATTTGCAATAGGACCTCTGCATCATCAATACAGTGCATGGTTGTGTTCATTCTCTGGGCTCCCAGAGGTCCACTGACTGGTTTGAATATACTCATGGCCTCATCTAGACTCCTTGGGTGTGGCTTCTTTTAGATTGGAGGGGGGGGGGAAATAAATGGTGATAGCTCCCAGACACCATCCAAATTCACTCACCAGTTCTTCAGATCTACAGTCCAACCTCTTCTTTCTACATGAATAAAGAAATAGATAACAGTGTTGACACTTCTTTTTAATCACTGGGCATCTCACTTAACATCTCCTTGAGTTAACTAGGACGGATCACACCTCTCAGAGGCTATGTCTACACTTGTCAAAATAAGTCGACTTTGCTAAGTCGACTTAAAGTTGACTTTAAGTCGACTTAGCATGCCCACACTGTAAATTTAGGTCAATTTAGAGTCAACCTTGCCAGATCGACTTAGTGTCCACACTGGACGCCTAAGTCAACTTCTTCAGACTCCTATAGGCATCTCTGCATCATGTACCCTCTGGTCATGCTTTTTTAGGATTTCTTCATAAAAATCTTTAAATAAAGGGAAAGTGGAGATTCTGGAGACTAAAGCCAGCACTTTGAGAGAGGTGTTGGTTAAATGATTAGTCATGTCCTGGCTATGTGTTATTGTTTCTAAGATCTCTGGTGAAGTTTATGTAATGTTGCATAAAGACGTGTTTTCCTTCTTCAGTGCTCCGATTCAAACTCTTGTCACTAGCAATGCTGCAATCATGTGTCTGTTTCTTCTGATCAAACCTGCGTTCATTTCATGATGAACCAAAACTCAGAGTGGGTGGATGATTGGATCATTCAGTCACAGCACAGAACCAGTGGTGGACAGCTTCCGGTCCAATCATATGGTGCAAAGACTTGCCTCAAACGTTTCCTGTGAGAAGTCACTTAGGGTAGGTCTGCACCGCCTGTGGCGTGATAGAGGCTGGCTCATGGGGTTTTTGCTACAGGGTTAAAAAGAGGTATGCAGACATTGTGGTTTGTGGCTCACCCAAGCTCCAGACCAATATCTCTACAGGTATTTTCAGTGTGAGCTTGTTTACGTGGATTGGTCATTTGCTGCCGCTGGTTCTCTCTCTGCCTCAATTCCACATATATGACAAGAAGATAAAAATATTTCCCCTCTCCCACCCTTTGTCTGTTCTGCTTAGTTAGATGGTATGTTCGTCAGGGCAAGGGCCATCTCTTACACTCTGTCTTTGCATCGTACGTAGCACTCTAGGCTTACAAACTCTTTTGGCATCCGAAGGCAATAATGCAAAAAATAAATAGTATTTGAATTGAAGGTAAAAGAGTTATTGTCAGTCTGTCATGTTTCTAGTGAGTTGCTCTTTTGTTGTTGTTTCTATTCCAGTAATGCACACAGACCCCTTAGGTTAGGGCTTGCAACATTTTTTTAAAAACCCCCCTACATTTCATAAAGTGCTTGACTGTGCTCTTCCTAAAGCATGATCCAGTCACCTGGGCGTTACTCATTGTGTAAATGAATCTCTGCTATTAATCCGCCTATTTCAGTGGAATTACACCCGGGGTGAATTTGACCTATTTTAATTACTTTTCTATGTACTTGACAAATAGGAGTGCTGTGGCCTTCCAGCTGGTAGCTGAGAATGAAGATCGGCAGCTACATTACGTGACTGCATGCTTCTTCCAAGGACAGTGAAAAGTCTGAGAAGAGAACTTTGCATTCTTCTTTGTATCAAATTCTCCAGGACAAAGAATCCCTCCTTTTGTCTTGCTATGCTTAAAAATCTAGTGCAGTGTTTACAACCGTCACTTTGACCATAGAGAACCTCTGATCGCTAAAGACTGGAGCGCTAGAGTGGATTCAGCTCAGGACAAACTGGAATAGTTGAGGGAAGAGGTCAGACAGTCTAGGGATAGAATTAAAGATTACAAGTTTTACTGGGACAACCGGTAGCTGGAATTCTGCACCAATATGCTTTCTTTAGTCTTGGGAAAAGTTCAGAAAGTTTAACGTCTTTTGAGACAAACATCCTTTAGAAAAATAAGTTCAACCATGGGAAAATGCCCAGGCATCACATTTTCTAAACAGAATGTTTCCATTCACTTTCCTGCCTTCACAGAATTTTAGTCAATCCCTGCCCTGTCTGAAATTGTTACTGTGTTTTTTGAGCAGGCCACTGGGACTACTGATGTGTTACTGTGTAATGCTTGTGTTTCTTCTCGATACGTCACAGGATGCACTCTGAAGCTGGGTCCCTGTCCCAGCTTGCTTACGTTCTGGACTTGACAGACAGGAAGGCTATAGAATGAGAGGGGCCCAGGTTATGGACATAGGGTTACTGAGTATGTCCACACAAGAGCTGGAAGGTGTTAATTTTAGATCAAGACAACATCCCTGTATTTGCATTGGTCAAGCTAGAATGCTAAGAGGATGTGCAGCTACAATAGTGAGAGCACGAAGAGGGGCTAGCGGCCTTATGCATAATCCTGTCTGTGGCCATAGGTACGTATTCTCCCACCACGTGTGCTGCTCCGGCTACACTTGTATTTTTAGCTTGTGTGCTCAATCAGAGCTAGTGTGGGTGTGTCTCCTCTAACTGGAATTGACACCTTTCCGCTCCATTGTAAACATACTAACTGGGTTTAGACATAAGGACCCGTGTCTGCATTTGTGTAAATGCAGAAGGGAGATCTTCAGCGAGTGTGAATCAGCATAGCTCAGATGAAGTGGGAAGAGCTACCACATTTACATCACGTGAGGATCTGGCCCTCGGTATTTGTTAGCGAAGGGAGTTCTCGGGAGTGGTTTGTCTGAGGTGATGAGTAATGCTCGGTCACTAGATTCTAGATGGGTGGTTCAATGATAAGGGAGCTACAGAAATGAGGGGGGCATTGAGGACAGTATGGTGGTGTGGGACTGGATTTGATCCCAGCTTTTGTCTCGGCTCACCTGTGTGACCATTAACCTGCCAATCCATTAACTGCTCTGTGCTTAAGTTTCCCCATTTGTAAAATGAACTTGGCTTCAGGGGCAACTCAAATAAAGCTGAACCAGGGTATTCAGAGCAAATCCATATAAAGCCTGAATCTTGGTAAATATTTGGATTGGTGCTTTTTTTAAGTGCCTCGGGGAATCCTGCCTGGGGCCAAAGAGAACAAGAGATTGGGCATTTCACCATCCAGAGACTGAAATTCCAGAAGACCAGTTCTCACATTATTCCGACTCCATAAAAGGCTCCCTGAGGCATTAAAGAAGTCTGTGAAAAATGTAACTACAAACAGTAGAAACTAGGGCTTACCTTGCAGGGAGGCTGTGGGACTTGATGTTTGAAAAGTGCTTTGAGATCCATAGATGGCAGATGCCATTTAGAGCTGTCTGAACTCCTCCATCACATCGATGCACTTTAAAAATTGGCATATGAAGGCATTTGTTACATACAGGGAGAGATTTCCAGCTGAGAAAGTTTAGCATGGCACTGCCTGACCGGGCAAGAGACAGGTTCCCACATGGGTAAGCTGGTATAGTTGCTGTCAAGAGCTCATGTAAGTTGCAAGTGATCAGATAGCGATTGCAGAAATATGTTAAAATGCACCTCAGAGTCTGAGGCAACAGACTGGGGAGACTTTGCTAACTAAATCTGCTCCAGTGCTTGGTTACCAGTTTGCAGACATAACAGTATAATCTTCTCCAATGCAACAGATTGTTCTTCTCTTGGGAAAACACTAAATGTTGTCTTTGCAAGCTTATCTATTGCATTAAGCAGTGATAAAGGACAGGACTTACTCTGTACGTGTGTGTGTCTTCAACCGAAAATGTTAACGGAAACATACAGATCAGATTTTGAACTGTTGTGCCAAAGTTCTCGCAGTTTTTGGATCTGGAATTGGTTCACATTCGTCATCACTGGAAATGTATGTATTTTTCCATCTCTGGGGCTGTGTGTGTTTTTTTTAGCTAGTTATCAGTGGAATCTTCCTAATTTACAGTTCATGCATGAAGCAAGATTTAACGAAGGACAGATCTTCACTGACGGCAGCAAATTTGCCCCCGTCCGTTCGAACTTCCCGATCGACTGCTCGGTTCTGTGAAGACCCGCTCAGCCCATCAGGATGTTCAGTCCTGGAACACCACCCTGGCAACGCTGAGTCACAGGGAGTCTCCCTCCCTTCGACTGAGCACAATGGACAAGCCGGGAGTTAGGCATTCAAATTGCTGTACACAAGTTATTTTAAGTAACTTGCATTTCTCAGTTTGACTGCTGCCGAAAAGGGTAGGCAGTGTAGATCTGCCCTAAGCCATCAACCTGATCGCTGACAAGACAGTGGGGTATTCTGATTGATGTGTCTGTAACCTTGGAGAAAATTTCTCTTTTAAATTGAATTTCACTTACCCGAAAGCACACCTTTTGTGCTAACTTGCCTTATTGCCCGATTTAGAATGCAGGGTAGCTGTTGCCCATTTTGATCCCAAGATATTACAGCAACAAGGTGAGTGGGAGAATATCTTTTACGGGACAACCTTCTGTTTGGTGAGAGCCGCACAGAGTTCTTCTTGAGGTCTGAGAAAGATACTCTCAGTCTCACAGGAAAATGCAAGGTGCAACAGGTTGATTAGTATAAGTAGGTTAGCAGTTATTATATGGGATCATGCAAAGGAGAGTGGCCTGTAGGACAAAAAGAGGGGTTAATGGATTACAGATTTTATTATAATAATAATAAAAAACCATAAATCCACCACCTCTGTTCAGTCCGTGACTTTAAGGCTATGTCTACACTAGGAAAAGTTAGGTCGACTTTAAGTCAACTTAATAAGATCGACTTTAAGTCAACTTAAAGTTGACATTATTAAAGTCAACTTAACAAAGTGGATTAAGTTGATTTAGCTTTAAATCGACTTAGTCCACTTTGTTAAATCAACCTAACCACCCTTAAGTCGACTTAATAAAGTCAACGTAAGAGTTTCTCCACTTCCACACTGTCCTTAAGTCGACTTTAGGAGTTGACTTAAGGATTAAGTCAACCTAATGAGTGGTAGTTATAAAGTCGACATAAGCTTTCATTAAGTTGACTTAAAGAATTTCTTAAGTTGACTTAATGAAAGCCTAGTATGGATGTAGCTTAATTTAAGTCGACTTAAGCCTCCTTAAGTCGACTTAAATTGCCGGCGTGGATGTAGCCTAAGTGTCTAGTAGAGCAATGAATTACTGGCTTCTCTTTGGAAAGTGTGTGCAGGATTCCTTTGGGCAATGGTGCCCAACTTTATTACACAGGAGAGCCACATAAACCTAAGCGCAGCCTGGGGCGGGTCAATCAGGTTCTATGTATTTTAATAGGATTTAGAGTCAACTGTATTGAATTGTATTTTAAGTTCAGTTTGTTTCATATATATTCAGGTAGGTTGTTTCTATGCACAACATTGTCTACTTACACACCTGTGTAAACTGAAATGATGTGAACATGACGACAAAACGCTAATGAATCAGCAGTTAGCATATTGTGCTGAAGCAGGCTTCAAGCTTTGAGGTTCTCTGGTGGGTCATGTACAGCTTGTGGGCTGTAGGTTGGGCACCCCTGCCTTTGAGGGTGAGTACTGATGGGTCAGCTATAATGACCACTTTGAGACACGTGTTCATCCACAGATGACAGGGTGTTCTATCTTTGTTCCATCTGAGTTCATTGAGTGCACATTTCACCCACATTGTTATTGGGGCATTTAGTGCACTGGGTAAGGTACACCACATGTTGTGAAAGGCATTTGTAGGATCCATAGATCTTGAAGGGTGCATTGTGGCAGATGTTGATCATTATAGCAGTGGAGATATGGCTGCAGGTTTTGCATCTGTTGTTCTGACAGGGTCTGGTGCTGCTTTGAGTTAGTGTGTCCTGGTCTGTGGGGAGCTTGCTTCTGATGATGAGGTTGGGTGGGTTGTTTGAAGGCCACAAGTGTGGGTTTTGGAAAGATTTCCGACTCCTGTCTGATAGTCATATAATCTAACAGCACCAGAGTGTGGGCTCTATGGACATCACCTTGCAATCTTCATGTTCTGAAATGAACAACCCTGCTTTGAACTATCATGTCATTGTAATAGCATCAGGTGTGCTGTTTCCAGGAAGACGTCTAGATCCATGCTTTCAGAGTGATGTGTAGATGAAATGCTAGATCACGAGTTAACAGGATAATTAGATCCATTCTGACTGGAATTAATACCAGAGGATATAAAAATGAAAAGTGAAAAATCACTAGCTTTATGAACTAGATTTAAAAAAAAATCCCATCCCACTTAATGTATGTTCATGCTGAAAAATTCACTCATGCCATTTCCCGAGTGTATTGAATAAACGTAGCAACTTGCTTTCTAAAGGCAATAGCTGAATAAACAGTAATTAAAATGGACAAATCTCTCTCTGTGCAAGTAAAGATTGTCAAATGATTTGTTGTAAATTTTAGGTTTATTTTCCATTTGCAAATCCTTCATAATCCAACCCTGGTTCGTATTTGTGATTTATAAATGTTTGCCAAAGAGCTTCTGAACAATTTTCCTCCTGGGGATTGTGGGGGTGCTCTTGAATCTGACTAATTGGCTTGTCATTCATGGTGTGTGTGGTTGGTCACCTGCATCACAATGTATTTGTTGTTCCCTGACTGGGTGCAAGAAACTTTTCAAGTAGGAAATCAGTGAAATAGTGCACATTGTAGTATGCATTATCAGATAAATAACTCACTAAAGTTCATGAAACTTTGGTATTACTGCTTTTATTTGCACATCCTTTTTTGTATTATTTGACTGACTTCATCCAGACAAGAACACATGAGGTAAAAGCATGACTTGAGACTCCGGTACTAGACAGGATTTGGGTTCAATTCCTGACTTCCTCTGCCTACGTAGGTACTGTCTCTCAGGAAAGTGGATTAACTATGCGAACAGTACAGCCGTCTCCTATCACCTTAGAGTGTCTTCATTAAAGCGTGACAGGCGTGCAGCTGCGCTGATCCAGTATTTTAAGTGTAGACTTGCCCTTAGCCTTTCTGGGTGCATCTACACTTACAAGTTAGGTTGACTTAAGGAGGCTTAAGTCGACCTAAACAAAGCCGCATCCACACTGGGCTTTCCTTAAGTCGACTTAAGCATTTCCTTAAGGAAAGGTTAAGTCGACTTAATAACACCTCATTTTAGGTCGACTTAAGCCAGTGTAGATGGGGATTGGTGCCTAAATTGACCTTATTAAGTCAACTTAATAAGGTTGGCAAGGGGCTATGTCTATACTAGAAAAGTTAAGTTGACTTTAAGTCAACTTAATAAGGTCGACTTAATTAAGTCGACTTAACAAAGTCGACCTAACTTTTCTACTGTAGAGATAACCTCTGTGCCTTGGTTCCCCGTCTGTAAAATGAGAATAGTGCTTCCCTACCTAACAGGTGTGTTGTGAGGATAAAATCATTAATGTTTGTGAGGTACGTTAGCAGGGGTAAAACAGGAAAGCATTGCCGATTGTTTGATGGAACCTTTCGTTGGAGTGCTTCTTAATGTGGAAATTGGCTGTGGATATGGGGGAAGACAAATGCATGCCTTATGAAACTGCGAGGGAGTCTAGGTGCTGAAGGGATATAGAGAATCTTTAACCCGTAGGCCACCATTGGTTTGAATTGTGACCAGATCTGTAATTTCTCGGAATTTTTTACCTTCTGTTTGGTGACATATATGAAAGGAACTGCTGATCCTGGTGCACTACTGAGTAGAAAATTGTCTCTGTCACCAAAGATGACACAGCAATTTGCATTAACTGAGAATGTTGTCTACAGTCTCTACCCATTAGTGTAACTCCCTTGCCTTTAGCAGAGTTCCTCCTCATTGTAAATAGGATCTGTATTGGTATCATAGACCTGACAGGATGAAATAGCTCATGTTTTTTGGAAATCATTATTTGAATATGTTTACATGGAACATAACTGTATCTGATCTGTGTTTCTTGTCTGCATTTTATCTTCCCTGCATTAATCCATGTTCAGGGCCTTTACTTTGCATATGTATGGCATCGTTCATCCAAGTGACTCAAAGCCCTTTAACAGCCAGAACCTCAGCTGTGTAGTGGAGATTCGCTGACCTCAACTCCCCTTTCATATGCAAATAGTAACATCTCTATCTTACAGATGCAGAACAGGAGGCACAAAGAGCTTATGGGTGATGTCATTAATATTAATATTGATTATTTGGTCCAGGATCCCATTGTGCTAGGCCCCATATTAGTGTATAACAAAGAAGTAATCCCCGCCCCAAGATTTGGTAATCTTCACTCCAGGATCACAGAATGAATTAGTGGCAGAACTGGGAAGAGAACCTGGGATTGAGAACTCTTGCCCCCTCTGTTAGCTACAAAATCAGATTGACTCTGAATTAACCAAAATGTGGTTAAAGGTGAGCTGGGGATGGATATCAGACATTATGTAAATGCATGAAATGTATCTATTGAATTACTTATCTAAATCATAGAATCATAGAATAATATGGTTGGAAGGGACCTCACGAGGTCATCTAGTCCAACCCCCTGCTAAAAAGCAGGACCACTCCCCCTAAATCACCCCAGCCAGGGTCTTGTCTAACCGAGCTTTAAAAATCACCAAAGATGGAGATTCTACCACCTCCCTAGATAGCCCATTCCAATGCTTCACCACCCTCCTAGTGAGAAAGTTTTTCCTAATATCCAACCTTGACCTCCCCAGCTGTAATTTGAAACCATTGCTCCTTGTTCTGTCCTCTATTACCCTCGAGAACAGCCTAGCTCCCTCCTCTTTGGAGCAACCCTTCAAGTAGTTGAAGGTTGCTATCAAATCTCCCCTCAGTCTTCTCTTCTGTAAACTAAATAAGCCTAGTTCCTTCAGTCTCTCCTCATAAGTCATGTGCCCCAGCCCCCTAATCATTTTTGTTGCCCTCCGCTAGACTCTTTCTAATTTGTCCACATCCTTTCTGTAGTGGGGAGCACAAAACTGGACACAGTATTCCAGATGCGGCCTGACCAGTGTCGAATAGAGGGGAATTATCACATCCCTCGATCTGCTGGCAATACTCCTACTGATGCAGCCTAATATGCCATTGGCCTTTTTCGCAACAAGGGCACACTGTTGGCTCATATTCATCTTCCCGTCCACCATAACCCCCAGGTCCTTTTCTACAGCGCTGCTACTTAGCCGATCAGTCCCCAGCCTGTAGCAGTGCATGGGATTTTTCCATCCTAAGTGCAGGACTTTGCACTTGTCTTTGTTGAACCTCATGAGGTTTCTTTCGGCCCAGTGTTCCAATTTGTCCAAGTCTCCCTGGATCCTGTCCCTGCCCTCCAGAGTATCTACCATTCCCCCCAACTTGGTGTCATCTGCAAACTTACTAAGCACGCAGTCTATTCCATCATCAAGATCATTAATGAAGATGTTGAATAGAACCGGCCCCAGGACCGACCCCTGGGGCACTCCACTTGTTACCGGTTGCCAATCAGACATTGAGCCATTGAATCCTACCTGCTGAGCCCATTGATCTAACCAGTTTTCGATCCACCTTACGGTCTACTCGTCCAACCCATACTTCCTTAACTTGCCGATGAGAATGCTGTGGGAAACCGTATCAAAAGCCTTGCTAAAGTCAAGGTATACCACATCAACGGCTCTTCCCACATCCACAAATCCAGTCATCTCATCATAGAAGGAAATCAGGTTGGTCAGGCACGATTTGCCCTTGGTGAATCCATGTTGACTGTTCCTGATCACTCTATTTTCCTCCAAGTGTTTCAGGATGGATTCCTTGAGGACCTGCTCCATGATTTTCCCAGGGATTGAGGTGAGGCTGACCGGTCTGTAGATCCCCGGATCCTCCTTTTTCCCTTTCTTAAAGATAGGTACTATATTTGCCTTTTTCCAATCCTCCGGGACCACCCCCATTCGCCACGAGTTCTCAAAGATAATGGCCAGTGGCTCTGCAATCACTTCCCCCAACTCCCTCAGCACCCTCGGATGCAGTTCATCCGGCCCCATGGACTTGTGCACATCCAATTTCATTAAGTTTTCCCTAACCTGACTTTCCATCACCGAGGGTCGCTCTCCTTCTCTCCATTCCGCGTTACCCCGTGTAGTAGCCTGGGAGCTGGCCCTCCCTGTGAAGACTGAAGTAAAAAAAGCATTGAGTACTTCAGCCTTTTCCGCATCATCCTCCACGAGGATGCCTGCCCCATTCAGTAAGGGACCTACACCACCTCTGATCCTTTTCTTGTTGCTGATATACTTATAGAACCCCTTTCTGTTATCCTTCACATCTCTTGCTAGCTGCAATTCCAATTGTCCTTTGGCCTTTCTGATTTTATCCCTGCAGTCCCGAGCAATATCTTTATATGCCTCCCTTGTCATCTGTCCAAGCTTCCATTTCTTGTAAGCTTCCCTTTTATGTTTCAGCTCCCCGCAGAGTTCCCTGCTAAGCCATGCTGGTCACCGTCCACATTTGCTGTTCTTTCTGCACATCGGAATGTTATCTTCCTGTGCCTTTAACAGGGTTTCTTTAAAATACAGCCAGTATGTTTGGATTTTATCTGGTTGTATTAAGTTGTGTTGAGTACCCAGAGCATATGGGCAGATGCTCCGTTGTGTGTGTATGTATATATGTAAACCTAAGTAAATAAATGGGATCCCAATCTAATAGGAAACAGAAGTAAATGGAAAGACTCCTATTGACTTCATTGGGAACTGGGTTGGGACCTAGGCCAAGAATAGCATTTGTTACCCATCATTTATTTGGCTCAGTAAAGTATTCAGAATCCTAAAGGGGCAAGGTAGGTGAGGTAATATTTTTTTATTGGACCAACTTTGTTGGCAAGAGACACAAGCTTTCGAGCTACACAGTGGGAGATTCAGGTCTGGGAAAGATACTCAGTGTCACAGCTACATACAAGATGAAAAACAGATTGTTTAGCTAAGGAGGTAACATGTTGGAAGAGATCGTTCAAGGTAAAGTGGGTAACCCTTCCGCAGTCATAGGACAAATGAGGCGTAGTAGGCAAGAAATGCTTATAATGAGCCATAAATCCGGTGTCTTTATTGAAGCCATGATTTTTAGTGTTAAACAAGTTATGAATTTAAGCTCCTGGGCCTGACTTTTGAAGATGTTGTTCAGGTTTTCTTTGAAGATGAGCACTGATAGATCAGATAGGAAGTAATTGTCTTGTGAAAAGTTCCAGAGGGGTAGCCAGTTTAGTCAGTATACAGCAAAAAACCAAGAGTTCTGTGGCACCTTAAAGACCAAATTTCTTCGGGCATAAACTTTCGTGGGCTCCAACCCACTTTGTCAGATGCATGAAATGGAAACAGCAGTTGAGAGGTGTGTATACACATGCCAGGAGGAGTCGCCTAATAATGGCAAGTGCTGATCAAGTCAATTCAATGGGGCAGGAGAGGCTCATTCACACCAGTTGAATAGAAGGTGAGAATGTGTGAAGACCGACAATTACTTTTTGTGTTGTGATAACCGTTCCAAGTCCCTGTTCAGACCCAGTCTGATTGTGTCAAGTTTGCAAATGAGCTCCAGCTCTGCAGTTTCACACTGGAGTCTCATTTCAAAGCTTTTTTGCAGGAGTTTGGCAACTTTCTAGTCTGCTACTGAGTGTCCAGGGAGATTGAAGCATTCTCCTACCGGTTTATGGATGTTACTATTTTTTATGTCCGATTTGTGTCCATTTATTCTTTTGCATAAGGAGAGTCCAGTTTGGCCAATGTACATGGCAGAGGGGCATCACTGGCAAATACTGGCATATATAACATTAGTAGATGTGCAGGTGAATGAGTTCCTGTTTGTGTAGCTGTTGTGGTTGGGACCTGTGATGGTCCGGCCAAACCGTCTCTTTTGCATCTTTGTTTACAGTTTTACCATCTCCATCCAGTAATGGGCCTGTATCATTGCTAACATTTCTTCTGTTCCTCATATACTTAAAAAATGGAGCCTTATTGACCTTAGCTTTGCCAGCCGTAGGTTTTTCCCCTGACATCTGTGGCTGCCCTTTTCAATTTTTCTGCGCTTGGTGACTTCAAGTTTATACTGACTGCTAGCTGTTTCTCTTTTTTTCCCATTTTTATATAGTGTTTTTTCTTTTCTAATTGCTGCTATCATTTTCCCACTGAACAAGGATGGGTTTTTAGCTAAAATGTTCTCTTTCTTGATTTGCGGGATTGTGACTTTTTGGCCATAATCAACTCTTCTTAAAGAATTTCCAGTTTTCATTCTCATTTTTCTAATTTGTAAATTCCCTTCAATTTCCCTTATAATGCTCTTCAGCTTTGGCAAATTAGTGCTTTTATGGCACTCAGTTATATATATGGTACTGATTGGGACTGTCCTCTGTCTGTATTGAATCTAATCAGGTCATGATCACTGGTTCCTAGGCAACCTCCAACTCCCAGTCATTTCTTCATCTCCATCCATCATAATGACCTACAAAATAGGTAGTGTGTTCTACTGGATGCGTTCTATTTTGTGTTAGAAAATTATCATCTATAATTTTTAGAAAGTCTAATGATGTTTTATTACTTCCTGGATGGGACTTTCAGCATATGTATTCCAAACTGATGCCCCCCATTACACATTTTTTCTTTCCACATATTACAGACACGTGCTTAAGGAATAACTCATCCTGTTCTTGAGTTTGTTGAGATGATCTTTAATAAATCCCCATGGGTATCCCTGTGTGGCTTTTGTTAATTAGTACAATGATTCATATGTATTCAAGATCCTGTACTTTTGAATGACCAACAACTAAAACAAGTAATAGTGTCTTTTAATATAGAGTGACTTCTCCCAGGCGCTATACCCATGCTCTTCTTTCTGAACAGGTTGTAACTAGATATATCACATCCAATCATGTGAATCATTCTTCCAGGTTTCAGTAATGTCAGTTGTATCAAATTTCTTCTCAATGAGAATTTCCAGTTCCTCTTGGTTACCCAGACTCCTACTCTTGGTATATAAACTATTAACAGATTTCTTCACATTCTTTCCACATCAGTTCAGTTTGTTCTGACATACTGAGGTTGAGTTTGCACTGCATTTACCTTCTTACCCCCTTACATTTGCGTTGCTAATTTAACATCTTCCAGGCCAACCCAGTTGTTCTCCAAATGAAAAAATTAACTTCTTCAACCTATGAGATGCAGGAAGTCCTTTTCTTACTGACCCCTCTCCCACTGGAATGTGTCTCAGTGTTCCACAAAACTCAAAACTTCAGCTTCATACCCATCATCTCGCAAATTATTAACTTTCAGTACTCTCTACTTTTGCTTGGTTGGACTAGAAGGATCTCTGAGAAAATTATCAAAACTTTCTTCTTCAGCACCTTTCCAAGATCTCGGAAGAGTTCTATAATTTGTGTAGTTCCACATGACACTGCATCGTCACCAGCAGAGACCTTCCAGAGGACTTCATAATTCTGTCCAACTTTGCCATTACATCTTGTATTTTCACTCAAGGGAAGCAGCATACCATCCTATTGTCCTTGGTGTCCTTTGCTGAATTCTGTATCTATGCTTCTTAATATGGAGTCATCCAGTGATGACTGTGTGTTGTCTTAGGATGACTGCAGGAACTTTCCTGGTATCTGCTTGCTTCATAGCACAAGGATGGTATGTTGCCTTCTAGCTTTCTCTTCAGCTCTGCCAGAGGAAGGTTCTTTGATAATTGACTTGCTAAATATCTGATAGCAATTGGATACTTCTAGCCGAGTTGTATGTCTTTGGGTTCTCTTTCCCTTCTTGGTCACAAATCATCAGCCTGCTTTTTCAGTTTTTAGTCTCTCAAGTTCCTTTATTACTGATCCTTCCCCTTGTTGGATCTGTGACAATGATTTCAGAGTCTGATTGTCCAAGATGTCTTCATTTATTTTTCGATTTATACAGTATTGAAATTTGTGCTTCCAGACAATATGAGTTTTCCTCCTGGATGGCCAGCAGCTTGCACTTCATACATTGAAAATCTCTTCTGTCCTTTGGCAGAAAGCAAAACCCAGTACTTCCAAGGCATGCCACACCAGATATTCTCTCATCATTTGTATGTGCTGTGTGGTCTAGAGCCTAACCCTAACTCTACAGCCATTCCTAAATAGAAGGAACCACACTTTCTCTCTCAACTCTCTTGTGAGCCACCACTATTCGTCCACTTAGGAGTTTTAATAGGCTCCGTTTCAAATATTCAATAACATCTTTTCACAGGCAGTGCAAAGCTACTGTTCCTTTGCTGAGTGAAGAATGAATTGCTTTTCCCTTGACACCACATCTTAATGCAATTTTCCATCCAAACCTATTACTAACATGAAGAGGAAATCCAGGCTCAGCAGTCATTTGCCTGATGTCGAAATAGTGATAAACACTCCACTGAATAAAGTACCAGTTCATTGCCTTTCCCCTGAGGATCTCAAGGTACTTTGAAATGTTAAATAACCCTGGAAACGTTTTGCTAGTTAAGTGAGTATTATTAGCTCAGTTTTAAAGACGACTATTAGAGGCACAGAAAGGTTAAGTGACTTGACTAAGGTCACAGAATAAGGCCCTGATCCCTGAAGGAAATCTCTGTGGGTGGATCCCTGTGTCTGCGTAGTGCTGTGCTGTCTTCACTGGTGCTCTGCACAGACACACAAGCTTGATTGCAGGGAGTCCCCTGGTGAACCAGAGCCTACATTTAGTGGCATAGCAAGAAATAGGACCCAGAAACTCTGACTCTGTTTTCTTAATTTGTTTCCAAATGCCCAGCTCCAAGATAACTCATGCAAAGTGTGGTGACGGGGCTGAAGGGTTTGATTTGTTGGAGCCATAGAAATATGAAACTTCAAGCCCAGGAGACCTGCAAGCATTTGTTTCATATGCACTGACATCTCCTGTCCAGTCAGCTCCTCTACTCATATATTTACAGTTCTTTTGCACCATATATATTATACTAAAGGCAATGTGGCCAGTTACAAAGGGCAGTAAGTTTGTTCTGTGAGGGAGTTTTAAAATGGATGGAGTCCAGAAATGATGCTATGGGATGAAATAATATCGTTCCCAAGGAAAGTTAGCCTTCAATCCTGTGGGCAGCAGTGTGTCCTCAGCTCCTCTGAGTTCACTGGGAGTTTAGAGTGCACAGCACCTTTTGGCAGGTGCCCAGCGCCTTGAAGGATTAGGCCATTGAGCTATAACCTTAAGTATGAGCATTAATAAAATGTTGTCTTTCTACCAGATGGAAGTAAGTGACAACTACTCCAGCTGTCAAGCACTGAAAAGTGTGTCTGTCGCACATCTCCAGCCAGCGGCCTGAGCAATCCTCTTAAAACTCAATTATGCAGTAGAAATCCCAATGCAGTAGGCTGAGTGAGTTAACTCAAAAAGCTGGACTTCAGGGGGATATTTTCACAGCCAGTTTTGATAGAATGCATTCTGTCCCTCCGATCAGCTACCACCTTGCAAGTAATCCATGGAAGAGGGTGTTTTTCAGCTTTTAAATAGCTACAAGCTATGGCTCAGCTTGCATAGAAATTACATATCTACTTAAAATTCTTTACAACTGATGAGTTGAGAGAAGAAAAGGTACACAAAAATAACGCTGATCAGCCTTTGGCTAAAAGGTGTAAGCATTGCCAATTTTCCTCTCTCAGAAGAACATCCTCTGTTTATTAGACTATAGCACATAGAATTTAGTGTGACCAGGCTAGAACAGAATGTGTGTTATCATACGTTATGTGTGTGTGTGTGTGTGTGTGTGTGTGTGTGTGTGTGTGTGTGTGTGATATATATATAAACTCTATACATCTATCCATGAATCTTGAAAGATTCCATAAGACTTTACAAGCGTCATGAAAATATTTCTATCTATATTCTGTAGTATTATAATTTCATGCCCAGAACAAGAATGCATCCTTTTCTGGGACAGAAAGCAGTAGCATTAAAGGGAACTATAACACAACAGAAGGTTTAGTGAAATTGAAATGGAATGGGACTGAAGAAGACAGAATATGTTCACCTGAGTGTCTTGTTAAGAAGTCTGACCAGATCACTATGGCCTTGTATCTTGAATTTGATAGTGGCAAAGGCCACATGCTTTAAGCACACCTGGAAATATGACATCTTCACTCTTTTTATGGCACAACTGTCGTTACTTAAACATTGACCTAATTTTGCTCAAAGTTTCACTCATTTTTGAAAACATCACCCTCTTTGTTGCTCAAAAATGGATCCATTTTCACATACAATTAAGTTTAGTGGAATGAATGCTCACAGAAATGGGATTAACATTTTTGTTAGAGAATATTCACAGAAAGGAAGCTATGACTGTATGAACATGTGCAGTGGAATCTGCTTCAGAAAGTTATGTTCAGGTTACAGAAATGTCACTTGTATGTTTAATCAGACTGACTGACATGCTGAATAACAAATGCTCATATCAACCAGTTCATGAACAACATAGATTTATTTTTCACAGAGATAGTTCAGCAAGTAACTTTAAAAAGGAATAAATTAGAGAAAACATCAAACTTATTCGTGGAGAATTCACAAGAGGCTTAAATTCATAAAACAAATTATTTGCTCAGCCCTACTAATGGCCAAAATAAACCTGCTCTGAAGGAGAGAGTCTGATATGGAAAACAAGCCTGGCTAACATCAGCAAGAGTACTGAGAAATCCAGGAATACACCAAGTTAACACATTTAGCAAGCCTTTTTTTGTGAGTTTGTTCCCTTCCCCTGAGGAAGAAGGAAAGTAAGAAGGTTGAAAGATTAGTCCTTGCACTGGAAACATTCAGGGTGCACCAGAGGTCTGAAATATGATTCTCCATCAGGACACTTCTGAGAGTTTTCCCAGGGGTTGCTATTGGTTATGATGGTGAAAATTCTTGGAACTCCTCTCATGGTGTGCGTGCGCAAACACAAGGCAATCTGAGGTCATGGCAGAACTTCACAGTTTCACCCTACACTGTGGCCGCAACCTACCCCCAAACCCAGGTGATTCTTGGCTTACCAGTAGCATAAGTAGACATAAGAGCTGTCTCATTTAGAGGATGGTAGGTGACTTGCTGCTGCTAAATTTGTTCAGGGTGGTTCTACCCTCCACCCTGGACCTCAGTGCACCATCTTCTAGCAGACTAGGGTCTGTCCAAGGACGGGGAGGACTTTGTCTTGCCCACCTGTGCAGAGGATTTGATGTGTGAAGGACCCTCTGACACTACCTGACAGCAGAACTGTGGTGGGCTAGCACCAGTGCGAACTCTTCTTCCCTTTCTGCTCTCCTCATCCCCGGTCCCATCACCTTCCATGTGCACAGAGCCCTGTGATGGGCTGGTGTTGGTGGGAGCCCCCCAGAGAAGCAAGTTTCAGAGTTAAGAAATAGTGTGAATCATGCTTCTCAGAGCTGTTTTTGAGGCTGCAGAGATAGGCAGACCTTGGTAACACTTATGTCACATTTTCAAGCTTTTCTTCACAGCCATGGGAGACTAGAAATGAAAGGCTTTTTTTAATGAAAGCTGAGATTCTGATCTCATCAGGTGATTCCAGACGGGATCCAGGGCCCTAGATATATTCCTGCAGGGCCTGTGCCTTAACCTGACTCTGAACTTGCATGCAAACACCTCACTTGAAGCTGCCCATAGCAGGGGTGTAGCTATTGGTGAGCCTGAGTGGGCCCAGGCCCACTCACTTGCCCAGCAGGCCCGCCCACGGTACCAACTTTGCTGCCGTGACTGCGGACCGGCTGCCAGTGGGTGGCCACAGTTGTGAGTGGTGGCGTTGTGCAGACGGACTGTTTTTCACCTGTACTGCCTCACAGCTCTGGCCCTGGGCAACCACTGCATCCTTGACACAGCAGGGGTCGGTCTTCTTTTCCTCCTCCTGATGCTCCAGTTGTGATAGGGCCTTCTGAGGGGGAAGATTTGCAAAAGGGCTGAGCTCCCAGTAAGTCCAGTGGGAGATGCTGGATGCAGCTCGCTGCTAGAAAATCAGGCTGGTTGTTTAGATGTCTAAACAGGGACTTGGGGTGTCATTTTTTAATATGTTGGCCTAAATAGTTGTGAAATGCTTTGTTTGAGTTCCTTGGATGGGCAGATAGCATCATGGTGCTGTCTATGGTGAAAGTGGAGGATTGGCAGCCAGAACATTCAGGTTCCAAATCAACTTTGCAAACGACTTGCTGTGTCCCCTTGGGTAAGTTCCATAATGTCTCTCTGTCCCAGTGTAGAGCTCAAAGTGGGTATGTACTTGTCAAGTTCACAGGGTGCGTGGGAATTTATCTGATTTCTTTTGAGAGGCTTGAACAGAGAGGCACTGAATAAGTGTGAAGGGTTTTTTGCATTATTAGGATTATTAACTGCACAATCAAAAGTAATGGTTCAAGAGTCATGAATCATTTATATTAATGAAAGAACTGGCAAGTTTTAAGTAGTGCCTACCTCCACAATGACCATAATTCACCACTGTCACAGTTCAGCAAGTTTTAATTGGTAGAATTTTAGTTTCCTCATTGGCAAGCCCCCAGATCATATTATTAATTTCAGGGGATATTTATGTTGTCAGGCCTGAACTCTCAGGGAGCTTCTAATATGTATAATGCTGAGGTTTCTGATTGTATAGCTTATGATTCATATTGGTTGGGGTGAGTGATAAGTGCTGTGTTGTGACAGAACCTGGAGAGACAGATGAAGTAAAAAGCTTTAGATTTAAATTGGGCGTTTACTTTTCCATAGCAAATACAACAGTAAAATGTCAATGGGCTTAGTCCAATGAGGCCCAAGCCCGTGGTTAGCACAGGGTGAGAGAGAAATCAGAGTGAAGTACTCATAGAAGGGTGTCCCGTGACTTCTTAACATCTGACAATTTTGTTGTGCCTCTTTAAAATTTCCAAAGTGCTTTATATACAGGATTGTCCACATAGAAACAAGGGTGATGGAAGCAAATCTCATATGGCCTTCTAAAAGGCTTCCTCCTATCCATGGCACACACATATGTGCCACGGTTTGCTTTGCAATGCTAGCTATGGTGTGTGTGTGTGTGTGTGTGTGTGTGTGTGTACACGCAGGCAGGAGGAGGAATGTGTTCTGAACTGGCGGATGTGAATGCAATTGGCGAAAAAAATAATGGATAGAACAACAAGGGGGAGGAGGGTGCTTCTCATGAACTACAGTAATAGGAGAGTCAGCCTTTGTCAGGGGATCTTCGCATGATAGAGCTTTGCCAATACGTATCGCTGGAGCATGAGCAATGAACCTCCTGGGGAACACTTCAGGTCTTCTGTTGTAATGTGGCACCCTACACACTTTTGGGGAACCTGGTTCTGTACCAGAAAAACCTCATCACTCACCACTGAGGCACAGCTACTCATGGGGTTGAATGCAGCTGATGCAACACCCAGTAATACTACCCAACAGGATAATGATGAATCCCATCTCCATTTGTCTTGTAGGGGAAATACCGGCAGAATGGAATTAGGCCTGAAAATCAATATTCACTTTCCCATGCTTGAGATATTGAATCACCACTTGTATTTAGAACTTCAAGTTTACTTCTCAATGGCTCCTTGACCCCAAAACACCTTCCTAGAGTATTTGATACTGACTAAAGAGAGAGAAAGAAAGAAACCCCTCCCTCTACTGGATCACCTCCACTGCTTACTGCAGCATCCTGGCATTCTTGTGTGGAAGTGTATCTATAGGGCAAGCTTTGGTTGAGCCAGAGGGCAAGCTCACCTGGGATCCTTGTTAGAATTCATTGGCTATCTTGTGTTGACACAGCATCACTGCTGTTTTTAGCAAGCTAGCTCCTTTATGCATGCACAAGCTGTATTCACGTTTCTGTTTGCAGTGTCCATTGTCTCCCATTTCAGCTCTGACCTAGCTTAACGCTGCTGAGCTTAGGAGATTTGACAGGGTAAGGCAGGTTACAAAGTTGACTTGCCAACTTTCATTTTTCATAGACTAGTGATTCGTAGTGTTCTGTGGCACAAATGCCCTGTTTGGTTCATATGTAAACTGATGTTGGCAGGGAGATAAATTTTGCTGTTGTCATTGTCAAATTATGGCTAAAAATAAAGAGAAGCTATCTTTGCACTCTAAGAATTAAGCTAGTATTATGCTGAGGAGTTAATCATAACTGATTGCCTAAATTGATGCTAACAAATGCTCAATGAATCTACAGATCCCTTTCAGGTTTTTTTTTTACAGTGGTCTCTGATGGCATTTATTTTAGCATCATTGTAATAATGCTATTATTAGCTCCAAAATCCAGTGTCTGGGAACATTATAAATATCTAGTTGCAAACACTATTGTCAATAGTTTCAAACTTGCCAGGTCATTTTGGGTGTCTAAGTTGAAGACTCGCTTGTCAACTGACGACATTGTCTCGTGTGGGGGCACTCAAAATTAGTAGATGCGTCTGTAAGTGTTGGTTTGGAGAGGTTTGTTTATAAGGTACAGAAAAGGAGTTTGTCTGTATTTCCAAGCTCCTTTTCTAATCACTAGCCTCCTGGATTCTGCTTTGCCACTAAATCACTGGGTGACCTTGTTCAAGTGACTTACATCATCATTTTCAAAAGCCATTTTGGGTTGTTCAGTTTTTGGGTGGCCACTTTAAGTCACAGTGGGACTGGTGTTCACAGCCCCTGTTCACGTCAGGTACCCAGCACTTCTGAAAAGCCAGACCCTACATCTCAAGCTGGCCATCCAGAATAAGAAACCAGTTCTGGAACTTGGGCCCTAACTCTGCTTAATTTCCCCAGCTGTAAATTACAGACCGTGCTGGTCTACCTCAGAGGGGTCACAAGGCTTAGTGTTTGCAAGGAGCATTCAGATCCTCGAATGAAAGAGGCTAAAAGTACAAAGCGCCAGAACCAATTAAACAATTGGGCCAAAGACAGAGTGAGAATGACTCTCCAGCCCAGTGGTTAGGGCACCTGCCTTACAGGTAGAGACCCCTCTTCAGAACACTGATTTAATTCCCTCCCGCATGATGACGAGAAGAGTCTTCCACATCACAGGAAATACCCTAATTACTGGACTCAAGGTTATAAATGAGCCTTCTACCATGACCTCCTTCTTCTCCTCTAGCTGTTCTGTATAGGGCTTAGCCATTCCTGCAAGGACCAGTTTAGGAATCTAAGCCACCTGATGGTAGGAGAAGGGTTTCCTGTTGTGGATAACAAGCAGAGATTAGCATCTAACTCAGTGAAATTGATAGGATTTAGGACACCCTTTTCTTCGCAGCACCCTACCTAGCATAGTGGCCTTTGTGGAGGGAACCTATTCTCAGGAGCATCTCTCCCCATGCATTTTGTAGGGACCTGAGGCACCTAAGTCAAGTTTTGTGGAGACCAAATGATATTCAGAGCACCTGAAAGTTAAGCATTGTAAAGTGTAAGTATCTTTGTGGATCTAACGCACAAAGACTAAATAACTATTTGTCCACCATTCTTTTGTAGTAAGGTAGCTCTGTAACTGGAGCTTTTCGTGGAACCTTTTTTTCATGGTTCTTGCCAGTCTGGACATTTATAGATTTTCACATTCAATATCTACCTTGTGACTTACTCCGCATTTCTACTTCCCCTTTCTGATGAAGTGGGATTCTCTACACGAACGCTCATGTGAGAAATAAATTTGTTAGTCTTTAAAAGTGCCACAGGACTCCTTGTTTGTTTTGCTGAACTATACTGACACAGCTACCCTTCTGGAACTCACCATGCAAGGCAATATCTACCATGTGTGTTGTGCATATAGGCTAATGTGGAGTTGCTCAACTGCTGTTGGCCAGAAAACCTTTGAAATGCACACTGTTGTGTATGATTTGTACCTTTTTTTTCCCCGTTTATAGATAGACTGGAGCAGAAAATCTGTTTGAGAGCAGCTTCTAAGAGACAAGGCTGTTGAAAAGCTCATTAGACTGCTGTATTCATAGACACATTAATTATTTATCAGCAAAAACCAAGTAGATCCTTCCTTTTTTGTTCACTACCCGAAAGCTAGTCCATTCAAGCCTCTATCGTCAATTACTAATCATAATCTCCGAAGAATTCCTTGGGGCCTGAAATTTCTCATTCTTGGTCTCACTTTTCTCTCTCACTCAGCAAAAACTGTGCAGCTATTATTTAGTAAGACAATCATAAAAAATCTTCTCTTGAGTCAAAATAAATGTTCTTTTATTTGTGCACATGCGTGCATGTGTGTGCTTGCATTATTCAAAAGAGGCTAATTTTTAAAACCTTAAATTTGGCATGTGGCCACTCTTAGCAGATGCACTTACTATTTTTGCTACCTATGGGTGTGTCTACACTTAGAAATTAAGTCGACTTAAGCAAGCTTAAGTCGACTTAATTTACCCTGCGTCTACACTACATTTTTTCTTAAGTCGACTTAAGCAAGCTGCTTAAGTCTACTTAAGGAAAATAAAGTCGACTTAATGAAAATTAAGTTGACTTTATTATACCTCATTTTACTTCAACTTAAGGCTCAAGTCGACTTTTTAAAGTCGACTTAAGCCAGTGTAGACCTGGAGTAGCCCTAAGTCGACTTAGGGCTACTCCAGGACTCCTTCACTGCTCTCCCTGCTGGGCAGGGCAGAGCCCTGCCCACCCTGTCCTTATGCTCTGCCAGGGTCCCTGTCCCCCTTTGCCCCATTGTACCCTGGTACAATGGGGCAAAGTCTGAGCCCCCTGGGCAAGGGGTGCCCCCCTGCCCCCGTGGACCTGCCCTAGGTCCCCCTAGCCCCTAGAAGTCGACCTAGGCATCCTGTGTGAACGCTCTAGGTCGACTTTGTAAGTTCCCCTCTAAGTCAACTTAAAATTTAGGTGTGGACATGCTCAGTTGACTTAACTAAGTCGACTTTAAGTCGACTTAGCTAAAGTCGACCTAAATTTACAAGTGTAGACATAGCCTATGAGTTTATTTCTTCTGGAAGTTGCTGCCAGAAGACTTCGTTCTAATATGTTTCCCCACCAAATAGGTAAAACTTGGACAATGGAAATGCAGTCCTCCCTTCACCATTCAGTCAGTGCTTCAGTGTGCTTCTACTAGGACTCACAGGGACCATCTCTAGGTTTACTGGGGTAGTTAATTTTTTTGCCCGTTCAATCCTGGACATCTCTGAGGAGTCTCCACATGGTGGTGCCAGTTGTAGTGAGTCAAGTTGAGTACATTGTACAGTGATTGGTGAGTGAACTAGACTCGCTTCTCACTCCAATCATACATGAGTTGGGTGGAAACTTCCAGACACCATCATTCCAGTCAGATTGGACCACCTCCCTTGAGGTAAAAGCTCCTTGTTCCTGTTCCATTCTCCTCATCCCCCTCAGGCATACTGGTGGGAAGACTGAGAGCATTGTTGCACCTTATGGTAAACGGGTGAGTGCTAAGGAGGGTTTTGTGAGCTGGCAGGTGGTTGCCTTTCAGGGTTAGTTGGAATGGTATCTAGGAATGACGTGTGAGGCTTGTCAATGCTGACCAGAAATCTTCTGCAGACAGTTTCCCTCTGAGAGACAAACATGCCCAAATCTCTCAAGTGCTTCTTGTTTCCCTACACATCATTTTAGGTAATGAAGACAAATACCTAGCTTGAAACTGCGAGGGGAGGGTGGGACTTAGGGTAGCCGAAGATAGTTGCTTACATTAGAATTGCTTACATATACATCATATACATGCTTACATCAGATGTAAGGGATAAGAGCTATCCTTCTAAAAAGTGCGATGTGATCTTCAAATGCTACAAGCAATGAGGTCCTTGGTTTTTATTAGAACGAGCTGAAATTTTTTGTTCAAAACCATTTTTAATAGAAAATGGTCTTTTTTTCAGAAATGAACATTTTTGCAGAATCCGCCCCCCAGCCCCTCCAAAAAAACTTTTGGTTTTTGAGAGTAAACTTCCTCCTCTCTGAAATAAAAAAACATGGTGATTTCCATGCCCTCCGCCCCTCCACACACACTCTGTCCCTCTTCCCTCAATTTGTCACCAAAATAGGGGAGAGGAAAAAAAGAGAGGAAGGGGAACCCAAATGAAAAATTTCCATTTCTCTGTGAATCGTAGAAGAGTATTTCTGTGTGAATGAGCTCTAGTTTTCATTAGATATTAGTTTAGTGTTTTGAAAATATATGATGTGTGCTATTCAAGTATTTATTATTGATCTCATGCAACAGGTGGCAGCTCCTATGACATTTGGAGACTCAGTGTCACATACTGAATTTCCAGTACCCTACCTTCCAGAACTGTGAGTTTTCTTTTTAAGTTATATATCCATGTACTACTGTGTTTAGCTTGTGAAGCAATCACCGTGTGAGGTGGCTTGGTAGTCGGCAGTTTCTTTGGGAAGTATATGCTACCTAGATGAGAATATATCTAAATAATAGCCAACAAGTCAAGTGACTGATGGTCTAGATCCAGTGTTGTTTGAAGAGTTGGACAGAAATTTTATTTTTTGATACTTTTGAACTGTAAAGACAGCAGACCAAAAAGGAACATGCAAATACAGACTTTTTATACGTCAGTGACCGTATGTAAGAAGTCATATATTTCTAGGAAGAGTGAGATTTTAATATTTTAATTCATACTGAATTCTTAGTAAATTGAATTAAGTAGACTCAGCAATAATTGTGTAGCCATAACTTTCTCCAAAAGTGGTAAAACAAAAAATGGCAACTGAAAATGAAGATGGCTGCATGGTTCAGTCCGGGGCAAACCTATAGGGAAATGCACAAAGGCCTAAGTTCATGTGAGTTTTTTTGTTTCCTAAGATTTTTTTTGAGAACAAAGTGTTTGCAGAGAAAGCAAGAGAGTCAGAGCACTGCCATGGACCTTTAAACACATTTTTTTGTAATATTTTCCCATTTCTACTGACCGAAAAATGGCAAAAGAAGATCCCAATGATGGATTCTGGCTATCGTTGTAAAAGAAGGAATGAATAATAATGAAGAATTTGGAGGCCAGTAAGTAGAGGAGGCTGGGGAGAGGAAGAAACAAGGAGATAGAGATTTTTGTCTTAGGAGTTTTCTGCTCTGTACTAAATATTGCGTGGCCAGACCAAATCTGAATTTATTTACAGTTTGGATGATTAAACTTGGCAGTGTGGGCTATGCATCCAGCAAGATAGATTTATGAACTTCAACTCGGGCAGAAGGTTAGACCTTGCGTGCTGTTTGCACTGAGGGAGGCCAGTAATCTTGGGATGAATCCCATCCCTCCACACCTGCTCAGCTGAAGGCCACAGTGTGATAAAAGCCATAACACTTCTGATCCCATAAGAACCCACAGCTGTATAGGAAAAATGCATAAACTGTATTTTAACATGCATATTGTATGTATTTATATTCCAACCCAGGCCCTTCTCATGCATTCCTGTTTTTATACTGCATGTGCTGTGTATTGTTTGGCTTCCTAATAACCCATATTCCTCTGATGTAAAACACTCACACTAGTCGACACAGTTAGTTTTATAATTTATCTTATGCCTTTCGTTTCTCTGCCTGACAGCACAGATACATCTGACTGAATCAGAAACTGGAGGGATTTGGCTGATATCTTTTTAAGATCACTACATTTTTTCTTTTGGTAATTACAGGGATTGCTTCTAAGTTTGTAGGCTTTGGCTTGTATTATATTTTGTAATTCTTAAATTTGAAACACCAGATATAAAACCCTAGTTATGAAGAGAAAATTAACATCTTTCTCTATGTTCTGGGTGGATCAGAGGGCTGGTTGACTGCTTTACTGTTTAAGACAAAGAGTTTGTTCCTTTTAGTAGTGGAGGACCAGGTTAATAATAAACATCAGGTGTTTTACTAATGGAAGCATGTTATATAAATTATTTCTCACTCTGTCTCACTAGATTGCTAAGTACCATTTCCCACACTGCAGATAGGAAAACTGAGGCACAATGAATAAGTCAGCACACACAGCGAACTGAAAGGCAGACACAAAATTGGAAAACTCAGACAAGTTCCTTGTTCTCAGCCGATGCTTAGTCCACTAGACAATGTTGCATCTCTGAGTTCTTACTGTGCCTGACATGTCACCCGAAACTTGTCACTGATTTCCAGCCGCAGAGTGAAATGTCTGCAGCAGAAAGACCACGGTTTCATTTTTCTGAACCCAGATGAAATTTTTAGTACTGGCTGTTAGAAAATTGTATGTTGACTTGTAAACTTCACAAAAACCATATGGAATGACTGAGGCAGAGAGAATAAATATGGATCCTCTTCTACTGACTCACTTTTCTGATTTAACTGCATCCTGAAGAATCCAAAAGCCAGCTGAGTTAACACAAAGCACCACTTGTATTGTCAAACAGACATTCTTCTGCCTCTTAACTGCCAACAAGCTAGTGCGTTATGATTAATTACGTCATCCATACAACAGGTGTTGATTTTGTTTGATGCTGATTATGAAGATCTCTGCTAGCCAGGTGGTCTCTTTTAATATAAAAAGACAGTAGCATAATAAACAAACTGAACCAACGAGGGGAAAAAACCCCTCATACTTGAATGCATTAATCACCCTTAATAAGCTTAGCCAGCTCAGCACTGCTAATCAGCTGTGAGGTACTTGCTTTGAAGAAGCATCAATTCATTTGTATACGCAGTAGGGTAAATAAAAGATAAGCCATGAGAGAAGGAGTTTGTAAATCTTAAAGCTTTAAAGATTTTGCCAAATGTTCCACACCTGATAAGGTGGCTTTAGAAATGATATCGCTCTGACAAAGTAAAGGTGCAGCTATCTTTTTATTAACTCACAGATATGACATTCAGAGGATTCAAAATATATTAACGCTGCAATCATCAAAGGAAATAGCTGGTTATTTAGAGTATAATAGCACATCCTAATGCTAACCCCTTGTACAGTTACATTCCAAATTCTTTCAGAGCACTGTAATGTTCACATTGCAGTTGGGGTAAGAAGACCTGATCCTATGTCCATGGACGTTAGAGTCTTGCCATTAACTACAGTGGGTTATAGATCAGACCCCTAATAACATCTGAGGCTTAAAGGGATACTGTTGGAAAAACAAACAGAGTCCTGGGACACTTTTAAAGACAAACAAATGTATTTATTGCCTTAGCTTTCATGGGCACAATCCCACTTCATCGCATGCATGAAATGGAAAATGTGGCATGTTTCCTGTACATATACATACAGAGAAGGTGGGGCACGAGGTCAATTCAAAGGGATCCATAAGGATAGCCTGCCAGCCTCTCTCAGCAAAGTAAAATTCCCCTATTGGTTTCTGAATGTTACCACTCCTGATATCTGACTCGTGTCCATTTTTCTTTTGCGCAGATACAGTCCAGTTTGACCAGTGTATCTAGCACACGTCACAGTGGCGGATGAGCAGGTGAATGAGTCCTTGCTGGAGTAGCTGGTTTGGTTAGGTCCTATGACGGTCTCACTTGAGTAGATCTGTGGCAGAGCTGCATGTTGTGTAGCTGCTGGTTAGTATTTGCTTAAGGTTCGGGGGCCGTGCGTAAGTGAGGACTGGCCTACTGGCAGGGCCGTCCCTTGGGGGAGAGGGGCCCAGGGCCAATCGCCCTAGGCGGGGCCCCACCCCCTCATGCTGGTGGGGAGTGCAACGGGCCAGCCTGCTCTGCCCCCAGGGACTCTGGTTGCCCCTCGGGGAGCCAGCCCCGGAAACCGAGGCTGCCCGCCAGGTGGTGGGGAGACGACGCTACGGCCCCGGGGAGCCAAGACCCCCATCCCGGATCCAGGAGGAGCAGGGAGCTGAGGCTGTGGCCCCAGCCCCGGAGGGGGCAGCGGGGAGCCGAGGCCACGGCCGCCTGCCGGTGGGGAGCCAGTCCCGGGCGAGGCTGTTGCGGCCCCAGCCGCTGCCGGGACCCCACACCTGCCCCGCCCCTGGGCCTGCCTGCTCTGCCCTGGGGGCGGGGAACAGGGCCGGTCCAGGGGCCAGGGGAAGCACTCCTGGCCCAACCCGCTGCTTTCGGGAAGCGCGGCTGTGGGGGCACTGCCCTGCTGTGAGCGGGACAGCGTGGGGCCCACCTAACCACGGGGCCCGGGGCAATCGCCCCGTTCGCCCCCCCCCCCCAAAGACGGCCCTGCCTACTGGCAAACTAAACACCTTCACGCTGGGTTTGAATAGGGCTCTTGAATGGCTAACTCATTACAAAAGGTGATTTTGCCTCTATTACCCTTCTCAACTCTTGCTTCCCTCATCCACACTGTTTGAATCAAAACAGCTTGTTTACTTTGCTGAGATAGGCAAGCAAACTATCCTGCTGGATCTGTTTTAATTGACTTTTGGGACCCACCCTTCTCTCTCTCGATCTATACAGTGAACATGCCACATTTTCCATTTCATGCATCTGATGAAGTGAGATTGCGCCCATGAGAGCTCATTCGGTAAATACATTTGTTGGTCTTTAAAAGTGCCATAGGACTCCTTTCTTGCTTTGCTGAAATAGTCTAACACAGCTACCCCTCTGGAACTTGTTTTGAAAAATGTGATTAAGAAGTTTCAGTGTATTTTCAAAATCTCAAAATCTATCCTATCCTATCCTATCCTATCCTATCCTATCCTATCCTATCCT
>ML685777.1:6792502-6853755 GCA_007922175.1 Pelusios castaneus
CTATCCTATCCTATCCTATCCTATCCTATCCTATCCTATCCTATCCTATCCTATGTACTTCAAATTTTCTAATAATAAATACAAATATTCAGTTAATGCTCAGTGAACTCTGATTGTCTACTTAGCATGGGCTATTTAGTTTATTCTCCACAGTGTTTTTTTCCCAATATCATAAATGTGTTTGTTTTGTTCTCCTGTAAGATCAGATTCTGCAATCCTCAGATATTACCGTACTCTTATTATCCGAGTTTAGAAGTTGAGGATTTTCAGACAATTGCACTGCACGGCACAGAAAAATTTGGATAGAACCTAAAATTACAGGAGACACACACTTTTCTTTCCTTCACAATATGGGTGAGTTGCTGATGTTAAGGTAATCAGGTTTTGATTCTTTGGTATAATCCAGAAGATTTTGCTGCGCCTTTCTCAATGAGATATTACAGTCGCATTCATGCAAATTGCCCAACAGCAGTCTAAGCACACGTCAGGCTAGAGAGGAAGGATGTGCCGTTCTCACAGTATCTAGTGATGTTGCAATCAGGCTGTGATTTTGTTAGGCTATTTAAGGTAGGTAGGTTTTTTTTTCCCCAATTGCAGGGATTTATATATATTAACATGGAGAGTATTCCTTGTGGAGGATGGGGGAAACACCAAGTTTTAGAATGCCAAAGATTTTCCTCAGGCTTTGCAGAGCCATTTATTTCTGGGATGAAACTGAGCAAGGGGTGATTCAGCCCCAAACGACAGGTTTAAAGTATGTAAAAACCTGGGGTTCTCAGGAAAGCCGGATTGTATTTTGTAACTATAACTTGTCTTAGTTCCAAAGGGGGGGCCGTGTTAGTCTAGTTCAGCAAAAGAGACAAGGAATCCTGAGGCACTTTTAAAGACTAACACATTTATTTATCGCATGAGCTTTCGTGGGAGAAAATCCCACTTTGTCAGATGCTTGAAGATGGAGAAGTACAGATGAAAAGAGGAAAATAAATACAGGGGAGTGTAACTCATAGGATCAGGTCAGACTGTTACAGCAAATCAATGCAGTTGTTCAGATTCAAACAGTGGAGAACAGCATATAGGAAGGAGGTGAGGGAAAAAGGAAAGCAAAATTACCTGTTGTAATCGGGAAAAAAACCCATAGTTTCTATTTAACCCTAAATTGATGGTGTCATATCTGCCTATGAATTCCAATTCTGCAGTTTCTCTTTGAAGATTTATTTGTTATCCATTTGCCTAAGTACAGCTATTAACAGATGATTAATGGAGTGAACAGGAAGATTGAAGTGGTCCCCTACTGGTTTTTGAATGCTGTTATTAATGACGTCAGATTTGTGTTCATTTATTCTTTTTCATGATGGCATATATCACATTGGTGGCTGAGCAGGTGAATGAGCCATTGATGGAGTAGTTGGCTTGACTAGGTCCTTTGATGGTGTCTTTTGTGCAGATATGTGGACAAAGTTGGCGGTTTGTCGCAGGGATAATTGCCTGCTTTAATGTTTCTCTTTTATTAGATCTGTAGTTGTGGTGGGTATCTGTTTAAGGTTAGGGGCCTGTCTGTAAGCGAGGAGAGGTCTGCCACCCAAGGCCTGAGAAGGCGAGGGATCGTCTTGTAGAATAGGCTGTAAATTCTTGATGATGTGCTGTAGGGGTTTGACTTGAGGGTAGTAGGTGATGACCAATGGCGTTCTGTTGTTTTCCTTCTTGGGCTTCTCCTTTAGTAGTTGAGCTGTTCTGTTAGCTATTACGATTATACATACACAACATAATTGACTACACTGCGGGACATTTTGAGAAGGGACTAGGACAGACTGGAATTTGGTTTTATATGGTACATTTCATAATCTAAGTATCCTGGGCTATGTCTACTCTAGAAAACTTAAGTCAACTTTGTTAAGTTGACTTAATAAGGTTGACTCGACCTTATTAAGTTGACTCAACAAAGTCGACGTAACCAAGGGATCCTGCCCGTCAGTTCCCCGAGGGAGCCAGAAATCTGCTTTTCTGAAATCCAGGGTGTGTGTTCTGCTTCTTTCCTTTCTTCCTTTGATCAGAATCCTGAATTCTACCATCTCATGCCCAGGTTGCCATTCACTTCTACTTCCCTGATCAATTCTTCTCTGTTTTTGAGCAGCAGGTTCAGCGGTGCCAGGCTCCTAGTTGGTGGTTCCAGCATTTGTACCAGGAAGTTGTCCTCAAAACTCTCCAAAAACTTCCTGGATTGCCTGTGCACTGCTGTATTGCCCTCCCAGCAGATGTCAGGATAATTGAAATCTCCCATAAGAACCAGGGCCTGCGATCTGGAAACTTCTGCTAGTTGTCCATAGAATGCCTCATCCACCTTCTCCTTCTGGTCTGGCAGTGTAGAGCAGACACCCACCACAACATCCCCCTTATTGCATTCTCCTCTAAACTTAACCCACAGACTTTCAACCAGCTTGTTTCCACTTTCGTAGTGGCGCTCCAAGCTGTCATACAGCTCTTTTACATATAGTGCTACTCCTCCACCTCTTCTTCCCTGCCTGTCCTTCCTGAACAATTTATATCCATCCATGGCAGCACTCCAGTCACGCAAGCTATCCCACCATGTCTCTGTTATTCCAATTTCATCATAGTTCCTTGTCTGTGCCAGTACAACCAATTCTTCCTGCTTGTTTCCCAGGCTCCTCACATTTGTGTACAGGCACCTAAGATACCGGGCTGATTGCCCTACTTTGCCCTGTCGATTATCTCTCCTGTTGTATTGTATGTATTGTGTTGTATGTATTGTAGCATTATATTTCCCTGCTTAAAGCTTTATTAATGAGAAAATTAAAGTGAGATTGCTTTATACAAAATGATCCCTTGCCCTTTTCCAGATTATTCTGATTCTTGCAGGCTTACAGTGGTTCTGAACTCAGTTGTACACATACTTCCAGGATTAGAACTACTTCTTTATGGTTGCTATCAAAGCATGAGGTTAAGTTAAACATGAAGAGCCATTGGGCAATGTGGTAGATAGAAACTGAATTTAAAAATTTCGTAGGGTAGTAAGTTACTAGAGAGATTTGCTAAGAATAATACTGTCTCATTTATACATCACTCTTGAAGGCTATGTGACTGTAACAATATTGGTTCCATTATTTTCATCTTGTATTTGTAATAATCATTTTCTTTCACCCGTCCTGCTGAACCTAGAAATGCAGCAGTTAAGTGAATGGGTAGGTGAAGAGTAAAGTTGGTTGCTGATCACTTGCTTCCCTAAATTTTTGTGAAGTAAGTAACGTATCTGGAGAATCCTCTTCCACTCCCACAGTTACCCACCATGAACCTGAACACTTCCTACGAGGTATACTGCTTTGCGTTGTCCCCTTGGGTCTCACCGAGTTCACCTATTCATGGTAGCAAGCACGAAGCCCAGGAATGTTTGTGGATTTGGGCTGTGGAATATCTGTCCCTCCAGATTGGATTATGTAGAGCTCGCCGTCTCCTAATAAAAACTTCATTCCAAATTTGAAGCGCTGAATTTGGGAGAACAGAATTAGATAAGGCCTGAAAGTTTTGTTTTGGAACTACAAGGCCATAGTTCCAGCTGATGTAAACTGGAATAGATTAAAGTCAGCCGAGGTTCCTGCTTCCTAAATTTGCTGAACTGGCAATGTGGGATGGGCCATACCCCCATACCTCTGGTGGGAAGCCTAACAAGTGTACTTCCATACAAGCAATGCTAGTTAGGTGCACCTGCAGAATGTGCTGCACCTGGAGAAATGGCACTAAAAAGGGTGAGACTGGCCACAGAAAGAGGAACAGGGAGGCTGCTATGAACTGCTAGTGAGTGCCAATAATTGTAGCCTGAGGCAGCTGCTAAGCTCTTCCTTCAACCCCATGTTAGAGCAAGCACATACTACAGACTCAATAAGCGCAAAGTTCCAGGATAACTTTTTTAAGCCAATAGCCTTTGAGGGGCTCTGGGAAGCACTGCCAGGGGCTAGAGACAAGGGGGCTGTAAACTGGGTTTTCAAAAGAACACGGGAGTTGATCTCCCTTTGAGAACAATAGGAATGGGTCCCATGAAGAGAACGCATCGCAAGAGAATCGAAGCTACTACAACTTGAGTCCAAGCTGAGTCTGCTGACTGCAAAACCCACAGAGTCCGGTATACATTTATTGAAAGATAGAGCTCGCCAATAGAAAAGCTCGGCCACATTCACTGGGTTCTTCTTTACGTTCACATTTAATGGTGCTAGGATTTTAGTTTCTACTAGGTCAGTAAACTATTCAAAAATCTTGACTTGGTGGACTTCAAAGATCATGACATTTGTATAGCAGATCTGGTTTTCAAGGAATTCAAGACATGTGGCTACCCAGAAACTGTGCTGAAGATAACCTTTTTTTATATGTTGAATTTTAGTTGGCATATAGTCTTGATTAAACACAGTTCCATGATCACTAGTCTACCATACAACAGTGGTAATTTTGAGGATGCAATTTCAAAATTAGAGTAACCCAGGTCTCCAAAATGTGCCATCCAAAATAACTGTCTTGCTATCTGCTTTAGTAATAAAGGTTTCCAATGGAAAGGGGAAAGAGCTCTATGGAGCACTAGGTTGAACTGTGATTTAGAGGAGACATTTTTATCCATCTTTTATTCCCCCTCCCCCCCTTTAAAATACTTTTAAAATAATTCTGTGTGAGAAGTGTACAGCTGTATATATGAATATAATTGCTTAATTTCAGCTATAGATGCTGACTTCTCTCTAAATGCAGCTGGACTTCTTGGAACTGTGGTCTGCCTCCTTTCATCATTAGGTTTTTTTTTCCGTACCCAAAGAAGTGATGAGTAATTCCGTGGTTTCAATTTATTATTCAGGCAATTATACTTGATGTGCTTCAAAGTAAACATTTTTGTTGGCTGTGCTCTTAATGCAAAGAAGGTTTCACAACCACCTCTTATTTTAGGTTTTAATTGCCTCAGTTTTCTGTCAAGTCTCCCCCTCCCCTTCACACCTTTTATAACAGGTTTTTTCTGTTCCCGCATTGCTAATGAGGTGATCCACAGTTGCGATACCATGGGGCTGGCTCTGAGAAATCTAAAATATCATGTTTGCTTTTCAGTGGAGGTTATGGTAAATCAAACCAATGCTCTAGCCTTGTCTTTGCCCCCCACTTCTGCTCCACCCTTAACTGATTGCTCTGCTTCTGTGTACTGACTTGTTGCCTCCTGCTCTGCCATCAAGAGCTTCAGTCTCCTACAGTCCAGGCTTTAGGACTTTCATCAATTTTTTTTCTATCAACACATTTGGTTGGTGACAAAAGAAACGATCCCTCTTGTAATGTTAAATTAAGTGCATTTTTTCCCCTCCTCTAGCCTTCCACAGATTCTGTTTTGAGGCTCTACTAGACTTACTTTCTAACAAGATATCCATAATTATTTAGGATCTGGGTTTGAAGATCCCAAATTGGCAGCAGATGAACCAAAATAGAGCTAATTGCTAATTATTTTTTCTAACATGAAGATGTTGGGTTTTTTGTTTTGTTTTTTAATTTGTGCCTTGTAACTTTTTAGTTTGGTTGCATTTGGGGGCCAGACTTTTCTTAGTTTTCTAAACCGTTAAACAATACCACATACTTTTTGCTGTGGAAGGAACACAGAAAAATACGGGGACTGAGTCTGATGTTACTTATGGAGTTTTAACTCCAGTGAACCTGATCCTGCTCTCCCACTAGGATAAATCGGGTTTAGTTCCAGCCAAATCAATGGATTTTCTCTTTAGTAAAACTGGTGTGAGTGGGAGAGTACCACATACTGCAATGTGAGAGCAAAGCAGTCAGCTTATGCTCTAAAGAGATGATTAAGAATCAGATGAGAATACGAGAGGTAGGGAATGCTAGGGCATGGTGGTAATGCAGAACTTGTTCTTTACAGATGGGGATTATGATGGCATTATATGTTGTTTCAGTGAAATTGCTGTGGATTTGCACTGCCATAACAAACTTTAGATTCTGAACACTTTGCCTCTCTTTTGCCATACTAGGATAAACTTTTTGCGGCCAATTTATGCTCACCCAATCACTCCCTACTTCCAAAGGGGGAGCCGTGTTAGTGTAATCCAGCAAAACAAACAAGGAGCCTGGTGACCCTTTTGAAGACTAACAAATTTATTTATCACACGAGCTTTCATGGGAGAAAATCCCTCTTCATCAGATGCTTGAAGATGGGGAACTTACAGAACAGGAGCAAAATAAATAAATAATCACTCCCTAGTTTATGAATGCTGAAACCTACATTGTCTGGTATCAGTGGGAGTTTGGGGTACAAAAGAACTGGAGCTTGGATCCATAAATTGGTTGTAAGGGTTTGTTTTCACATTTTTTCTTTCCTCCAAGTAGCTAGTAGGTTAATTTACATGAGACAAGCACTTCAGCAAAAGCCATCTCCTAACTATTGTTTCAGCTGAGCAGCTGTCATTTGCCTAACGTTATGCATTCTTCATTGTACTATGCTAATTTTTTGAGGGGCAATTTTTCTACATTGAGCACTGTGGCTTTTAACAGAAACTTCTTTATGGCGTTGGCCCTGGGGAGCTGCTAGCTCTGCCAAATGAAACAAAGGCTATTGCTCCAACTGGGCATAGATGTGCCTCTAATACAGCATGAAGTTCACAGAACAGTGCATCCAATCTGCCCATAGTTAACACCTGGTCTAATGCCTTCTGGCAACTGATCAAGATACCAATCAGCGATGACAAAAATTAAGAAATAACCCATGTTTGCATGTTGGCCATCTTCAGGATGGAAGACTTTGCATTGATGCTTGCAGTCCATTTAAATGTTTTGATTGTGTTTCTAGTTATTGATACTCTACAATTCAGTGATTACTACAGGCGCAAACAAGTGGTACCTTGAAAACTTACCAAACAGTGCCAGCTCTGAATTAGTGAGAAAAGCCCCAAATTCTCTAGTTAATTGAAAGCCCAAATTCTCTAAACTCTGGGAGGTTCATCCATTACTAGTTCATACATTGATTGGTTTAGTCTAACTTTGTCTTCTCTGATAGAGTGTAGTGAACAGGGCTTACTGATGCCCCACCAATTAATGAGAAGGGTTTGTCTATATTATAGACCAAATGCTACTCTGCTACACCATGGCAAATCTGGAGCAAGGGTCTGATCTTATTCCCTTTTGAAAGACATTGATTTCAGTGAGGTAGGATCTGGCCTGTTCTCTATTTGAAGTCCAAGGAATTACTCTATATTACTCAAAGTCAGTTCATGCACTAAGTAGGATAGTCATCACTGATGCACCGTTATTTGTGTTGGTCATCATTAGGAAATATGCTTGTATCAAAGGAGGAATTGACCCCTCTGAAAACACAGACCTTCTGGTCAAATGTCAACAGGAGCATCCTCTTTTTCTGGGGTTTGTTCGTACTTGTTGTTTTTCTGTTGTGCAAATAAACTATTCCAGGGAATGACTCACTCAATTACTACCCTTTCTGCAGATACTAAAGATTCTTTTATTATAGTAGAAGATGATGTATATAAATCACTATCATATTAATCACTCTTGTGTAACAGAGTTCCACAGGAACGGTGCTTTGGAATCACTCGGGCAAAGCCAGTCAGGACTCTTGTGATGGGAGTCATCTCCTTCCCCGCAGGGTCTCCAAACACCAGAGCAGCTGTCTTCTGAATCTGACCTCGAAGCATTCAGCAGCCCTGCTCCGCCTCAGCTCCCTCTGTGAGTTCCTCTGGACGGGACTGCGGGGAGCTGCTATGTGCCTCCAGAAAGGCCATGCGCCCCAACTTGCAGTCAGGAGTGATTCACAGCCAGTTTGGAAATCAGAAGGGCTTATTATTTCTCAGGATCACAGCATAGAAAGACTTTGTTAGCAGATTAATTAGACGTTACAGCGGCAAGCAACTAGGGAGCCTCAGAGCCCATTCTCAGGCCCTGCTCCCAAACCCCCTTATGGACCACCCCTGACCCCCAGACCCATCCCCTTGCCTCTACCCCATCCTTTGTCGCCTTCCTGGGAAAGGTGTCCACCCTCTCCTTGTCTCTGCCTGCCGCAACCTGTTACAACTGATTGCAGCTGGTTGACCTAGGACAGGGGGGCCTGGCATCGTTTGTGTATGTTTCACTGAGGACGGCTCATCCATCCTCTAATGACTTTTGCAATGATCACACACCTGGGCCCCATTGCTGAAATACATGAGTAACATATGGGGGAAACTAAGACACACACATAAGCACTCAGTGAAAACCCCAGGAATATCTCCACTTCTTCACACTTTGTTTGCAGGCCCAGCAGAAGCCAGGGATTGAGTGGGCCTGAAGTCTGAATTTTGCTGTCATCCTTAGGCAAGGTTGAAACATATTGATGGGACAGGGCTTGGAAATCTTCACTGCTCCATTGCTCTTGCTTGTGCTTTAGCTTTTTGGTGGATAAATAGGACTGTGCAGTCTCCATGGGTGTCAATCGATAGCACTAAACCTGCTTACCAAAAGAAAAAGAAAGTAAGGCAAATATGGTTTTGAAATAGAAGATTGAATATTATTAGCTAGTGTCAAGAGTCGGGGATATACAAGCTCCCCACCGAGGTCTAGCTATGTACCTCAGTCCTGACCCCTCTTGGGTTCCCTTGTCCTCTGCATCAGGACTGTGGCTATTGTATGGAAAGGTGCAATGGTTTTCTGCTGTGGGTAAAAATAGTCACGGAAGCAGGCTGAGACCATCAAATCCTTTCAGTGTTGAAAGAGCGCTTGAGTCTAATTGGGCTGAATATGCATAGTAGATTGAGAAGGAGGCACCAATAACTGGCATGAGAGTATCTCAAACCAAATGGAAATGGAGCCTGCTAATTAGTCCTGCCAGCTGAATTCAGACACCGAACCAAGCTCTCCAAAGAGAAACTTCTAAATTATTTTTTCTTTGACTTCTAAATTATTTGGAATATAACAGCTCCTCTGCACATTGTGACTTACATGCCTTCTAAAACAAGGAGACAGAAACATTTAAAGTAGCTATTAGGGATGTAACAGACAAAAGTGTAATAAAAATACAGTGCCTGTCATACGTGATCTTTATGTGACCTGTGCATCAGCTTAGCCACGGAACAATAAATATTACAGAACTACGCTAAAAGCAATTTTAACATCACATATTTATATTGAATAAATTATGATTTTCTTTCCTTTTGAGATGCAACTTTGATGAGACATTAAGTGTGATCTAAAAGTGCATAACTCCATGACTGGTTATGTAATGCTTATAGTGGGACATGATTTGAGATACTGCAAGAAAAATAAAATTCTTTTCAAGCTCCTTTACTGCAACCTTCATTGATATAATAGAGTGGTAATGATATGATCATTTCTGTAGATCTTGGAGCTATATTTTCCCACTCTTATTTCATGTTTATGGAGATAGGGAAAATGTTTACCTAGCAAATATAAAAATGTTTTAACTTCCTATTTACTTCTCAAGGCATCTGATCAGTCAATGACTGTAATTATTAGTCTAATAACAGAATATGTCCTGTACCCTGAGTTACCAAAAAGTGAAACAGAAATGATCATGCCCTTGTTTGAATCCTAGTCTCTTTATAGGCAGCTAAATATGATGCAGATTGAAAAGTGATAAATACAACAAACTAACTAAATCAGGAAGTACCAAACTTTCAAGTGACTCTTGATTGTAATTAGTTTTCTTATGCAGTTGTAATGTTTGGTTTTCTGATGAGGCTTGGACCTGATATTTCACGTACTGTTGTATCTCAGTTTTGTTCATGATTCATTGAGCAAGTATGTAGAAGGAGCAGATACATGTAAGTGAGAGATGGGAAAGATATATTAGGTCGTCCACTCCATTTCCCAGAAAATTGACGGTTGGGTTTTTGGCTTGTTCATTTTCTAGTATTTTGCGCAGTCTAGATTTATAAGTCTTAAAACCTATTAATTTTTAGATCTATAATGTCCCCGCTCTCAGTCACAGGGCAAATACCAAGAAATGCCTAAATATACCATGTATTGGCCTACCCCAACAAAAAAAACCCCTGACCGCCTGTATAAGCTATACCTACTGTGCAGTTTTCAGCTGAAAGTCAACAAAGTGAAAGGAAATATGTTTTAGCATCAATGGCCCAAGCAGAACCTACCAGAAGTCTCCAGATGTTTCCAATTAATCTCAATTTTTGTGGTGACATGTAAGAAACTGTTTTAATTACCCAAGAAATACAGGATTCAGTCTCCTTATAGATGTCATATTGGAAGTTAAACTGGCTCTGAGCATGACCTCTTGAAGAAAACATGTTCTGTTCTGTTTTGTTTGTTATTGAAATGAGTATCTCTGCACATAGACCTGATAGACCTTGATTCAGCAAAGTACTTAAGCACGTGATTTATCTTGAAGTCACTGAGTAATCCCATTCACTTCCTAGTCAAGATTTTTCTTGCTCATCTGTTGGGAAATAATTGACTAGTTCCAAATGCAGGATTTTCATAATCTGCTTTGGAGAAACAGCTAGCCTAATCATGGAGGTTGGCTCTTGTCTGAAGTTTCTCTTGCCAAATTGTGGGTTGGAAAAAGTGGATAAAACCAGGGCTCATTTAACCCATTATTATTATTATTATTATTTTATTTATTTATTTATGATTTAGACTGCATAAGCATTTGACATGTGGTAGGTGCCTTCCAAGCATAGAGAAAGGCGAAGCTTTTGTACCAGAATACATGCAATCTAAGAAGACAAATGGATTGGAAAGGGATGCAAAATACAGTCTTGAGAACTAGTATGTGATAGGTATATGATTAAGGAGAGGCTTTTTTTGTTTGTTTAAATGAATTCCCTTTCTTCATTTTTCCTCAGTTACTCATCTCCTTGCGTACTCCCCCAGAAATAGTCCTCATGCTCTTCATTCCTAAATATTGCTTGTGGAAGTGAGCATTTAACC
This sequence comes from Pelusios castaneus, assembly GCA_007922175.1. Lineage (NCBI taxonomy): Eukaryota > Metazoa > Chordata > Testudines > Pelomedusidae > Pelusios > Pelusios castaneus. The sequence continues at coordinate 6,803,435 of ML685777.1, forward strand.
CAAAGATTCTGGGACCCTGGCCTCTGTGTTAGGCTCTTTGAAGCCAGATTTCAGGAGACTAATCACCAGGAACTGAAGCAGGTGGTAGGAGCTAAGAGTTTTGGCCTTTGTTCTGGCTAGGGACAGAGTTGGGTAGTGAGAGGGCTTTCTTAGCAAGGAGAGGCCCCCAGCTGAGTGAGAAGGCAACAAATGGGTGAGCACAGGGGAGCGTGAGTGGATGTTAGGGTGGCATGGCAGACTGAGAAATTCAAACTACAATAATAAATAATGAAGCCTTTACTCTGAATAATTGACAGATCCCAAATAAATTAGATTATTCTTTACTCAGAGTTTAAAGCTAGTTTAACTATTCAGGAAGAAGACTGACCAGAGTGAGTGCTGGCCAGATTGTTGCTCAGAGTGCAGAACACATGACGACTTGATTTGTAGCCAAGTAGCCCTATATGTACAAGCAGCTCTTGTCCCTCAGAACCTGAGTGCAGCATCCTGAGGCCAGAGTTGTTGGAGTAGAGGATCAGAGAGAGAGAGAGAAAAATGTGTTTAGACATGACCTATAAGGTAAGTGGGCCCACTTCAGAGCTGACTTCCCCAATCCTCCAGTTGAAGGAACAAGTCAAATGATGGAAGGACAGTTAGACAGAATGGAGGGACACACACTCCTTTAGATGGGATTCTCTTAACTGGGATAGGGGAGGCTGACAATTTCTCATGCAAGAAGGGTACACCAGGACATGGAATTACAGTGGGGTGATAAAGACCAGGCTATTTTGGTGGGGGGGCTTGATAATCAGGAGCATGTTGGGTATGTGGTGACCATGAGAACAGCTTTGTGCCTCGCTTACTAGGTGTGACGTTCACACACCTATGAATGCTGGGGAAGAGCTTATGGCCATATTACATATCAGTACCAGTGATATAGAAGAGAGGTCTTGAAAGCTAAATTTAGATTATTTGGTGTAAGGCCTCAGTTGTAGCTTTCTCTGAAATGCTTCCATTTGCATGCATAGCTCCAGAAACTAGATCTAGGGACTTCTGGGCCTTTTTGAGTGGTTGGGAAGATCATGTAACGAAGAAGTATACGTTTATTAGGCTCTTGGGGACATTTAGGTGGAGAAGGAGAGCTTATCCAGATGTAATGGACTCCGCATTAATCAAAATGGAATCGGGCTGCTGGCATGTAAAATAAATAAGATTCTGGGGGAAGGTTTACACTAAGAGCTGGGGGAAGCCAGTGGGAGCTGAGGAGTGTGCAAGTGAGACAGATGCTTCTGTTAAAGATGTTCATAATATAACAATACCACCAGAAAGAAATTCTATGCAAATGTCAGAATGAAGAGTTAAAGGAAAACAATCACCTATTCAAGAATAAAAAATATACTTGTTTGTACATACATGCAAGAAGTTTAAAGGCAAAAATAGGTGAACTAGCATGCCTTGCAGTGGATGAGGACTTTGGTATAATAGGCATTGCATACATTTGGTGCAATGATGATAGAAAAGGGGATCGTGAAAGGCAGACGAGGGAAAAGAGGTAGGGGAGTAGTGCTGTATCTAAAGGCTTCCATAGAACCTAGTGTGATTAAAAATTCTGAGTGGAGAGGATCACATGGTTAAACCTATGGGGCCATAAATCACAAGCTGTAAAAATGTAAATATATTCGTAGCGCTATGCTACTCACTTCCTTATCAAGAAAACGAAATTGAATGCACAGCGTTGAGAGATGAGAGGTAGCAAAATCTAACAGCATGACTAAAATGGCAGACTGCAACTACTCATCTGACAGAAGGTTAACAGCCAGGGCATCGGGATTCGGTACTAGAACTTGCATTGTTTAATCTCTTTATTAATGATCTGGAAAAGTAGGCTGAGTAATGAGGTGGAAGCATATGCAGATGACACCATTTCTGCAATCAGGGTTACACATGGTTCTCTCTGGAGACTCTCAGTCCAGCTGCTGAATCTAACTGATGGTTTCTGCAGAGCAGTTAAAGGTTTCCTTTTCCCCAACTGTGCCAGGAGAGTACATTGCCTATTCAGAGGAGTTTATTTTGGTGGTGGATGGTGATTGTGTTTACTTCCACATATACCATCAGCCCTCATGTCCTGGCTACTGAAGATGGTTGGATACAGGTCTCACTGGAGCCAGGAAATGCTACTCCAAACAATAGCCAGAAGGTCACTTAAGGCAGAGTCCCAGGACTACTCCACATGACTCAGGTTTGCAGACTAGGCTCTAAAATAGCTAAATATTTATCAAAACCAACTTTTATAGGGCCTTATCCTGTCTCCAGTAAAGTCAAGGCAAAATGCCTCATGGATTTTAACAGTAAGAGGATCAAGTCCTTTCAAGAGATGTGGTTAGGAGTTGCATTAGGCATATTTTCTTTCAAACAAAAAACAAACGCTGAATCAGACTGTGATGATGAAATCTGAATTTTTTTTACTTGGAATAAACTGGCTGAACTGGTCCAGTCTTGAAGATGATGTAGTACTAAGGAAAAACTGTTCTATATTTGTTTTTCTGAGGTAGTTCCTGAAGAAATAGTCGCTACGTAATGCAAATACAGTTATCCACCCACCTTATCCTTTCACTGTTTGCTGATGTTGGGAACCGTCCCACGGAAGAAACATTACAAAATTGTCTGTGGCCTTTTTCATAACTTCCCCTGTCTAATTATAATTTAATTTTAGTTTAGCAATTTTAAACCAATATTATAAAACAATATAGAACAAGCTAACCATGATCATTTAATTGCATTAAACAGCATCATTTTAATTAAATGTTGTGTTGCAACCCTCTATTACATCTTACATTTTCCTATTGACTTAGAGAGTTTCACAGAATCTTGGCTAAGGTTCTTTTAAGACACATATCACTAGACTTCTCATGCTAAAATAAGAAACTAAGGAACTTGAATTATTTATGGGAGACTCCATTTAGAACTCACAGCTAAAATGCACAGGAGTCTAAAAGTTCAAAGGTGGTGGTTCCCCCCACTTTCCCCCCACCATCAAATAAAAAAACCTAACACTTTAAGCTAGATGAGTAATCTTTGATCCTCCTGTTGTGACACCCAGAGATAGTTGTAAATTGTAGATATCTTTAGCAAAGATGATAGAGGTGAGCTAATGTTGTATAAACTGAACACTGAAGTTCTTTAATTGCCTGGCACACATACTTTCCCATAAATGTAATCAGTTTAAGGAACACATTCTTTATTTCTCTTGTGCAATTCTGCCATTCCGGCCAGCATTATTTAACAGAAAATGGAGAGAGCTTGTGGCAAAGTAACATTTATTAAAAAGGCGAAACAAAAATGAAATTCTTAACTCTTATACAGTGGTGATTTCATTTTCATTGTGTAAATTTTCTACGTAACAACATCTATATGAGTATACAGGATCACCATATTGATGTGTTTATGAAAAGAGGGAAGGATCGTCACCTGTGTTTAAAGACCAGGCTTTGGATCTGGAGAGCAGAGTTCTGTTTCTGATTTTAAGGTAAATTGGACATGTCACCCTGGGAAAGTTGTTGGACTTCGGGCCTGCATCTTGTGATAAGGTCTCTGTGCGTCCCCTTTATGGTGGAAAAGTGCATGAGAGAAACAGCATCTTATTACCTGCTGCAATTTAAATTCATGATGTTCTTTAGGTATAAGAAGGCTAATTTTGGTATATGGCATGACTCTTCATATAAGCCAAATCACACACACTTTATACAGCTTGTGGGAGTTGTGACTGAGCCAGGATTTCAAGTGTTGGCCCTACTGAGTGGAAAAGTCCTAGTGATATCTAAATAGAGGCAGTCTTGTTAAGTGACAGCTTATTCTAAAAAAATAATGTGTGTTACGCTACTGTCATTCTGTCGTAATTTAATTGAATTTATTATATATAATTTTATTCCTAATCTTGAAGACTGCTTTGGCTGTAGGTGCATGACGTGGATAGACTATGGAGTTTGCGTTAGATTCACATGGTTAAATGATAGGTAAACCCATGGCACTTGCTTTCAATAAGAAGGTAAAATAATGAATTCTGTTTGTCCAGTTGTGCGTGCTCATGTATTATAAAATAATATAAGGACTAGTCATAGATTTATATGTTTGAAGGCCAGAAGAGATCACTGTCATCTCCTACATAGCGCAGGCCATAAGACCCCCCTGAAGTAATCTTTGCTTCGAGTTCAGAAACGGTGGTTGAACTAGCATATCTTTTAGAAAAACACCTGATCTTGATTTAAAACTTTGTCACAGAGAATCCATCATAACCCTTGGTAAGTGGTTCCAATTGGTATTACCCTCATTGATAAAAAATTGCACCTTATTTCTAGCGTCAATTTGTCTAGCATTTATGGCACTTTCTACTAGAGTTGGCCAAAACCCAACAATTTCTTTTTGTGAAACATTTCATGGTTTCAGAATTTATTTTTGTTCTGACATGGAATAAAATGTGACCCTGTGAAATTTTTCCTCCAAAAAATGAGAGGATGGGGCTGTGACTAGCATATGTATGATATATTTGTCTGATTACTGTAGGGAGGTTTACTGTATGCATACATGGGGTTAATTCAATAAGAAAGAGGGTGACTGGATATAGGAAGGAAAGAGTACAATGGCTTCTTATAGCTATCTATCTACCAACACTCCAGGGAAAATTTAAAAAGCCATTCACTTTGAAGTTTACCTCCAACAGCCTGCTGAATGTCTTGGTCTGGTTTTGGACAGCAGAGCCAGAAGGCTTGGGAAACAGAGGCAAAGGACCTTTTGACTGGAAGAAAATGACTCTCTTGTCTAGGAAAGGGGCAATTGTTTGGGAGAGACAATAAAGAGTGGCCTGTCTAGGGTTGGCAGGGACCAAGGTAAGAGACCTGTACAAAACTGTTTTTTTCTTCTTCTTCTTACTTTAAACTTGTTTCTATTGTTAGTATTAAGCTCTACATTAACTTAAGTGGCTATCTGGTCACTGTATTTACTCATAATCACAGTTTCCTGAAGGGAAGCAGCAAACCCAGTTGGCCTGGTTGGGAAATGTGGTTGTTCCAGCTGTATTTGTAGACATCTAGTCTGAATGGGAGAATTGTGTGATTCTACCCCAGGAGAAGTTGCAGCTGGGGAGGTCGAGGTTGGATATTAGAAAAAAACTTTCTCACTAGGAGGGTGGTGAAGCATTGGAATGGGTTACCTAGGGAGGTGGTGGAATCTCCGTCTTTGGAGATATTTAAGGTCTGGTTGGACAATACCTTGGCCTGGATGATTTAGTGGGAGTGGTCCTGCTTTTAGCAGGGGGTTGGACTAGATGACCTCATGAGGTCCCTTCCAACCCTATGATTCTATAAGTAAAGGCATGAGACCTGACACTTGAGATGGTTCACTCAAAGAGGCCAGAGAAAAAAGGGGTCAGAGGTGCAGCTAAACCAGTAATGGAGACATTCATTTTTTAACACTTTGTCACACACCTGGTCCTGGAAAACAGATAGCAAAGATGGGCTCAAAATTTAGTTCAGTGTCTAAAGTTCAGGGGTATACTCATCTGGGGAGTTAGCCTGGCCCATTATAAAGACAGGCACCAGCTGTAAAATGTGGATTAGATCCAGATCTGAAGCTCTCCAAAGTTAGTGGCATTCATACTCAATACCATCTTCAATGGAGAGCTACAGTTTCTGCTGTACAGCCGGAGTACTAAATGTATATTTCAGAGAGATGCTGCAATTATTGGTTTTTTGAACGGTGATGACATCCCAGTAAAGTTAATTTGAGTCTTGAGTACTCTAGAATTTCTTAATACTGCTGTAAGGGTCTATGGACTTAGCACCCAGATCCGCAGCACCTGGGGTGGCTGATGTTCCCACGGTGGAATTGGGAAGCAATGCAGATCCACAGTCAGGGAACACTGTGGGGACTATGTGCCCCAGGAAGTACCACTCCAGGGAGCCAGAGTGACAGTACACTGTGACTGAGTGGCCAGGTGTATTATTTAACTGGTTGACGGTTTGGGCAACCACACATACGTTGGCTTGTTGCAACCTCACCTGCCTTCTGATTTCTGTTCTCCAATCCAGCCTGACCCTAACTCTTGCCTCCTGACTTCAGCCTGCTTCTACCTGTGATTTCCTGTCTTTGACATTGGCCTGATGTTGACCGTGCTTCCTGAATCCAGCCTGATGCCACCTTTGATCCTCTGTCTCCCACTCTTTCTGATTCTTGCTTATCAGACCTTACTCTTGAAAATTCCTTGATTCTGACTTAGTCACTACTATGCTTGCTGTGTAGACCCCCGCCTGGCTGTGACCGCTAGGCTAGACCACTTGTGCCATTGTCCCTTACAATTTGTTTGAGTCTTTTACATAGTATTTTCTCTAGTTTATCTCCGAGGCAATAAAGAGCGTTATGGTTATTGCAAGATTATATCCCATCCCCTATGTCCCACAAACCAGCAAGTGGGCAGGCATGACAAGTTCATTTTTGTGGAAGACATTCTCTTATTTCCAAATCACTAGCATCTACAGATGACACTCTACAAAATGACATTGTTACATAATTAATAATCACTCGACAACACAGTAAATGGAACTTGGAAAGAGGCAGCATTTCTGTGCTCAAAGATGAAATTTTCTGTGTTATTCTACATAGGTATGGCTAAAGAGTATTTTTTTTTCTTTTTCAAAAATTTAAATATATTTCATTTGTTTTCTGTTTTCAGAAATGCCAGTGAAGAAATTATTCAGGGCAGGGTAATCTTAAAAAATTGGTAAAATACCTATGAAATAAAATAATCTGATGTGTCTGCAGCACTTTTCATACAAAGCGGATTTAAAAAATGTAAACTGTATATACAAATACCCATATCATTACTCCATTGTAGCCTCTTCTGGGATGAAACACAACAAATGTTTGACAGTATACAACAGAGTTCAGGACAGAATATGAAGAATACTTTTTCTGACTGACACTATAGGGGGATATGGGTGATGTAATTGGCCAGGCCAACAGGATAAATAACCTTGTTCTCACTAAGAGTAGGATGGTATTTTTAATTACCTTATCTAGTCAGATTCCAAATTTTGCATCTCTTACACATAATGGCATCTTCAGCATTGCACTGTCCATATCTCAACATTAGATCATTATCTAATTATAAGCACAGAAGGAAGAGTGCCACCTACTGATTCACTAACATATGGTCTTGAAGTTGACTAGGTCTGTAGTCCATGGAACACATGGTGGTTCCCTATGGAGACATGGTTCCTCCTCCTCTCCACCAGCAATTGCATTAAAAGGCAGATGATATTAATATATTAAATAATACAGAAAAGTATTTTTCCATGTAAGCAATTGCTATAGTTGCCACAAGAATATTATTTTGTTGCCAATGCAAGATAAGATGGTTGATGAAATGCTAATTGATGGGAAGGCATTCCAGGATGCAACTTTTGTATTGAGAGCTGGTCCATGCTATGAAAACATTTGGGAATTTATTATTTAGATAATTTCTGGAAGTCACTCATGCAAGTATATACTAGGTTTAAGGCTGTTGGTGGGCTCTTATGAAGTCTGGCAGGATAATACAATGTGGGTGTCTAGCTGCACAATTATAATTGGACTGATTCTGCTGAAATAGCATTTAGGGTTGGTTGAAGTGGTGGGAATCCAATCCTTTTGAGGATTTTAAAACTTGCTGAGAAAAGGCACTAGAAAACATTGTAGGGAACACTTGGCATTGGAAAGAAAGGGATGTATGGATTTACCCTCTCCCTCGTGACCCTTTTATAACAAGGTCAGAACCTCAGCAGTAGGTGATTTTTTATTTTCTAGGCCACTATTTAAAGTTGAGCATCTTTATTTTTGTTCAGGCTTTTATCATTTCCCGTTTCATCCCAAAAACGCAAAAAGGAAGAAAAGAATGGAAGAGAGAAATCATTTCATTTTATGTATTAATAAAGAGCATGGAAATTCTGTCTCTTTTCAGACACTGTACACGTAGTCATTAAACTATCTATGGACTCTGTTGTTTGCATAGTTGGGGAAGGAGTCATAAATAAGCCCCACCTATAAGAGAAAAGCTTTTAGATGTTGTCTGTTTAAACAAGGATTAGGGGTTCAAAAGGGTGGCCTTTTCCTGCAACATTTAAGGGAGAAGAATTCCCTTTCATGAAAATAGTGACCATGATCTTATACAAAAGTCACTCACCATTGTTCCTTTCCTTGTTAAGGTTAATGGGTCCGTCCCTTTCTGAGGGAATTGTTTAGTTATTAAATTTTTTTTAAAAAGTATGTTTACTACAACATTAGAGATGCACACATAGAATAAAAAAGTAAGGGACCAACAGCTAATATGGATATATTGCATATCTTATTGTTCATATAGAATGACATAAAAAGTTGTGTTAAGATACACATTTGTCAAGAACAGGAATATTTAAAAGTATTTTCTATGCAAAGCCATTGTATTTAATGTACATATTTCTTACCTTTTTGTGTTGAATTAGCTCATTTTTTCTGTTTGTTTTCTGTGATTTTTTAAAAGGAGAAAAAAGATGGCAAAGGGGAAATATTAAACCCCGATCTGTTTAGCTAGCAGAATTTTCCAGCTCTAACAATGTATTGTGGTAGTGTGCAGAAGTTCTAATTTGTATCAGGAGGCCATTATACTATGTACTGTACAAACACACAGATAGGAATCCTGCCTGACGAATTTACATCTAAGGCCTTATCTACGTTAAGAAAATTTGCCTGGGTGTACATCCATCAATTTAGTTTAGTTACACCTGTGCAAACCCTGTAGTGTAATGGGCTGTATCAATGCAAACTGGTTTTTACTGGTGTAGCTTAATTTGGTAGATTACCAAATTTATATACCATAAAAGTGTAGTTTTTTAACCCTTTCTGGACTCAAAACTAAATGAAGAGACTTTGCTCAAACCTGAACAAACATAAAAGTCCTCACAAAAATGACAAGGAAAAACCCCAACTTTCAGACACAAGTTAAGTGTGGAAAATTTCAGGCTCAGCTATACAGAGCGGATGCTAGCAGATGGACTGAGCAATGCTCTTTCCTGGAAATTTTTGCATTTCCTTCTCTTCTCCTCCACCCCTACTCCCAGTAGAGGAAGGGCTCTGGATGAGAGATTACATTTTTCAAGTTAACATTTACTAAGCTCTTTGGGGCTTGGGCTATGTTATACTCTCTCTCTCTCTCTCTCTCTCTCTCTCTCTCTCTCTCTCTACAACACCTTATATAATGGGGCCTTGGTCTCTTTTGGGGTCTCTAGGCGCTATTAGAGTACAAATGGCACATCATAACTTTGTAATTAATCAGGATTTTGGCACTGCATTATTACATGGGTGCTTTGAAATCACCACCTCCATGCAGTGAATGGGCTGTTGGGGAAAGGGGATGGACCGGATTTTACAACTTTTACTAGTGCATTTGTTCCATAGGAACTAGTTTAGGTTGTGAACAAGCAAACATTGAATTCAGTAGAAAGAGTCCCATTGACATCATAAAATCATAGAAACTGGCAGGGACCATGAGAGGTAATTAAGTCCAGCCTCCTGCACTCATGGCAGAACCAAGTACCCTCGTAAGCCACCCCTGACAGGTGTTTGTCTAACCTGCTCTTAAAAACTTCCAGTGATGGAGATTCCACAATGGACGTTGGCTCAGGCTGTTGCAGCAGACTCAGTGGCCATTCATCCAGCCACTGAGGATTAACCACAAGCTGAAGTCTGAGGTATGATAATCAACCATGTTGATGTTAAACCCTAAAAAGTAGGTTTTGTGTCTCTTACAGCACTCATTAAATGGCTGATCTGATTCTTTGGAAACTTTGTGAGGGAATTCATCTGTAGGGTGTGAATGGGCACCCACAGGCTTTATGGGATGGGAGTAGTTATAGGATGTTCTTGAGATGGTGTCCAGAGCTGGAACTTAATTTGAACTGTCTCCAGTTGTCCGAGGTGATGTTCAGAACCTGCTCACGGAGGTGTGTGTTGAAGAGGTATTGGGGGATTTATGACAAAGCTCAAGATGGAGGTCATGTTGATGAGAACGCTTTTTTTTTAAACCTTTAGAGCTTAGGGTCTACATAATTGTGCCAGAATTAAACTTCTATTTTTAGCGTACATGCTGCAACTTGTGACAAAATGTGAAGAGACTAAAATTAATAAGTAAATATTGTGTATAAAGCAGACTAAGAAGAAATATCTGCACATACACCTCTCTTTTCCAACCAGAAATGAATCAGCTCTTGAAGTTCAAAACTCTCCCTGGACTAGTCAGAACAGGACAACATAGAATAGTGAATATTTACTGTCCTGAGATATAAATAAAGAAAACCTCACTTATCTCTTCCATGCTGTTTGCAGCCTCTGGAGTAAAAGCTTCTATTTCAGAGCTGTGTCAAGAACCATGAAGCCTTGGAGTTTGACCGAGCATCGACCCAGCACTAAGCAGACTTATTGCCCCAGGAGACAACTGAGTGGAGAGAGTAAAATAAACTTCTCAAAAACACTCTCTATCTGAACAGCTGTGACAATTGCCCAAATGCACCATTTCTTTGGGCCACTTTTATTTTTATCATTGCATTTAGAGTCAACAAATTTAGATCTCACATATTCCTGAATTATATCTGCAAAGCTAATTATATCCTCCTGAAGTAATTAGAAAAGACCTACTTAGGTGGGGGTTCCCAAACTTTCTTTTCTACCTTTCACCTCAAAATCACCCTCTTTTTCCTTCTTTGACTCTGTATCCCAAAATCCTTTGCATTTTGTCAGAAAAAACCCTGCCCAATAAACAGAAGTACTGTAAAATCTTTTTTTAAAAGATTGTTTGTGCCATTTAAATCACCATTTATGCTGAGCATGTATAAATCTAAAACGTTCACATTTATAAGTGTGCCAAAAAGTCTCTCTCTTTACATTTATACTGAACAGTTTAATGCAATTGCACATGCCTCAGTATTGTATGTTTGATAAACTCAGTTTCTGTAGCTATCAATATTTACATATATGAGGTTCCAAATTAGATATGTGTAGGCCAAGATTTTCAGCAGTGACTTGTGATTTTGGTTGCCCAATTTGAGACACCTTAGTCTCTGAAAATCAGGTTCATTTAAAGTATCTGAAGATGGGCATCCAAAAATAGGGGTATCCAAAATCACTAGGATATTTTTGTTTTTTCAAAAAAGAAAAAAAGTTGACTGTAATTTTTTAAAACATTGTAAGAATGTGGATTTTGCAGAAACCTTCACAGCTCTCCCTCCCCCGCTCTTCAATTTGCACAAGCATCTTTCTGTAATGGTGGTAGTTGTATGTTGGCATCAGATGGTAGAGAGGGACCCTGGTTTTGGGAGTTTATAGGTTTTCAGGCCAGGAGACATGATGATTTAGCCTGACATCCTGTATAACACAGCCCATGGAAGATCACAGAGTGATTCCTTCATTGAGCCCAATAGCTTGCAGTTGAGCTTGAGCCTATGGCTTAGAAAGACATCAAGTCTTGTTTTAAAGATTCCCAGTGATGAAGAATGGCACCATATCAACTGTTAGTCAGTTTCAATGGATCATTACGTCACTGTTAAAAATTTGAATTAAAAATGACACGTGGATTGTCAAGATGGCATTAAAGACCCTATTGAGATGAGGGTAGAGGAGGACAAGGGAGGGAGAAGGGCAATCATGAACAGCAGAACTTAAAAGAAAAGGGATGAGGGATGCTGAAGGGACATTGAGGTGGAAGGAGAAAATGAAGCATCCTGAACGAACAAAACCTGTTCCAGCTTCTTAGGCATTTTCATAATACAGTAGTGTGTGCTTTGAATATGTTGTGAAAATATCACAGAAGGGTTAGATAAATCTGAAAGGACCCATTAAGATGTGACTGGTTGTGAAGGGTCTTCCAGCACATTTTCTACTATCACTCTTCTTGTCTTCAGGTTTCTATACTAGCCTTATCACTGTAGTATGTGAAACCCTTCCAGATGTGCAGTAAAAAGCAAATTCCAAAGGGGTAGCCGTGTTAGTCTATTGTAGAAAGACAACAGAGTCCTGTGGCACTTTTAAAGACTAACAGATTTATTTATCGCATGAGCTTTCGTGGGAGAAAATCCCACTTCGTTAGACACTTTGAAGATGGGAAAGTTACAGAATGGGAGGAAATGAAATGCAGGGGAGTGTGTGACATAGGATCAGGTCAGGCTGTAACAGCAAATCAAAATAGGTGTTAGGATTCGAACACTGGGGAACAGCACAACAAGTGATTTGACCTCACCCTCCTCTATGTGCTGTTCCCCAGTGTTTGAATCCTAATACCTATTTTGATTTGCTGTTACAGACTGACCTGATCTTATGTCACACACTCCCCTGAATTTAATTTCCTCCCATTCTGTAACTTTCCCATCTTCAAAGCGTCTGACGAAGTGGGATTTTCTCCCACGAAAGCTCATGCGATAAATAAATCTGTTAGTCTTTAAAAGTGCCACAGGACTCTGTTGTCTTTCTACAATAGACTAACATGGCTACCCCTTTGGAAAGTAAAAAGCAGTGTGAGACTCCAGTTTGCCACAGGTGAGTCTCTTCTTAGGGAAAACCTGAATGAGTTATTAAAAAAGTAGATTTAATATATGCATTGTATGTCTGTTGTGTCATGCATGTGTTACTGGAGACAAGGTCAAAAGCACGTGTCTTTCACTTAGAATGGATTGTGAAGCAGTTGGTAGATCCTGTGGGATTTCTGTGTCCTTCCTGGGATTGGCTGGCTAGTGATGGTAGACAGTGTTAGTCGTGGATAGCGCTTCCAGAACATGTCTTTCTCCTTTCGTCTTTCTTCTAACTATCATGAGATATAAACCCACAAAAGGTAAGTTCAGATAAGGTTAAAGGTCTGACCATGCACTGGGGGGTTAAGGGTGAATTTACTCGCTTAAGTGCATCCCTCTGACATGTTTCTGTAAGTTCCCCATCTTCAAGTGTCTGATGAAGTGGGATTTTCTCCTACAAAACTCATGTGAATAATAAATGTTATCCTTTAAAAGTGCCACAAGACTCCTTTTTTGTTTTGCTGAACTAGACTAACACGGCCACCCATTTGGAACTTAAGCATGTACTGTATCCAATTTTCCACTATAAATGATTGGTATTCTCATTGTAGGGAAAGATTTAGTTTTTTGTGATTAGGATCCCCAGTTCTCTGCAATGGAAGGCAACACTGAGAATTTCATATTCCAGAAGTCTGAGCCCAAGGGCAGGGGAATCATTCTTGGCTGCCCTGAACGATAAATGCAATGTGTGCCACAGTTCAGCACGTAGCACACAGGAGAAACTAGAAAACAACAGCTAATCCTTGTCAGATCCTGCTGCGGAACTTCTTACTATCTGGATAATCAGGGTAAGTGCTGAAAAGCTTTGAGTGTGATGTCAGATTTATTTCATGATGAGTGGGAAGATCTCTTGATCCTCAAACACTCCAAGTAAAAGTTAAAAGGGGCAGTGTGAGATACAGAAGAGGAGGAGGCAGAAAAAGATGGGTTTTAAAATATTTTTTTACAGTGTGGTGAACATTTCCCCCCTGTTTTAAATAGCAACAGCATGAAAATGATGTTTGCTTTGGGAAAAATGCTAGAACATTTTCAATGCAGTCATCTTGTTCGGGCATTTTTAAGTCTTACATAAGCTGGAGGGGCATGTGTGCACGCAGTGGCAGGTGTTATTTTAGTATTTAATATTTTATCTGCTGACCAACTGTACAATAGCAATTTTATAAACATGGGTCTATCCCACAAAGGCTTAGAATGCATGGACTGATCTTTACACGTGTACAAAGTCCTTAACTTTGATTGGCCTACTTGTGTGCTAAAGTTCTTACAGGACAGGGGCCAGAAGTAAAATGCATTCCTTGCCCTAAAGAGCTTGCCAGTGAAATAGGACTAGATCAGGACAACGATTCAGGAATAAAAATTTTGAATGATGAGAAGGGAGAAGTTCTTGAAGGGAGTTCAGGGGAAATAGGTTCTCAGTGATCATTGTTCCAGGCATAGGAGGCAATAAAAAAGAAGGCACAAAGCAAAGGGTGGGAGGTGATGTATGAAGAAAACCATGGGCAGGAGAACTGGGAAGGAAACAGGATGGGGACTAGAGGCTAAAATGAGGCATTTAGGGCTGGGATCTGGTTTGGTAAAGGCTTGTCTGCGTGAACACTCATATGCTGCACAGTAAGGGTGCGTCTACACTTACAAATTAAGTCGACTTAAGCTTGCTTAAGTTGACTTAATTTAATCTGCATCCACACTACATTTTCCTTAAGTTGACTTAAGGAAAATTAAAGTCGACTTTATTAAACCTCGTTTTAAGTCGACTTTGCTGGCTAAGTCGACTTTATTAAGTCGACGTAGCCAGTGTGGAAACAGAGTAGCCTTAAGTTGACTTTGTCGACTTAAAAGGCTTCAGGGCTCCCCCACTGTCCTCCCTGCCAGGGTGGCTGGCACAGGCAGAGCCTGGCGTGCCCCCCCCCCACAGGGCAGACAGAGCCCTGCCCACCCCGCTCCTATGCCCTGCCAGTGTCCCTGTCCTGCTCAGCCCCCATTGTACTGGGGCAAATGCTGAGCCCCTTGGCACTTGGCAAGGGGTGCCCACCCTGCCACCGTGGACCTGTCCCAGGTCCACCTAGTCCCTACAAGTCGACTTAGGTGTCCAGTGTGGACTCTCTAAGTCGATTTGACAGGGTCCCCTTTAAGTTGACTTAATTTTTGAGTGGGGACATGCAAAGTCGACTTAAGAAAGTCGACTTAAATTAACAAGTTTAGACATAGCCTAAATGTCTTACCAGGACCATGCTACCATGCACAAAACGTTTCCTAATGCACTTTAGTCTATTTTCGTTTTGGAGCAGGGTAGATCAAAGCAGATTCAGTAACTGGTATTGCGCAGCAGCAGGGGCCATGTGGATGCAACACATGGCAGATTTACCCCATGACTTGCCAGGAAGTAAGTCATTTGTGTCGACAAGTTCTTAGAGGTAGGGAGCCAAGGGTGTGCTAGAATACATATACATGTATGGATCATATATGTGTATTATATAGGATACATTTTTGCTGACTGTGAACACTCTGTTATAGGAACCAGGTCCCTATTTCACTTCTAGTTTAGCTATGCACAGATCTGAACACTAACCGTTTGCATGAATTTCATTTTTGTTACATGGTATCATGTACATTTCTATTTAGACGGACTCTTGACAACATCATGTAATACCCATTTAAGTCTCTTTTTTTCGTTGAAGAGCCAGACTCTAAATCACCTACTATCTTGGTAATACGTTCAACGCTCAGATGCATTCACTTAAAGCCACTGTACAAATGACTACTTAAAGGAGCCCAAATCAGCCTGCAGGATAAGTTGATTTGAGGAAATCCCGGCTTTACCTGTGCTATTAAGAAACAGATGATTTAAAAGGATTCAGCCGCGGGGTGACTTGAAGATGCATAGCTTCAAGGCATGCAGAGAGACGTAAGGTTGATCTTTCACCATGACAACTTGTATACAGAGGATGGGAGGAACCCAACCTAAGTGGTTCATCTCTAAATCACCATAGTGTTTTAATGAGCGCCCCACCCACCCGCTAAGCTGGTCAAATATTATGAAACTGCAGCCTCTGCTGTAGCCCAGCCATGTCCGTTGTTGAGTTGTTAGTTGCAACTCAGAACTTAAATCTGCTGGGTGGAGTACATATAACAATGTTAAAATGGAAAATCTTGCACAGTTTTCTGCAAATGTGCAGAAAATTAAGCACTTCCCTACCCCCAAAACAGCAACATACATAACTGCGGGCTCTCACACACAATTCTTTCTTTTCCACTACTCCTGTTTTGATCCAGGGCAGATTTACCTGAGTTCAGGCTGTGAATTAGGCCCCCAAATGTTTTGGGTGAAGCTTGCTGTTAAAAAGGTCCATGTGTAGTTTTCTTTTGGAAGGAGCTTAGTGTGCTCATTTGCATCTTAATACCCAGAATGCCTCTTCCATCAAACTGCTGTTGTAGGGCTGTATGGGTGTTACTGTTCTGGAGCAGCTGAAAATGTCTTGATGTGCACATATGTGCGCTAAGTCTTTCCCTCTGGAGCAAACAAAATTGTATCTGCCTGAAAAGAAGACACCAGACAGGCTGTCCATATTTCTTCTGAAACGCATGACACCGACCCAGATAGTCCCATGGCCACCCAAACAACCTGCAAAATCTGCCCAGAGCACTGAGGCCAGGACTTGGAAGCTTACACTGCCTGAAAAATAGATCATTTGCTTCTCACACAAAGAAGCAGTTGTATGAAATTGTGAACCTCTAGCATGATTCCATGTCCTTATCACAAATAATACATATTGGCTTGGTAATGTGATGAAGTGTCGGGATGCCGGGGATTTGAAAACCAGCCCATTTTTTGTCTGCATCTGAAAGGGGAGAAGAGCGGACAGATTTTATTTTAAAAACATTGAATAAACTGTATTTGTAAGTGAATCAGCCATCAGCTAATGTTAAAAATATTGAGGTCAGATGTAAGCAATACGTATAGTGGCATTGTATCACAGAAATAGATAAATTCAACATTTAAAAGGATCTAAGGCCTTTCAGGTCACCTCTTCCATCCTCTGGCAGTACCAGATTGTGTTACATGGTACATTTATAGTAAACTGAAGTGATATATCCTTCAATATTTAGCATATATCTATTTACAAATATGACACCACAGTTTGATAACACTTCAGATCCAGTAGTTTTCAAATAAA
The DNA here is from genome assembly GCA_007922175.1 of Pelusios castaneus. Taxonomy (NCBI): domain Eukaryota; kingdom Metazoa; phylum Chordata; order Testudines; family Pelomedusidae; genus Pelusios; species Pelusios castaneus. Next base: position 6,820,212 of record ML685777.1, read on the forward strand.
CATCAAGGTTACATTTCATAGAATAGCTATTGAACTTTTTCAAAGGGTAGTTACTGAGGTGAAATTAACATGCAACAGATACTGCCAATCCACTTGCAAATTATGTAAATATTTTGCAAGGGGTAAACTTTCAGTGTCAGGCATGAAAACTGGGGCACAATTCACATAAACAATAATGGCCTGTATGTCTAATTTTCCAGACCAAAAATTCACCCCATGTTATGGATGTGTAAGTAAGGGCTTAAATCCTTTTAAGGGCAGTAAATGTATAAAATAGTGGATAGCTTTCCAAAGGGACCTTTAATGAGAGACCTCCTAATAGCTATGTTAAAGACTATTCACTGATTAAATTGATGACACTGTTATACCATTACTGTTCCTATATATTTATGTTACAGAAGTGTTAGAAATGCAATGAAGATCAAGACTCTGTTGTGCTTTGTGGTGTACAAATACATATGAGATTGGGGTCCCTTCTCTGGAAGATTGATATATTAACTGCTTTGCTAACCTCATCTGGTTATTCACCAGGGAAATGCTAAAGGGTCCCATGGAGTGTGAATCTATTAAAAAAAAATCAAACTCATTTGTTGCTCATACGGAGGATTTATTTCTCTCCAGTGCGCACACATAACTCTCATGAGCATAGAAAGTAGACCTGAAGATTTGGAGCTGAGTATCTATCTTTCACAAGGAAATGTAACTGTTCAGTAATCACCCGTTACTTAATTAAAATACAATAATCTCCTTCCGGAGAGGCCAGTTGTGAGTCTGGTGGCCCAGTCATAAAGATGCTAATTTAATGAATATTCATAAAGCATGAATATTCATTAAATGTCAGTGATGTTCTTTTGTATGCTGCTGCTATGCCAGGTCCCACTGGTGCAGCAGATGGCACATGTTGAAGGAGCTGTGCTCTTGAGGGGGAAAAACCATTGCACTCAAACACGGTGTGCACGATCTCAGCCCTGTTCCCATCATTCTAAATCACAGAGCGAGCATGATGTGTCTGACTGTGCAGGCTTCTAGTATGAGAGCCACATGGGATTCTGAACCCAACTGTTGCAAGAAACATTTCTTCTTAGCATTAAACTGATGCAGTTCCATTACACTCGGTAATAGTATATCTTTTTACATAGGTACTCATAGCTCAATCGTATCCGAGTGTGTCCCAAACAACGATTTTGTCCTCTGACTGCTCCTGTGAGGGGGGGAGGTGTTACTATTCCTATATATAGTTGGGAAGCTAAGACAGACAGGTGAAGTGAATTGCCCAAGGTCACACAGGAAATCTGTGGCAGAATTAAACTTAAATCTCCTAAGGTCCAGTCTAGTACTGAATGTCTTCGTAGGCTGTTTACCTTTCTTTGTTTTAATGAGCTTTTTCAGCAGGTGCCTGGTTCACTTGCTTCTCACTCTGCAAAGGCGAAGCATTACTGGCTCATCTCCCCTTCTGACTATACTTCATAGGAAAGATGGACATTAAGCCGTCCTTTCAAAATCTTCAGAGTACCCTTTGAGGAGCAAGCAGATTTCTGCTGAACTGCTGCAATTCTGCAGTAGCGCCTGCTCCTCTGAGTCTACTAACTTTGTCGCTGGAATGTCTCAGGCCTCGGCTACACTATGCAAATAACATAACTCAAGCTGGCTCACCTGACTTCAATTAGCTTCGCTGTCTTCACTACACCATGGCATCGGGAGATACTCTACTATTGCTTATTGCTCCTTGTCTCAGTAGAGTTTTAGAGTCAACGGGAGAAGTGCTTGGCAATCAGTTGAGCATGTCTTCACCACAGCTCAACTGATGACTCTGCATTGATGACTGTGGCACCAATGGGGCTGATTAGTGTAGACAAGCCCTCAGCCTGTAAGTTCCATGCATCCTTTTAGTGATCCATACAAGAGAAGTAAAGAAAATTTGCTTAAAGCCTTATGTCACATTATCCACTACGACCTACTTGTTGTGTGTTACTGCTCTAAGAAATTTGGTCATGTGAAAGGATTTCATCCTAAAGGTTGAAATTTCCAGAGGGGTAGCCGTGTTAATCAGCGTACAGCAAAAACAACGAGAGTCCTGTGGCCCCTTATAGACTAACAGATTTCTTCGGGCATAAGCTTTTGTGGTCTATGATCCACATCTGACGAAGTGGGTTATAGCCCACGAAAGCTTATGCCCGAAGAAATCTGTTAGTCTATAAGGGGCCACAGGACTCTCGTTGTTTTATCCTAAAGGTTGGCTATTTGTTTGGACCATAGATGATATGTTTGGTCACCTGAATCACAAGTTTTCTAATGAGAAGGGAAACTGAAGATTTGAGCAAAAGCTTCTGTGGAAAAGGGACTGTTAATTAGAAACTGTTTGATATCCTATGTTATAATAAGTGTTAAGTGAAACTGCATGATGGGGTATGTTGTGGAATGAAGACGAAAAAGAACATAGCTCTTGGGTGCACAGAGACACAGAGGCTTGGACTCTTGGCTGGAAGCTCTACCCAGATAGCTAGTTTGGAACTTTGTGGGTTGCTAATTTGAAGGGTTGTTGGTTGGCCTCTGAAGCAAAAGAGAGCAGGAGCACAGAGAGAGTCTAGGTCTAGGAGCTAGACTGTGGGGATGAGACTAAGTCACAGAGAACACATGATTTCTAGTGATCTTCCATGACTTTCCTGATCTCCCATGACTTTCCCAGTGACTTTCCACTTCGATGTATTCTGGGCCAGGTCATGACAGCTTCCTATGTTCACAAGCACTTTGATATGAATGTGTTGCAAAACTTTTTTTTGTATGGAAAGCCTTATGAGCAACAACTCGACTCCTAAAGAATGTTTATAGAAAATGACTAGAAAGAGTTGCAAATGATGTCAAAAAGAATTGGTGGTTTTTCTTTTAATTTATTTTTAATTTATTTTAGCAAATTTTTTTAATAGTTGCCTGGCTCCAATTATTGCTTTTGTAAATGGTTAGTTAAAGTTCTTACAGTAAAATTATTCATCTGGTTTCACAGTAGCTTCTAAATTTGTGCATGGAAATTTTGTTCAGGGGCCAAGCTTTATGTGCAGAATTTGCATTTGTGCATGCAAATGTGTGCTTTTCTGATAGGCAATTTTCTAAGCATAAATCTGGAGATGCAGTTGAAAATATAGACCTTAATTTGAAGAAGCTACTGAGAAATAGTAATTTTTCTTCCCCTTGCTTGCACCTGCAGACTATATTGTTAAGTTACTTATATCAATTGCTTTAGTACAGTTTACCAGTACATGCTTGTACACTGCTTTCAAGTAAAAAAAAGACTGTTTATTTGCCAACGTATGTAGTGAAATGCAGATGCTAAGTAGTTTTCTTGACCGTTTGTTAATGCCATTAATCCTTCTAGAATATGTCTAAATACCGATACATAGTGAGGCAAAGAAGCGGAAAATACCACTTCTGATTTCGGCAGGGGAAAAACATATACTTGAAATCGCTGGATGTCATTTGTCCAAGCTGAGAATATGCTTCCCAGTGCAGGCAGACGGACACATGCAAGCTGGGCTTGGGTTAGCATGTTAAAAATAGTAGAGTAGTATACTTTCTGGGGCCTAGCACTATCTGAGCTGCTCTGGCTACATGACTATTTTTAGCATGCTAGTTTAAGCAGCACTGATATATCAGTCTATACGTGCTGGGTAGCATGTTTCCAGCTGCAGTATAGACATACCCTAAGTGTTAAAGTTTTCACAGGAGGCTTTTTGTGTGTTGCTGATTCCTGGTATGCCATCTATAAAGTGTACCCTGTAGAAAATAACTGAGCTGTCTCACATTACTACATGCTGAAGTTTTTGATACCTTGATGGAAGTTGGATTGGGCCCATGGATTCAAAAAGCAGATTCTGGTACTTTTATTCATATTGAATGACACTTTATTTTATCAGCAGTTCCAATGCAATCAATAGAACTTCTTGTGGAATAAGATACTGCTACCGCCTTTGAAAGGGTGTCTGGTCCTAAAGAAATAGCTCTCCAGTGAAGGAAATATTATAAATCAGTCACATTGCATTACCCAGATGCACACGGAGGCTATGTCTACACTGTGGAATTTAGGTCGACTTAAATAAGTCGACTTTAATAAGTCGACTTTAAGTTGTCCTCATTAAGTCAACTTAGAGAGTCCACACAGGACTCCTAAGTTGACTTAAAGTGGGCCTTACTAACTCGACTTAGAGAGTCTATGCTAGACTCTCTAAATCAACTAGTTCGGTCCAGGGAGAGCCAGCCCCGCATGGGGCTGGCTCTCCCAGGGGCAGCAAGCCCCTGAGCGGTCCGGGGGGAGAAGGGAGCGTGGAGCTCCCTTCTGCCCTGGACCACCCTGGAGAACTCCCCGGGACCTGAGTGGTACCGGCCAGGAGGAAGAGCTGGAGCGTGGGGCTTCCTTCTCCCTGGGACAGTGCTTATAAGTCTTTATAAGTAACACAGGACTCCTTGTTTGTTTTGCCAAAATTAAGAAGCTTTTTCATCAAGCAATTGTCAAATATTTCCTCCAGTCCTCACAATGAATCCTTCCTGGTTAATGTTTGTGAATGAGTTTCCAAAGACACAGAGGCATCACTTGAGCAAGGTTCAGAAGTACTGTAGATTGCCGTTCGAAATTGCTTTAGTACAGTTTACCAGAATGTTTGTATGCTACTGAAGAGCCAGGCTTTTCGTTTTGAAAAGTCTCTTTGGTCAAATCCTTGTCTGACTAGATTCAGATCTGCTTTGGGGAGGTTCAGCTAAAGGGATTGGCTCCTCTCTAGTTTCTATGATTTCTAGTGGTGAGTGAAAGGTTTGCGGCTTCCGTCTAGATAATCATCTATATGTCCAAAACCTTACTCATGCTATTTTTGCACTTGGAGTTGCAAAATAGGCCTGGGGGGTTATGACATCATTTTAATGAGTCTGTGAACTTGGAGGTCATATCCTGTGACTGGAGAATTGCTAATGTAGTAGCTATTTTTTAAAAAGGAATAGAAAGTGATCCAGGAAACAAAGCTTTGGTTTGACCTTGGTTGTGTACAGGGTCTTGAAACAAATGTAGAAAGAGAAAGTAGTTAAGGACTTAGAGGTAATGGTAATTGGCTTTATCACCATGCCAGGCCAACCTGTTCTCTTTCTTTGAGAAGATAACTGATTTTCTAGATAAAGGAAATGAAGTACATCTAATCTACCTGGATTTCAGTGGGCACTTGAAACAGCTTCACAGGGGAAATTATTAGTTATATTGGAAAAGATGGGGATTAATATAAGAATTGAAAGGGGAGACTAGAGTCGGTCATGCTGAAAGGTGATCAGTCAGGCTGTAGAGAGGTAACTAGTGGAGTTCCTCAGAGATGGGTCTTGGGACCAAATTTATTTAACATTTCCATGAATGACCTTGGGAGACAGGGGCAGTTTTAGCGATTCCGAGGCCTGAGGCAAGAGTCTATGTGGGAGTCCCCATCCTTGGCTTTTGCTCCCCCACCTCGCCAGGGCCCTCCCAGCCTTCTCAATCCCCCACCAGGGCCCCAGCCCCACCACTGATCTCCTCTGCCACCGCAAGCCCTCCTGGACCCTTTGCCAGGCTCCCACTGGTCCCCCCTGCCCCTGGGCCACCCTCAGTTCCCCTGCTGGCCTCGCGGGGGCTGCTGCAACCCCCCACCAGTCCTCTGGTTTACTACCGACCTCATGGGCTCCCTGGCCCTGCTGCTGGCCCTACCCCAGTCCACCAGCAGGGTCTCTGACCCCACTGCCAGCCCCACCAACCCCCTGCCACTGTGGGCCCCCCGCCAGACGCCCAGCCTGCTCCCTGCTGAAGTGGCACAGGGGGCCCTGCCTGGAGAAGAGAGTGGGTGCCAGTACACAACCTGGCTTTACACCAGTTGGGTGGCACAGGGCACAGAGGTAGAGCAGCTGCACAGGGTGGAGTCAGTCATCTGGAGGAATCTTACAATGGTGGTAAATTTGCTTGTTCAGCCAAACTTTGATATGATTTTCCACAAAGCCTCAAAAGAGCCAAAAGCTTTTCTCAGATCATTAAAGGCCATATAAAGCTCCTAGTAGTGTTCTTGACATTTTTCCTGGCTCTGTCTATCTGTGAACGTCATGCCAGTGTGGCCTCATGAAGGTCTAAAGACGCACTAGATTCTGAGAGTATATCCTCTGCAAGACGGGGCAGACAGTTCAGTAAGATTCTAGCAAGAATCTTCTCAGTGATGGAGAGGAGGGCAATGCCTCAGTAATTGCCTGGCCTGAAAGTTGATGAGACAGTGAACACTCTTTTTTTCATGAACTTTTTTTTGAGCGTCCTGGTTCTTTGTATGACTTCTTCTCTCTCTAACCCGGTAATTTTCTTTAAAGGTTCCACCCTATGGCTATGTCTATACTTGAAAAGATGTCAACTTTATAAAGTTGACTTAATAAGGTCCACTTTAAGTTGACTTAAAGTGGACCTTATTAAGTCGACTTAACAAAAGTCGACTTAACTTTTCAAGTGTAGATGTGGCCCCTTTTGGCCTTATTAAGTTGACTTTACATTTTAAGTCGCCTTAAAAAGGTCCAACTAGGCACTACTCCACGTCTCCACTGGCTTAAGTCGACTTAATAAAGTTGACTTAAACACTAGTTTGAATGAAAACGAGGTGTTATTAATTCAAACTAATTTTTCCTTAATTCGAATTAAGGAGCAGCTTAAGTCGAATTAAGGAAAGCCCAGTGTAGGCGCGGAGTAAATTAAGTTGATTTAAGCCTCCTTAAATCGACTTAATTTGTAAGTGTAGACACACCCTATTAGTGGTGTAACCTTCCATTTTGGACACCATATTTATTTCCCCTGTCAAACTATGTTCTTGTAAAATGTTTGTTTAATCATTTACAATCAATTTTATATGAACATAGAATTTTTATTATGCAATTGATAGATCAGGACATTAAGAGCTATAGTAAAGTGTTGCGTAAATATGTATTTTTAAAAAAACCACACTGTCCTGCAGATCCTAAGAGCTCCTTCAGAGCATTTGCAGTCTGCTATGTAAATAGGCAGCCCGAAGAAATTTCATGAAAGGTTACTAATCTATATACCACTCCCTCTGTTTCTAAGATACTCTCAGAGTTTTGTGTGTATATAAACATTAATTTGGAGGACACTTTTCTGAAAACTCTCTGCTCTACCATTTAATTTCAGAGGTGTTTTTAGAGATGGTTTCTGTCCTTGGAAATGCAGGCACAACCAAGTGAGATTTGAGGCCCTGGACATAAAGGGCAGAAATTGTCCTGAATTAATAAGAATAACGTTACTTACATAGTGCTTTTCCTCTGTAGATATCAAAGTGCTTTTTAGATGTGGTGGACATCTTTATCTCCAGGAAGCTGAGACACAGAGAGGTTAAGACCGAAAAATGGGCCTCCAGTTTTGGTTGCCACCCATGATTTTTGAGAAATGCCGAGCACCAACAACTCCAGCTAAAGGCTGGGATTTTCAAAAGCACGGAAGGGAGCAAGATGTCTGAGTCACTGGGGTTGAACACCTAACTCCTTTAGAATCCTTTGAAATTCCCAGCAGAAGTCAGTGAGAATCGTGGATGCTTAAGCATCCCTAAAAAGTCAGATCCTTAGTGTCTTAGTTGAAGCATACAGCAGTAGAGTCTGCTCTTGGTAAACTTCAGTCTAAGCAACATGCCAAAGATAAAACAATGAGCTGATGACAAAGTTGGAAATAGAATCCTCATCTCTATTCTTTCTGTCCAATGTTCAATGCACTGGATCACATGCCCTCTTAAAATATTCCATTACAAAATCTTGAAGAATGTTAAGGTTGGGAAAGGAACCACTCACTTAGTTAGTTAGAAATAAGGGAGTAGGCTGAGTTCCTGACTTTATACATAATCCAAGACCGTTTTGCACATCATCAAGCAATGTAGAACACAGACATGTTCCATGCGCAGAAGCCACTCTTGCTGAGGTTGGAGTCAAGGTTTTGCATTATGGTATGTCATATAAATTTGGGGAGTATGATTCCATATCTGTTGGAAGTGGAAATCGTTTTTTGGGCTCCAGTAGTGTTGCAGAAATATGCAGAACATTTTGACAGTCTCGTAATATACATCTACAGTAAGGGGCATAGCCAGCCCCCATTTTCTGCATGGGCCCCTGAATCTTGGCTCAGCCAAGGGCCGCTTCCGGTCATGTGACAGGAAACTGCCCAAGATGGTCCATTTGTTACTTTAGCAAGTGGAGCTGTGGGAGGAGGCAGGAGGGGGAGAGGCAGGGCGATGAGGCCTGCCCATTGCACCCCCCCCAAGCAGTGAAGCAAACATCACCATGATGGTCGCAGCCACTGGCTGCTGGGGGGCCCCACAGCTGCCGCGGCAAAGTTTATGCCGCTGCTGGGCGCTGCAGGGACGGGCCTCATCTCCAAGTGCATGAGCCCTGGCCCACCCATGGCTACACCTGTCTACAGTACTATATATGCACCAAGCAAAGCAGACTTTATGATCCTGAATATGAATGAGTAAAATACAAACAAAAAAATTAGTGAGAGCATTAATATCTTTGCATCTCATCCTGCTAATGCATTGGCTACGCAAAAGATGGCAGTTTTTATGAAAGTCAATGTAATAACTACATTCTGCTAAACTAAACACGTATGATTTTCACTGAGACTGTTTGCTCGACCCGCCCTACTTGAGGGTTTGGGCTATAGATGGTGATGAGCTAATCCGCTGTATAAAGTTTGCCCACACAGATGTGATAGTGAGGGGGCATGGCCTCCCTCCAAGACTACCAGGGAGGGACAGGCCACATCCTCTCCAAAAAACTAAATAATAGTTCTTTATTTAAGGGTTGAAATTGAGAAGAGAAAACACTAAAGATGAGTATCTGGTAATAAATCATAGTGAAAGTGAGATCCATTAGGCTGTGGTTGGTCATCTGAGGGAAGTGATGAAGCCCCATCACTTGGGACATTAAAACAGATGGTGGGCAGCAAGAATTTTACTATAAGGAAGAGTCCTGCACTGGGCAGGAGATGTTCTATATGACCTAATAGGTCTTTTTGCTCTCTACATTCTTTGATGCTATTATATGCCTATTTGTTCAACCCTGTTTCATTGCTTGGTGAGGTTTAATATGTGATTTAGTTGGAATCTTTGGCACAATAGGCAATGTAAGATTAGGATATTTAGTATCAGAGAGGCACAGGTCCACCTGACTTTAATAAATATTGACCTTGAGGTTTCTTCAGCTTCAGCATTAACCTTCCCTAGATCTCTTTGGAAAGCACTGTTTGAGTTCATGCTCTAATGAAATTAATCTTAAATTGTTTTGGCTTTGCAAAATTAAGGCTTGATCCCATGTCAAACTGACCCTTTATTAACCTCTTTTGAGATCATATACAAAGCTCATTATATATATTCTCACACAGCACAAAATTATACAAATGACATAATGCTTGGCACATATTTACAGCAGTACTTCACATTTTCAAGTCACTATGCAACATTAGCCAAACAAGCTGATTATACATGATGCCACTAATACTCTCTTGTTCTAAAATCATGATTGCTATCTATAAATATGATTTCTAATTTGCTATAAAAGGACTCCCATTGACTTTAATGAACTTTGTATCAGACCTGCTGGAACCATGTGGATCATGCTTTCTAGATTTCTAAGTGAGGAACTGTCTTATTTTTCAGACAAAGGTAATGGACTTTTGTTCTGGGCTATGTTGCTAACTCTATCCAGGTAATATTACTTGGCTGTTCTATGCTGCTTTACGTTTTCAAAGCATTAACAGATTACAGTCCCCAACGTGCAGGTAGCTAAGAGTTGTCATCCTTCTTGTATAAATGGGGAAACTGAGACACTAAGAGTTTAAATGAATCTGCCATATAGTGAACTAATGGCATGAATATGAAGCTTGGAGTCCAATTCTCAGCCCACAAGCACTGAGCAGCATAACATTAAAGAAAGATGACGGTCTGCCTCACACAGTTTAAACCATGCAATCCAATTTGCTCTTTTTAGCTGCAAAATATTGGCTGTCTATTTAGGATTTTGGCCAGATCCTACTGAAGTCATTGGAAGGGCACAGATATTGCAGAAGTGAGCTCAACACATACCCCCCGCCCCCGAGTCTTCTACAGCGCCCCAGCAAAAGTAGGTTTATAAATGGCAGCATCTGGGCAGATAGCGCGAAGTACAGTGGCTTTCAGAACTACACATCATGTATGCCCGAGGGAGCCCAGGTCTCTTTCTTTTACTCAGTAATGTGAGACGCTCTTTGGCTGTGTCAAATGAGACGTTTTATTTGCAGGTTTTAAGAGATTTGGGTTGGGCATGTGTTTACGTTTAGATCTGTAAGAAAAGGTATGGGGAATATCAGGGCTTTGGAATCCTCTGTTCTAGTCCATTCTATGTGGGCCCTTATGCTATTGTTGTTTAAAGAAAGTCTTCAATCTGTGCATGAAATTATGTGACTAACATTTGTCACGTGTCGTTTGTTTTCTTTCTCTCTCTCCAGGGGAGAATTGTGTGCACCGGAATGTCGTCTTCTGGTAGGATACATTTTGTGGGTTGTGGGTTTGTTTTTTTTTTGGTTTGGAGGTAGAGTGGGGTTTTTCTTGTTTGTTGGTTCTTAAATATACCTGTTGCTATGTATTTACGTTAGAGAAGGCAAGGTCAAAGAAGTGCACCTTATTCTTGGAGTGGATGGTTATGAAGTTTTCAGTGCACCTGGGCTCCTATAGGAGTTCATTCCACACTCTCCCTCTGTTTATATGATACCATCACCATAGTTTCTGAGCCCCTTATGGAGTGGAACACTTCAGGATTATCTCTTTTCTTCTTCATTGATTATCCTGCCTATTGAACTGTTTCTTTCACAGACAAGGCTATGTGACTTAATTAAAGGGTTCTTGATATCAGAATAACCACAGGAAATCTGCCTGTAAGTGATTCTATTCTGTTACTTATCACAGAAGCTAAAATTTCTCTTCGTGCTGTATTGGTGAGACCTTTGTAACTTTAGGTCGATCATAAGTAACCAGAAGGGTATTGCATATTTTTGGGTGGTCAAAATTTACTCCCTTTTTGCATTTCCTTATTGTAATAATTTAAAAAGGTTGGTTAAAGTAGTCCAAAGTGGTTTGAATGAGGAGTAACGGGATAAAATTAAACCTAGGATGTATCTTTAGACTGACCTATTTTTTCCGAACAGTTAGCATTGTTAGACCAGGGGTTCTAACGTTTCCCGTCTCGTGACATAGTTGGCACCACGGCCAACCATTCACGACACAGAGCGCTCCTCCCCCCGCCAAAGAAAAAGCCACCACTTGCAGATTAGCTGGTGGCACAGAAAACACAGCTGGTCCCCCCCATTGCTGGAAAAATCCATGGCTGGCTGCCCTTTTGGCAGTGCTTCAAGAATGGAGCACTCCCCACCACTGAAAAAGAGCCGCCGCCAAAGGTGCTTTGGGTAGTGCTACACAAAAGAATAGTCCCTCACTGCTGAAAACAGCAGCAGCAGCAAGCCCACCCCTCTGCCACTGTGACTCACCTTGTCCCGGGAAGAGACTCCACGCCACCAGAAGAACAACCTACCAGGAGGGCAAGGGTTCTTTCAGCATCGTGGTTGGTTCTTTCAGTGATGGAGTGAGTACCGACAACACACTCAGCTGCTCTGCCGTGACACACTTTTGTGTCACGACACAGTGGTTGAGAATTGCTGTCTTATACTGTTGAATAGTCAAGGAGTGTGTTGGAAGACCTTTCATTTCGGTCATTAAAAGCACAGGAGAATACAATTACAAGGGATGATTTTGTGTTAGCATATAGTAGAACAGATCACTCAAATCCCTTCTATCTCTCTTTTGTATGATTTCTTTACCTAGATATTTTTGTTGTTTCAAACTGGGAGGTGGTATTCTACAGTTCTCATTTTCGGGTTCTTTGCACTCTTGAAGACTGTGAAGAAGGAAGAGTACCTCTTCTGTAAATGGAGATTATTCCCAGATTTTTGTATTCGCTTCTCTATTTGCCATTGTGTAGATACATTTTCTGAGATATGGCTAAGAAAAATGTAGTGGTTATTTTTTTTAAAATGGACTGAGTCAAAAGGCTCCAGTTCTCAGTAGCTATATAAAGGAAACATTACCTCACTCAGACCATCCAATCCTTTAGAAATCATTTGCTTTAATAAACAAAATTGATCTTGACTTTACTCAACCTTCTTAACTTCCACAGTTAGTTCTACCACAAATTAATTTCTACTGCTTCTTTTAACTTTCATAGCTTCTTCTACTGTGTGATTTATTTCTGCTATGTGTTAAATGAATTTAAAAGGCTGCCATGTCATAGACAGGCATTGAAAGGCTCACACACCTAAAAAGTTATGTTAAGGATCTTATTGTTGGTTTAGGGTAGCTTTGTTAGCTAGATAACAGTGCACTGATGGTGCAATATGGGCATTGTAAAGAAAAAAACTAGATCAAAAATAATTGTGTTCATTTAAATCTTTTGATAAGTACACAAAGACATTTATTTAAATTTTATGAGCACATTTTAATTGACTGAGCAATTTAAATATTATAGTATAATAGACCTACTTAAGCGAGAGAGATTTTCATAGAAGGTATTGAAAATTCAAGTGCACATGATCCAGGAACTGTTGATAGCTGTCCAGTCAGATTTTTAAAGAAGTTACTTTGAAGGAGTTGTTTGCCCGGCAGCTAAACCGGTTCCATAATATTGGCAGAACTTAACAAAGTACAAGGCTTGGAATAAAAGCACAATGGGACTGCAACTCACAGTATTTTTTGAGATATTGCCTGCATACCAGGAATACAAAAGCATCTACGTGCATAAAACACTTGTCTCTGTATTCTAAATATAGCAGTGCCCGCTTGAATGAATATTTCATAGAATACCCTGTATAAAAGGAATACATGTGTGCTTCAGTAATATCTATAGGTTGCTATTTTTAAATTGAATTTCTTTTAACTGAGTAAATGAATACCCAATAAAAGTATTAACTTCTCAAATGAATAAATATGGCATGGAGTTGCAGGTAGTCATATACAGTGAAACAGATTAAAAGGGATTATTAGTTTAGGTGAAAAAAACAAGTTTTGTTAAAAAGGCATTTAGAAAACCTTTTGTATGTTTCTGTCATTTTACAGTAGATCTATTTTTAATGAAAGAGTTTATTTCAAGGACACAGAAAAGAAAAATTTAAACATCCCCCCTCCTATGTTATGAATCCAAACTGGACTGTAAAAGTGGATCAGAACCACAATATGGCCAGGTCCTCATCTGAGAAAGTGGATGGGAATGCATTTTAGCTGTTTCATTCGTAATTCTTCTGAGAGAAAACACATGGTACTGTTAAGCAACAGCTGTTCTTCCCTGAGAGGTTCTGTAGAGTTTGGGGAGTTCTGTTAGAGGGTTAGTGAGGAACCATGGTGACAGAGCAAGATGTCTTTAATGGCAAAATGACATCTAGCTTCATTTTCTCTTTTCTAAATTCTGTGTGTGCGTGTGCATGGCTGGAGAGACTGGCATGGATTAGAGTGAGCAGGTTGAAGGTCCATCCAGGTGAACCAGAGATGATAGTGGTGGGATGGGGAAAGCATCCAGAAGATAAGACGGTGATTATTTCTGGTAGGGACCGCAGCTTGTTATCACAGCCTGCAACTTGGGAGCCTTGGTTGACAGTGGGTCAGATTTCAGTTTGGGCCAGGACCTTTTCCTTTCCTTTCTTCTGGTGGGGAGGATACAGTTCTTTCGTTCAGTGTTGGTCTCTCTCTCTGATGTGGACCTTACTGCTGTGATTCAGGCATTTATCGCCTTAAGTTTAATTTACTGAAATGCTATATGTGAAAACTGAATTACGGCAGATGCGATAAATTGCCTGTCATGCACGGTGTGTCTCTCCGCAAGCATATTTTATACTGGTGCTTTGCAATTGTCCTGGCTGCTTGTGATTTTCTGGATGATGTTTAAATTATTGGTGTTTACCTATAATGCCCGAGTGGCCTGAGACACACTAGGTGAGATATCACCTATCTTCCTGTGGCATATTGCCATTGTTGAGGTGTTACTGGTGCTTGAACGAGCCTCATTGAGTTATATCTGGGGGGCTGCTGGTAGAGTGTTCTCTGTCATGGGAGCTTGGCTTTGCACTCGTTGGTCCAAAATACATTTAGGGCACTTTGCAAATCCCTTATTTTACTGAGATTTTTGGCAGCAAAGATTTTGCCCAAGGAGCAAATATCTAGAGAAGATGGGCATTCTTCATCCTCTGGCATGTGAGTTAGATGTTGTTCTTAGTTTATATAATATGGTATGATGTTTGCTGCTGGCTGTCTTCTGAGTTATCTGAGATTTTAAAGAAGTTTGCAGGTTACCTAGAGCCTGGAATTTGTGCCTTTCTTTATTTTTATATACCAAAAGAAACTAAAATAAATCAAAATATAAATAGAAGAGAAACCAATTCATATAGAACAAACAAGGAGTCTGGTGCATTTATAAAGACTAAAATCCCATTTTCTCCCACGAAAGCTCATGTGATAAATAAATTTTTTAGTCTTTAAAAGTGCCACAGGACTCCTTGTTTGTTTTGCTGAACTAGACTAACACGGCTCCCCCTTTGGAACTGATTCATGTAGTTTAGAGATCAAACTTAGATAAATTAAAGATCTAGAGCTGTGTGTGCAGATTCTTATGGTCCCTGTCACTGATTGTCTGAATAAAACACAAAAGGTAAACAAATAGCATATATGGTGAAAAGGGAATTAAAATTTCAAGATCTTTTCAGTTTTAACATAAGATATTATCGACACCATGTTTTTTTCTGCAAGAAATCAGTCAGGGAATCGGCAATTGGGTAGGGCCTTATTCCTGACCCTGTCACTAAGTCAGCATGTGACTTTGCTTTACCATTTATGCATACAACACTCCAACTATAATTAATGTTTGTGAAATGATTTGAAGTCCACAGACAAAGCTACGTGATGTAAATAAAAATATTCCTGTGCTAATGTCCGATGCAAGTCTCTGTTATGTAAATACTCTGTAAAGGAGCAAATCCATTTAAGCAGTACTTTCCTGTCATGCTAGGGCTGGACGCTTCAGACATCTCTGCTGCAGCTTGACCTACTTGTAAACATCTAAGTGAGATGAACGCATTTTCAACATAGGACTTGATGCAACTTGAAACCAAAGGATCTTTTTAAAAAAGTACCTGTGATAGGCCAAATAAAACAGGAATCAAATTTGCAGTGTGGGTCTGAAAAACTCTTTGCCCCACGGTTATGGATATCTAACTTGTTGTGCCTCTAGTGTTGGTGACATTGCTGAGCTGTATGACCAGGTAAGGAGAAAAGTGTTGTGCCTTCGCCTCTTCAATTTTATTGCAAACTTAATTGTATTCCTCTCCTGTTACTCTGGTAACCCCACCCCTTTTGAATCCGTCCATTGTCTCCCCATCTCTCACTGCATCAAATTAAAACTATTCATCCATACCTACACACGTTTAATGTTTGTCGCTGAAGTGCTGATTTGCATCGCAAAAGAGCTATGTGTGTTTTCCTGACCTTGTCAATATTCTGGTGCACAATGAATGCTTATATGATAGCTTATTCCAGGATGATGAACAGATGCAAACGTGTCCTTAATTGTCTCTGGAAATTAGCAATGGTCAATACATCCTGCGAACACAATGCTGGATGCTGCGATGCATGCAAAACGTGTATGGCGGGCAGAGCACATAGCCTTTTCCTGCCTACAACACACTTCATTTAGTTTTAATAGTGGAATGCGATGTGGTGTCTTTTGAACATAAATATCCTTTTGGGCATATGTAAGTCTTCAACAATAAAAGTTTTGCATATGAGAATTTGGCTTAACCTGTTAGTCTCCCAGGGATTAACAACTTCATCAGCCACTGTTGATATTGACATTCAGTTGCTAGGCTACATGTTTACGGCTAAATGAATAGGCGACTAGGGGCCAGTGTGAATATTCAACAGATTGGCAAATAAGTAAAACGTGCTGTGACTTGATTTGTTAATTATAGTCAAAATAAATGGTTGTATTGATGACTATGATTTTATACAGCATTAGTCCTCTGAAAATAGCAATTAAGTCTGCCATGCAAACGTATATCTTGCTTGTGACAAAGAAAAAAAACCACCCCCAAAAACAATTCTCCTAACCCTTAACCAACAATGTATCCCACTTCTAGAAGCCCTGACATGTTCACAGGAGCTAAATTACATTCTTGGGTATTTTACACCTTTGAGTGAAGTACAACGTTCAGTTGTTTTTGAAAAGTTTTCTTGTTCAGAGTATAAATGCTGCTTCTTGCAGGAAGAGTTTATCAAAATCAGCACGATGGTACCTGTGTGAGAGAAAATCATAGAATCATAGGGCTGGAAGGGACCTCATAAGGTCATCTAGTCCAACCCTCTGCTAAAAGCAGGACCACTCCCCCTAAATCATCCCAGCCAGGGTTTTGTATAACCAGACCTTAAATATCTCCAAAGACAGAGATTCTACCAGCTCCCTAGGTAGCCCATTCCAATGCTTCACCACCGTCCTAATGAGAAAGTTTTTCCTAATATCCAACCTCGACCTCCCCAGCTGCCACTTGAAACCTTGTTCATTGCTCCTTGTTCTGTCCTCTGTTACCACCAAGAACAGCCTAGCTCCCTCCTCTTTGGAGCACCACTTCAAGTAGTTGAAGGTTGCTAACAAATCCCCCCTCAGTCTTCTCTTCTGTAGACTAAATAAGCCTAGTTCCTTCAGTCTCTCCTTGTATGTCATGTGCCCTAGCCCCCTCATCATTTTTGTTGCCCTCCGCTGGACTCTTTCTAATTTGTCCACATCCTTTCTGTAGTGGGGAGCCCAAAACTGGACACAGTACTCCAGATGCGGCCTCACCAGTGCCGAATAGAGGGGAATTATCACATCCCTCTATCTGCTGGCAACACTCCTCCTGATGCAGCCCAATATGCCATTGGCCTTTTTGGCAACAAGAGCACACTGTTGGCTCATATCCAGCTTCCCGTCCACCATAAGCCCCAGGTCATTTTCTACAGCGCTGCTACTTAGCTGATCGGTCCCCAGCCTGTAGCAGTGCATGGGATTTCTTTTGGCCCAGTTTTCCAATTTGTCTAAGTCTCCCTGGATCCTGTCTCTGCCCTCTAGTGTGTCTACCATTCCCCCCAGCTTGGTGTCATCTGCTAACTTATTGAGCATGCAATCTATCCCATCATCAAGATCATTAATGAAGATATTGAACAGAACCATCCCCAGGACCGACCCCTGGGTTAGTGTTTGGTAGGGAGCTCTCTTCTCCAGTTACGTTATTTATGTTAGTATAATAAACATAATAAAAATTTGGTGTGGTTAGCTATATGCTGTGATAAACAAACATTACAAGGACATTTTCAAATGCAGTAGCGAATGGGTGGTATAATAAGACAGTTGAATTTGTCTACAATTGCATTTCCCATGATCCACTGGATCCAATGGATTTGCCAGTTTTCCGGTTTAGTTGTTTTAGAAGGCATCTACAACAAGAAGAAGAGGGAAGCATAAAATATTTCAGGACTAGAAATCACAAATTATTGCAGTTATATGGCAGGTCTAGTGGCTAGGACACTGGAATGGCAATCTGAAAATGAAGGTTCTACTCTCATCTCTGCTATTAACTTGTGTGTCTCTGGACAACCAACTTATCTGTTTATGGCTCAGTTTCTCCATCTATAAAATGGGGATAATAGTACATACTTACCTATGTACAGAATATTGAACTTGTGTAAGTAGCTCTTTATTGTGATATTGACTCTGTCCATCCTTACCACTGATCTACCAAATATGTTAGACCTTGATTGTCCACTTCACCCACAAGCATCTTCATTCCGTCTCCCATGTTGCCCTTATGCTTGAGAAGAATTCCTTGTCAAATTCATGAAGCACCACCTAATGCTCTGTTAAATCCCTCTTTTAAAACCTGTCAGGATACCTATCAATCATTCATATCTGGCATTGGCTACTTCTCACTACAGAGATCAGTGTAGCTCCTACATTCTGAGTTGTTCCCTTGTCCTTCCTCCCTCCTGTTTGTCTGTTTTAGTTATCTTTTCTGGGTCGTCCAAATCTAAAGCGTGAGTTCTTTGAGGCAGGGATTGTCTTTGTGTTATTCATTTGCACAGTTCATAGCATGGCGGGGTTCGTATTACTTGTTTGGGGTCCTTAGGTACTACCATAGTAACTATGATAAATAAACAAGTGTGTCTTGAGATGAGCAGAGCACTGAGAATCAAGAACTCCTGAGTAGAGCAGAGTGAATTTTTTTACCCAAAACTTTTTTGGCACAAAATGGACCTTTGGTAAGCATATAACCTTTTTTTGAGAAATCATGTCAGGGTCACTCAGTATTTTCGGCCAAATGTTAGAGAAAAATCCTTAGAAAAGCCAAAAAAAAAAAAAAAAAAGAATATTTTGTTTAGACTTTTTCAAAATTAAACATTTAAAATTTTTCAGCTTCCAAATCACTTTTTGTTTCAAAACTTCCTTTAATTTTACCTGAAAGAACTGAAAACGTGTAAAAATGATCAACATTGAAACAAAGCATTTTGATTTTTGTTGGAATGAAACGTTTTGACCCAAAATGATTTTTTAGATTTTTTTAGAATTTTTTTTTTTTTTTTTTTACTTTCCTGGAAATTTTGGGAAGTTTCATTTTCAGTTCAAATGAAGAAAAAACAAAAACCCAACCTCCTTTTGGATTTATTAAAATTACCAGCATACCAAAACCCCCATTATTGGCATACATCTACTCCTGAGTTGTAATCCTGCTCTAACACAGACTCCCTGTGTAGCTTTGGGCAGCTCACACATTTCTAAAAGTGGTTTAAAAAATTTTAGTATTTTAGGGCCTGATTGGCAGAGGTACTCAGCAATCACAAATCCAACAAAAGTAAATGGGAGTAGTGGATGCTCAATGTCTCTGACAATTAAGTCCTAAATTAAGGATCCATTAAAGAAAGGTGTCTTTGTTACTTTTACGTACTCTTCATCCTAGCACAGCCCCCTGCACAATTTAGAGCATCTTCAGCATCTAAATTGCTTCCAGCTGCAAACAGCCCTCAACAGCTATTCTAGCAGCCAGGAATTGCTAGTGTGCAAGAGTGTTCTAGGCACACCCCTTTCCCCGCCAACATACCCATGTCCCAGGGGCCATGATAAGAGAAAGCATTGACTAACATGTCGCCTGTATGCCACCTGGGGATTCTTCCATGTCAGAGGCAGATTATGACAACTTTATAATCCCTTTGCTCCACAGGTGCAAAGTGACATTAGTTGGGCACCCAAAATTAGAAGCCACTTTTAAAAACATAATGCTTAACCTTTCTGGCTTTTTGCTTATGTAAAATAGGGATTGTGATGCTGGCAGACCAGGTGCCAGTTCATAACAACTCCGCTAGGCTTTAATTGAAGACTGACCAACACATAGCTAGAAACCAGTCTGGCTCTTCTGTGTGTTAGCATCGTTAAAAGAGATGTGACGGTTATCAAAATGTGTTTAGTGTTTAGACTTCAGGAAATGCTTATAGGATGCCTCATGTACTAATCCCACTTGTAACATCTGTAGCCCATGATATAAGTAGGAGTCGACTTACTTGTGGAGAAATCACACATTTACTAAATTAATTATTTACAAAAATACTACTTATGCTATTTACGCTATTATACTATTTATGATATTTTATATATTATTATGCTCTTTATTTATTTGTTATTTACTCTTGATGCTATTTACGATTTACGCTCTGATCAGCTCATGAAAAGTGTGTGGTTTCTCTGCGGCATTTCTTGAACTGTGGCCCCGACCCAGAAGGACGTTGCAAGTTGACGATAGGAGGATTGTGGTATTGCCACTCTTACTTCTGCACTGCTGCTAGCTGTAGCACAGCCTTAAAACTGGGCAGCCAGAGAGCACATTTCATTGGGGAAGTCAGATTTCATCATCCGTGGTGCAATTTTCATGGCTGTGAATTTGTTAGATCCCTACTTATAAAGTTATGTTGAATGCTTGCATGGTAAATCTCTCTGACTGTGTAACACACCAAACAGAAAGGAAGCATTAAGTAACGTAAAATGTTGGCTTCCTATAGGAGGGGTAGGGTCCTGCCCATTGAGAAGGTCCATTGAAATCAAATGAGTCATTGTGAAACATCCAAGAATGAATTCTTTAACTGCTTTTCTCCCCCCAAAATCCCACCCATGAAGAGGAGAATCACATGTGAACTCATCCTATTAGCTTGAACTCTGGGGGAAGGGGAATAAAAATCTCCCATAAGAAGAAAATGTTTCTCTATGCTGCTTGATCTTGGAGAGGACAAGATTTCTAAGCATAAACTAGAGATTCCCAAACTGCTTAGCTTGTGTTAACCCTAAAAGGACACATAGTGCTTGCATGTAGCAGCTTCTATCATCTTTTGGAACCTAAGATTGTAACTCATTTGTGTGTATATGTTTACCTGCTTTGTCCTTGTAAATAACTTTTATTTCTTTTCTTAGTTTATTATAGGATTGTCTAAAATGTTATTTTTAGTATGAGATCTAAGATGCAATTGACCTGGGATAATTGACTGGTCCTTTGGGACTGGGAGGAACTTGAATATTGTTGTGTTTTAGTTTAGGGGACCATCTGTCACAAAGGCAAGTTTTTCTAGATGGTAGGATAGACTGGAGTACCAAATGGGCTGTCTGTGACTCCATGTTAAATCTGGTACAGGGCTTGAAGAGTTCACACTTGATACTTGGTTGATGAAATCTAAGTTTAGAATTCGCAACCATTTTGGGTTTTTGCTTTGATTTGTAACAGTCTGTCCTCAGGTTGGTACTCAAGCTCTTGAGCCATTCCAGACAGCTTGAGAAAGATAATACAATATGATTACTGATTGGGGTGGTAGTATTGCCTATTACTAAAGTTGCATAACATTTCCCATTATAAGATATTGTTTTCAGATGTTTGTAACTGCCAAACTATAACTATTCAGAATGAAGTTTTTCATGTTGTGTGTCTGCCTCTGGCTGAATTTTTTTTTTAAATTTTCAACCAAACTGGTTCAGCCATTTTGAGAATGAGGGTAGGGGAAGAATATGTTTTGCTCACAGAAAATTCTTGTGACCTTTTCTTTGAAATGCTCTGGTACTGAAAAAGGGATTTATAATTTGACAAGATGGTGGGCTTTGTTTTTGGGATGTACCTTTTGCCTCCCCACTGAAAATTTATCAAAATTTGGCCCAGTTATAAGCCTTTGAAAAATAGCAGTTCACACATGCTCAGTAGAGAATTAGTAGAATTTACCAGTACACTCCCATAGATTCCATTCTCACTGAGCATGCTCAAACATCTTATGGCTCCTATGTGTGATCTGAATGCACATGCACCTTCCCCACAGAGTGAATGAGCATGCTCCGTCTCCTTTCAGCAACTACATATGACCACACGATACATCTTCATAAAGAGCAACCAAGCTGACATCTCCCA
Source organism: Pelusios castaneus (assembly GCA_007922175.1). NCBI lineage: Eukaryota > Metazoa > Chordata > Testudines > Pelomedusidae > Pelusios > Pelusios castaneus. The sequence continues at coordinate 6,841,765 of ML685777.1, forward strand.
GTCCAAGGCTAGAGTGTCAAAGCCAGACTTCCCTGAAATAGCTGCTCCCAACTTCTCTCGGCTGATGTGGAACCTGGCACCAGGGTGGAGAGAAAGAAGCCTGTGTATCTTGGGCTCTCGGTGACCCACCCTCACTATATCCAAGCAGAGTGGAAGAGAAAAACACCTGATGCAAATGCAGAGGGGAAAAAATTGATTGGGAAAAAGAATCTCAGACTAGATCTAGAGGGGAGATATTGTGACTGGGAGGTGGGAGACTGGTACAGGTTGGGGAAGGAGACTTGGGAGAATGTGGCAGAGCAGATGTGGCAGGGAAGAATGAAATTGGGTGAGAGCCTGAGGATGGAGATTGGGGATATGGAAGTGACTGGGCAAGAGAAGTCTAGGACCAGGTCTACACCTAGAAGAAGGTTGCTGATGTACATATATCAGATTATTACATGTACAAAGATGCCTTGTATAGATGCAGTTTATACTTGCAAAACTGGGCCTTTTCCAGCATAGCTTCCTCCAGCTCCATGACAGGGAATCAGGAAACCCTGGAAACTGCTCCCACCAGGGGTGCCCCAGAACTGTGGACCTGGGAAGCCCTGGGGCAGTGTCCATATTGTGGTGCTGTGCACTCTGGAAGCTTTGGCTCCCCAGAAGCCCACGAGGCAGGTTCCATTGGAGCCTGGTCTGTGATTTGATGTAATTTCATCATTTCCATGAGTCTGTTCATATTCAATGAATTGGTGTTTGAGTTTTGTTGCAAAATTTCCAGCCAGCTCTATTTACAATTTCCTATAAGGGAAGGAAATGCTAATATCCCCATTTTGCAGGTGGTGGACTGAGGTACAGAGATACTAAATGACTTGCCAAAGGTCACACAGGAAGTCTGTAGTGAAGCAGGGAACTGAACCTGGGTCCCATCATTAGAACATTGGGAGACCCCAGTTCAGTTCTCTACTGAGATGTTGTTTGTGACCTCGCTCATTTAGTTTCTCTATACCTCAGTTCCCCTTTAGTAAAGTGGGGATAATATGACTTTCCTACGTTGTGAGGATAAATATAATAGATTGTGAGATAGAAAGGGGGGAAAAGGTGATTCGGATAACTACAGGCCTATTAGTTTGACCTCAGTAGTATGTAAGCTCCTGGAAAAAAAATTAAAAGAGAAAGTAGTTAAGGATAGCGAAGTTAAAGGTAATTGGAGTAAAATTAGTATGGCTTTACAAAAGGTAGATAGTGTCAGACCAACCTGTTCTCGTTTTTTGAGAAGATAACAGATTTTTTGGAAAAGCGAATGCAATGGATCAAATTTACCTAGATTTTAGAAAGGCATTTGATAAAGTTCAACATAAGGAATTATTAGTTAAATTGAAAAAGATGGAGATTAACATGAAAATTGAAACATGGATAGGGAACTGGTTAAAGAGGAGACTATAACTAGTCATACTGAAAGGTGAACTGTCAGGCTGGAGGGAGTTTACTAGTACAATTCCTCAGGGATTGACCTTGGGACCAATCTTATTTAACCTTTTAATTGCTGATCTTGGCACCAAAAGTGGGAATGTACTAATAAAGGTTGCAGATGACACAAGTTGGGAGGTGTTGCTAATACGGAGAAGGATCAGAATATCATACAGGAAGAGCTGGATGACCTCGTAAACTGCAGTAATAGAAGTAAGATGAAATTTAAGAGTGGAAAGTGCCAGGTCATGCATTTCGGGACTAAATAATGAGAGTTTTTGATATAAGCTGGTGACATATCAGTTGGAAGTGACAAAGAAGAGAAGGACTTGGGGGTATTGGTTGATCACAGGATGACTATGAGCTGCCAATGTGATGTAGCCATGAAAAAAACTAATGCGGTCCTAAGATGCATCAGAAGGTGTATTTCCAGTAGAGATAGGAAGGTATTAGTACCGTTATACAAGGTGCTAGTGAGACCACATCTGGAATACTGTGTGCAGTTCTGGTCCCCCATGTTTAAGAAAAATGAATTGAAACTGAACCAGGTGCAGAGGTCTACTATGATGATCAGTGGAATGGAAAACCTGCCTGATGAAAGGAGTCTCAAAGAGCTTGACTTGTTTAGCCTAATCAAAAAAAAGTTGAGTGGAGATATGACTGCTCTCTATAAATACATCAAAGGGATAAATACCAGGGAGAAAGAGGAATTATTTGAGTACAGCACTAGTGTTGACACAAGAACATATAAACTGGCCATCAGAAAGTTTAGACTTGACATTAGACACAGGTTTCTAACCATCAGAGGAGTGAAGTTCTGGATTAGCCTTTCAAGAGAGCTGTGGGGCCAAAAAAACTGAGCTGGCTTCAAAACTGAGCTTGATAAATTTATGGAGGGGGTAGTATGTTAGGACAGCCTAGATGAGCATTTGACTGATCTTTGACTATTGGTGGTAGGTATGGCAAAGGCCTGAGATGGGACATTTGATGAGATGGGTTCTGAGATATTATAGAGAATTCTTTTGGGGGTTCTGGCTAGTAAGTGTTGCCCACATGCTGAGGGTTTAACTGATTGCCATATTTGGGGTCGGGAAGGAATTTTCCCCCAGGGCAGATTGGCGAAGGTTCAGGGTTTTTTTTACCTTCCTCTGTAGTGGGGCACAGCTCCCTTACAGGTGGATTCTCTGTACCTTAAAGTCTTTAAATCATGATTTGAGGACTTTAATAACACAGTCATAGGTTAGGGGTCTATTACAGGAGTGGTTGGGTGAGGTTTCCTGGCCTGCACTGTGCAGGAGGTCAGACTAGATGATCATGTTGGTCCCTTCTGACCTTAGAGTCTATGAGTGAGGGGCTTAGATACTAGAGTAATGGGGGCCATACAAGTACCTAAAATGTATAGAGACAGATCAAAATGTCTATTGAATGTTAAGATAGGATTAAACCATCTCTCCTGTCTTTCCAAAAGATCTTATAATTAGATCTAGCTGAAAAAATGGTAAAAAAATGGAAAACTTGACAATAATTTTTATTCTGTAGATTTGTGGGGGATGGGGGGGGGAAAAGCTTTGTACAGTCAATTTTTTTTGAGAATTTTTAAATCTTTTTTGTTGTGTAGAAAATGTGTTTTTCTTAATTTAGGGTTTTTTCCTTTTTTCCCCCCCTTCTTCCTTCCCCTCCTTTTATTTAGCCACTAAAAGAGTTAGGAAAGAGAGGAATGAAAGCAAAACTCTTTTATTTCATTTATAAAAATGTCAGCAACCAAAAAAGATTTTTGGTGAAAATTCTGTTTTCAATTCAAGACATTTTTTCAAAGGGAAATATAGTAGAAAAATTTAGAGAAGCTCCACTTAAAAATCTAAAAGTAAAACAGATGACAAAGGTAACAATATGCATTTCTTTCCAAAGCCTAGCTGCTTATGCAATCAGATAAACAGAACTATCCAAATAATCTGCAGCGATGCCAAATGCCAATTTTTTACCCTTTTATTATAAAGCAAAAAGAAACCTTGTTGTTTTACCTGTCACCATAAACTTGAATTTTTTTATCAGATATGTTTGAATATTTCCACTTAACTACAAACCACCTTACTCAACTGTTAATGCACATTTATGGATTCAGACTCCTGCAGCATTGGAAGACATAGTTAGCATGGGCAACCTAATGGTTTTCCATATCTTTTGCATCTTCTCTGAGTTGGAACAAAAATTTAGTAGTGGTTAAATTTGGTATAAAGTTTTCCCATTGAACATAATTATCATGTAGTGTAGAAATAGCACTTTTTGAGTCAGTCCGTTGGAGTATCATTCTCTATCCGGTACTGTGCAAGCCTCTCTGATCCTTTAGACAGAGACAGACTCCTTCAGGATCTCTATCAAGCATTCTTAAAACTACAGTACCCAACCGCAGAAACGAAGAAACAGATTGACAGAGCCAGACAGGTACCCAGAAGTCAACTACTACAGGAGAAATCCAAGAAAAAAAAACAGAATGCCATTAGATGCCACCTACAACCCCCAAGTCAGACCTCTTCAACACATCATCAAAGATCTACAGCCTATTTACAAGATGATCTCTCACTCTCTCAAGCCTTGGGAGACAGACCTCTCCTTGTTTACAAACAGCCCCCCAACCTTAAACGGATACTCAAAGCAACTACCGATCAAACAACAGAAACATTAAAGCAGGAACATATCCCTGCAACAGACCAGGCTGCCAACTTTGCCCTAATATCTACACCGAAGACACTATCACAGGACCAAATCAAGCCACCTACTCTATCAAGGGTTCATTCACCTGCTCATCCACCAATGTGATTTATGCCATCATGTGCCGGAAATGCCCCTCTGCCTTATATATTGGACAAACAGGACAGTCTCTATGCAAAAGAATAAATGGACACAAATCTGATATCAGAAATTGCAACACTCAAAAACCAATAGGGGAACACTTCAATCTCTCCGCTCACTCCATTGATGACTTGCTAATAGCTGTATTGAAACAGATGAATAACAAATCCCAGCTTCAAAGAGAAACTGCAGAACTCGAATTTATATGCAAATTGGACTCAGTTGCCTTAGGGTTAAACAGGGACTACGGATTTTTCTCTCATTACAACAGGTGATTTGACCTCACCTTCCTCTATGTGCTCTTCCCCAGTGTTTGAATCCTAACACCTATTTTGATTTGCTGTTACAGCCTGACCTGATCCTATGTCACACACTCCCCTGCATTTAATTTTCTCCCATTCTGTAAATTGCCTATCTTCAAAGTGTCTGATGAAGTGGAATTTTCTCCCACGAAAGCTCATGTGATAAATAATTTAGTTAGTCTTTAAAAGTGCCACAGGACTCTGTTGTTTAGATGGTAATTGACCATTAGGATTTTGCATGCACAATCCATCTGTTTTCCAGAGGAGAGAGAAGGTTTTAGTACCTCTGTAGTAAGACTGACCCAGTCTTTAACTCAAAAAATCAGGCCAAAACAAATAATTGGCTCTAAGCTTTCACTTTCCTCTTTTTGTGTGTCCTTAGTGTATGACCGTTATAATTTCTGCCCTTGGTGATTCTGGAATCACAGATTCGTTTTCCCCGTTAGCTTCTTATAGAATGTCCAGATCACTCACTTGTGAGGGACAGAAAGCTTTAAAGAAAAAAAGGAACGGCCATACGGGATCAGGTCCCTGTAACCCAGTATCCTGTCTTCCAACAATGGCCAATGTCAGGTGCTTCAGAGGAAATAAACAGAACAGGCAATCACTGAGTGATGCATCCTTTGTTGTCTACTCTAAATCTCTAGCAATTAGAGGCTAGGGAGATCCAGAGCACTGTGTTGCGTCCCTGAACACCTTCGCTAATAATCATTGATGGACCTATCCCCCATGGCTAATTTTTCTTTTGGCCAGATGGTGGTTTCATTTGCAGCACTATGGATAACTGGGAATCTCATTTAGTTGCAATTGCAACTTGAATTTTGTCAATTTCTTATTCAGTACTGGAAACTGACCATGATTAAAGAATGCATGTTAACGGAGTGCTTCACCATATTTCCAACCCAGGAACAACTAGCTTACCTTGGAAGGTAATGTAATTGCAAATGCAGATGAGCTAACTGTCTCAATCCATTTTCATTATTGTTACACTATGTTGTATTTACTATATAGTGTGGTGTTTAAACACAGTTTTCTTTGCACTTTTCATATTATCGTATGATGTTATTAAAAGACCATGTCTACAAAGGAAAGAGATGCGATTATAGCCTTCATATTTTCATTCCCTAATTTATAAATACTTATGTGTGTGACATCAATATAACATTAACATTTTTATATACTATTTTCTAGATTTTATTTTTAAAGAAATAGAACATCAGAAAGCACTAGACCAAGAACTACCAAATCGTACCTTACAGGAAGAGCTGATTGAAACATAGTATTTAAAGAAAATAATTGATGAAAAGTTTGATGACTTATTTTAAGCTGCAACTGATTCGTCACTTGAAAAATTTCCAGGAAATGTATTGATCAAAATGTTTGCTTTGAAAAATTGTGCTTTTTTTTTTTTTTACAAATGAGAGTTTATATTTTAGAAACTGTGTTTGAACTGGCCAATCAAAACTGGGAAGGCAAACATAACATATCCTATCTCCAACTCTGTAAAATGGTGTAAATAAATAAAATTGAAAATTTTCTGTGGACAATTTTTGAAAATTGAACAATTTTAAGAACCAAATCACTTAAGGAAAATGTTCATTTTATGAAAAACTGTCAAGCTTTTTAAGGAGAATGAAAAATTGTGATCAGCTCTACTTGCAAGATTACAATGAATGAGGTTTACATGCACCTTTGCCTCATTCACATGCAGTCCACTGCAGATATGATTACGCTTGCTATTTATTTTATATTGTAATGCCCCCAAAAGTGCTAGGCACTTATTATAATTCACTGTTTATTATTTTACTGAATCTTAACGTTATTGTGCAGTAAATGAGGTAGATCTCTTATGGAGCTCACTCTGTTTTTCAGTGGGATGCTAACTTGATCACAAAGTACAACCCATATTCCTCCATGGACTATTGGGTAATATTAAAAGGGGTCCTGTTTTGTTTTGTTTTGTTTTTTTAAATTCTACAATGTAAGCATGCTGTGATTTTTTTTTAACACCAGTTTTTCTCAGCACACCAGCTGTTGCAAACAAAGTGTTCAAGATTTCTTTTTGTATAAGTGTATTATTCCCCCTATTCTCCTTATTCTCAAAAATGATTGCATCATTTTTCCTCAGATTTTCTGAGGTAAAATCCACCTTTTGTCAAGCATCAAACCTGGAAAATTCATCTTGAAAATTAAATTCCCAATAACTGAGTGACTGAGAACAGGAGATTAGCATGGAAATGCTTTAGCAACTTTACTGTAGTTTTTGCTAGGATTTCAGACATAAAAGAGGTAATCAAGTCATATATTTCAGAACATCAGCCTCGGAAGACACTTCCCCACATGTATTTTTTTGCATAGCTATCTATTATGTGGGCACTATACCTTCCTCTGAAGCATGTGGTATTGGTGACTCTTGGAGAAAGACTCCTGTACTACATAAACCGTTGATCTGATCTAATATGTTGGTTCACAGAAACTCAGATTGATCATCCATTCGGTATGTGTTTCTTGTACAATATTCTCTTTCTGTTGCTCTTTTGCTGCTAGTTTAAATAAGAAAAATCCTAATTCATATAAGGAAATGTAGTTGATTTCATGCTGTTTTCTTTTTTACACATATACTAGCTACTTTGCCTATAATAAGTAAATTGTGATTAAGAATTGCTGTGGATTATATAGAATTTTTGTAAGATAAGGAAAATGAACCCTTGTATCCCTTAAATGAGTGTGTTTTCAGTCAAGAGTGCTTGACTGTAGTTATAAAGAGAGTTACCCACAATAGTTAGTATGGAAAGGAAACCCTAAGTAGAACATGCCATTGTGGCCTTTGAGCAGTTCCCATCTCTTCTATTCAGAAAGCAGAGTTAACTGAGGATAGCAAGAACAAACTGTACATGCGCTTGAGAAAAAGAACTTGACTTGGCAAGTTGGCATAAGTGTAGCACAATATATTACACTTTCTGCTGGCCTCATTCTCTTACTGTCATTGACCAGATCTGTTCAACGGTTGCCATTTTTGGTTTCGAGTAGAAAACCCCCCAATTTTTCCCTTTACTTTCCAAGAAAGTCTGTTTATGTAATCAATACCAGGTCTTTCCAGGAAGCTATTCTGAATTTTTTGGGGGAGGGAAGATGGGGGTGCGATGAACAACAAACCTTAGACCTGAGAGAGCTTGAAATATAAAACAAAAAAGCATCTGTGAGGCATAATACAACAAAGTGTGTATACGTGTTGTTCTCACAAAGTATTTGACTGAGCCTGGGCAACGGGAAAGCATGCATAGCTAACACTCCTGACTGTGTGAAGCCCTTTGTATACTCCAGAGTCTCTGCAAGAGACCTTGATTACAGAGTTTGGCACGATACCCAATACATTTTTTGGAATAGTTTCTTGTCCATCACTGACACTTGTAATGAGAAATTTATACACCATCCAAAGAGGATAAATTAATTTCAGACATTTTAGACTCAGGTCAACAATGGCTACTGGCAGTGCCTATTATTTGCCTTTTTTATTTAAAAAAAAAACACAACAAAAACAAGAAGAAATTGCTCTTCTTTATGGTGATAGCATGGTAAAGACCCTGGATATAGTGGAGATAGAAACTTGGCAAGCACATAAATAGGTCAGGATAAAATATTTTACTTTTCATTGCAAATGAAAGTAATTTTCTACAATGTGTAACGTTTAATATACCCCTGTGATTGTTTTATTAGGAAATCTGTATTTTAGCTAATGAAAGCTTTTCCTGAAAATAAAGCAGTGGGTAAAGATAAATTAGTATTTATTTTTACATAAGTCATTAACCATCAAGGACTGAGCTATGAACTGGCCTCACCATGTTGAGAACTAAATGTAAAACTCATTTATTCAGTTTAGCTGTCTCACATTAATTCTAGAATGCCTTCCTGCTACCCGAAAATCAAAATCAACCAACCTAGCACACCCCAGTCTCCTTTTAAACTAATGAAATTATTTCTCCTCTAGGCCTGGAAACAAGAAAGAGAGAAATTGCTGTAATTTTCTTGGGAGATGCCATAATGATGGATGTTTTAGAACTTAGATCAGTGAAACTCAGACTGTGGCTCTTGAGTTGCAAATGGGTTTTTAATATGTCTCCTGTGGCTTTTTGCAGCATATGATATTAAAACACTGTATGATTTAATTATTAACCAATCTGGATGCTTTTACTGTGTTATTAATTTATATATATATATATATATATATATATATATATATATATATATATATTGGGGCTCCTTTGGGTAATGTCGATCACTAATTTGGCTCCTGAACCACTATGTTCTGAGAATCATTGAGCTCGATAAATTACTAAGCCCTACTGTCACATGGGTAAATTCCCTTCAGTTGCTATCTGAATTGGGAACTTATTACATTCTCTCACTGTGCATTAGAGGGCTGCATTTTTTCAGCTGAACTTTGTCTGCACTAATAACATTTGTGTGCATTTTATGTTGCATGTGCAAGGTGAATAGGTGCAAGACAGACAATTGCAAATGTAGTCATCAGCAATCTCTTGACTTGAGGATGATCACCACCAATTTTTACCTACTGGTCCTGAGATGATTCAAAAGTACAGTCCTGGAACCACAGATATGCACGCAATAGATACCGACATTTCCTAGCAGATCAGTTGCCTGCTGGTAGAAATTCCTTTCTTTTTCTTTCTTTCCCTCTCTCTTTTCAGCTTCAAGGGCAAGATGTTTCTCTTTGAAGTGGGCCACTGCCTGATGGAGAATATGGCACCATTAAGGTTGGTTGGTGGCTTGCTTCTTCCAGCTTCTGATGTCCACATTGGTTTTCTTAGGGTATGCCTTCAATGTCTCTGTGTAGTGTTTCTGTTGACCACCATAAGATGTTTGATGAGCTGCGAATAGGAGCTTGTTTTGGGAAGTGAAAATCTGCCATCCACACACAATGTCCAACCTAGCATAGTTGGTGCATAAGGATCAATTTCTTCAATGCTGGTGACATTAGCTTCTGTGAGGATGGTGATACTAGTACGGTGATCTTCCCATTTGATGTGAAGGACCTTCCAGTAGTATCATTGGTGATATTGCTCCAAGCTCTTAAAGTGTTGTCAGTAGGACAACTTGGTTTCGCATCCGTAAAGGAGTGTAGTGATGACAATTGTCTTATAGATCCCCGCTGAAGGTAACAATCTGTGAAAATGCCTCAAAGCAATTTCACAACAGAAGCAATTTTGCACTGGATCCTCTGCTGAATCTCACTGTCAATTTTTGCATTTTGAGAGAGTTGGCTTCCAAGAGAGCAGAAGCGCTCGACTATTTCCAAAGTCTGTCCCTCAACAATAATTTGTGGTTGTTCATATGCAAGATCTGAGGCTGTCTGAATGAGCATGTTAATCTTCTTAATGCTAAGGAAAGTCTGAGGCTTTGGTAGGCTTGAAAAAAATCCAGTTGCATACATAAAAACCTATTTGTGCACAGCCACTCAAATGCAGTATTTCTGTGTGCCAAGCTTCTAGACATAATTAGGGAACCTGATGATAAATGAGAGTTTAGAGGGCCTGGATTGTGCAGTAGTATCAAACAAATACCCATAATAAACATTTTTAAAAATGAAATAAATGTGCAAATAAATGAAATATTTTATAAAGTAATATACAATATTGTCCTGATCTGAAGTAGTAAGGTCAATGGGAACTTTTTTATTACTTCACTGGCACAGACTTAGGCCGTGCATGCACATAAACTTTAATATTAATTATATCAAGATTGTAAATACTTTGGGGAAGAGACTTTTAGTTTTATGTTTGTACAGCCCCTAGCACAATGTGATCCTACTCTATGGTTGGGTCCCCAGATACTATTGCAATATAAATAATAATAATTGTATCTTTAATTGGCTGAGATACAGTTATGGGACCAAAAGGGGTTTATCGCTGTTGCCATCATAGCTGTTTGATAGATTTTGGCTAGCAATTGGCTAAACATGGTTACATGATGTTGCCTTGGCCTAGTAAATTGTTTACCATTTTGATCCCTTCTTCCTTGATTTCCTCCATGCTTTTTCTGTTCAGCCTGTGACTTCATTTACAGTGACTTCATTTTTTAAAAAGTTCTTAATGTGGTCGATACCTCTTTTACCTCCCCTGTTCTTTACCTGTATCCTCCATGCAAACAGGATTGCTTTGACTGTAGTACTTGTTGCCTGCTTTGGGGGCTCCAACTTGCTGAAGGATTCTTTGCATAGCTGATATTCATGCAAGATGTGGATTTTAAGGGGCAGGGGCTGGGGGTGTCATGCAGAGTTATTCACCAAGGAGGCAAGTTAACTGTATGTTAGTCTTATGAAAGGAGGTTACAGCTAGCCTAGCTGTAAAATTTTGCAAGGATATTGGGTGAGTGGTATTCCACAAGACGTGAGATTATCTTGATAATTAAGTCTAGGCTTGAGAATGTGTGCAATGATTTTATTTTGTACATATCCATTTGTTTCCAATACTTCTCACTGTTACTTCAATCTCCATGCTTTGTTAAATAAACTTATACTTGATTTCACTATGAATATATCTAAGTGTTGTGTGTTAAGTGGAGCAGTGATCTGAAGTGGAACTGGTAAAATGAGGTTTACTGCTTCCTTGGAGGCAGCAAATCTGTGAAAACTGGGGGTGTCCAGTGGAACAAAGGCAAGATATTATCCTCTAGAGAGACAGTGGGGACTATAAGGCCTAGAGGGGAGTGTTTGTGTTGACTGTGGTTGGTGGAATAGGGGAATTGATCTCTAGCAGTCACAGAAAAGCTTTCCTCATGCTAAGGGCAGGTGGTAACAAGGTTCCTCACAGCCTGGGAGCCCCTAGGAAGAGTTACCTGTACAAAGCCAAGAAATGGAGGTGATAAAAAGAACAGTAAGGAGAGAGACACTATAGGAGGAACAGAAGGCAGAGCCATAGGCATCAAGGACTGTCTATGGATTATGTAGTTACCCCCTTCTCCATCTAGGAATGTGCCTGCATAATCTCCCATCTGAAAATGAAGAAATAATTGCAAAACTACCCTCATCCTTTTTCTACTCCCTCCTGAGGAAAGGAATAGTAAAAGAGAAAATTAGGAGAAAAGGGGATAAGTTATTTCTCTTCTCTCTTGCTTTTACAGAGCACCTAAGGAGGCCTTGTGTTTAGCAGATTATGCATTGGAATACTGGGGCCAGAAGCTGTCATGACTGCTGCATTATTAGGGGTTCTGATAGTTGGAATGTACAGCCCTGATGTTTCTAGCACCGTTGCAAGTGTTGGGGGCGCTGTCTGTCTGATGCTGAAGCCTGACATTGCCACAATAACTGGAGACCTTAGGGTTGCTGTCACCTGGAAAGCTGGGCTCTGCAGGTTCTGTGGCAGTTGGG